>JALXJV020000023.1:335857-383357 GCA_024633595.2 Lepomis macrochirus | reverse complement strand
ACTCAGTACACCACCCAGCTTCTGGTACAAACCCTTACAAATGTCACTAATGCTTGCATACAGAGTGACTACTGTGTCTGCACCCATCTACCTAAACTCCATAATCCAAGTCTACATTCCTTCTGGGCCCCTGCGATCCTCCAACAAACGCCGCCTGGCTCTGCCAGCCCTTCACACAAAGCGACCTCAGTCCCTGTTCTCATCTGTGACACGACGATGGTGGAACGGGCTACCGCACGCCATCAGACTTCAAGAAGCTCTTGAAAACTCATCTCTTCTGAGAACACTTCCTCTGATAACACCTCTAACTCCTAACCTCTAACATGCACTTCCTGTGCTCTACTTCTATCCCCTACAATTATCTTGTATTGATTGCACTTTTTTTTAACTCTAACTTCTTTTCCTAGGCATTTCCCCATTGATGCGGTATGTGCCATTAGCTCTTACTAGTATTTATTGCTGCTTTTATTAATATATATTGTCAGTTGTAGATGTCATGCTCTATTTGATGCTCTGTTAATGATTTTTTTTTTCAAATGTAAGTCGCTTTGGATAAAAACGTCTCCCAAATGAGTAAATGTAAATGTAGATTGTACTCACAATCTACTCCAGTAGATTTTACACAGAAATCTTCTGACTGCAGTTTACCACAATCAACCACAACCCACCACAGTCCACCACAACCCAACACAGCCTGCCACAGTCAACGGCAAGTAAACGGCTTCAACTCTTCTGGGAAGGCTGTCCACGATGTTTAGGAGTGTGTTCATGGGAATTTTTGACCATTCTTCTATATGCACATTTGTGAGGTCAGGCACAGATGTTGGACCAGGAGGCCTGGCTTACATTCTCTAATTCATCCCAAAGGTATTCTATCGGGTTGAGGTCAGGACTCTGTGTTGGCCAGTCAAGTTCTCCACACCAAACTCACTCATCCAGGTCTTTATGGACCTTGCTTTGTGCGCTGGTGCGCAGTCATTTTGGACCAGGAAGGCGCCATTCAAAAACTGTTTCCACAAACAGTTTGGGAGGCTAAAATTGTCCTAAACGTCTTGGTATGCTGAAGCATTAACAGTTCCTTCACTGGAACTAAGGGTCCAAGCCCTGAAAAACAGCCCCACATCATAACCCCCCTCCACCAAAGTTTACACCTGGGACAATGCAGTCAGGTGAGTACCGTTCTCCTGGCAACCGCCAAACCCAGACTCGTCCATCAGATTGCCAGACAGAGAAGCGTGATTCGTCACTCCAAAGAACACGTCTCCACTGTTCTGGGGTTCAGTGGCGACATGCTATATAACATTGTGTCCGACTCTTTGCATTGCACTTGGTGATGTAAGGCTTGGATGCAGCTGCTCGGCCATGGAAGCCCATTCCATGAAGCTCTCTGCGCACTCTTCCTGAGCTAATCTGAAGGCCACAAGATGTTTGGAGGTCTGCAGCTGTTGACTCTGCAGAAAGTTGGCAACTTCTGCACACTGTGCGCCTCAGCATGTGCTGACCCCGCTCTGTTATTTGACGTGATGAAGACTTGGATCATATTCAAATTATCAGCTGCAACAATCAATGTGTGTGATCTCAGATCCGATCTGTGACTTCACGTCCCGCAGAGCTGAAGGAAAGTTTCTAAATTTGGTTTTGTTTTGTTTTTTCACTTTTTTAATGAAATGAATGATGAAAAAAGTGGAATTCTCCTTTAAGACTTTTCCCTGTAGGACAGAAACTGCTTCAATCACACACTGGTCATCTGTGTGTGTGTGTGTGTGTGTGTGTGTGTGTGTGCGCGCAGTGATTGATGATTGGAAACAGTTCAGATCCATCAGAGAGCTCAGAGTTTAGAGGACGAGGCCGCCCTTAAGCATTCTGGGAAATATCACATATTCCCTCTAATGTTGACTCTGATCAGTGTGTGTGTGTGTGACCTGTTTGATATCCAAACTGCAGACTCGCAGCATCAGTCTTTAATGAAGGAGAAATGGAATATATTCCACAAAGCAGATGCTGATCTCAGTTCGCTCATGTTCCAAACTCTACGATAATCTCATTAATCTGATTCAGAGAGTTTCTTTAATATAGAACAGACAGTGACACTCGCCACCTGGAAAAGAAAGTAAAGACGAGACCAGATGCACAAACTGTGTAGGTTCCTGACTGAACCTCTGCTCATCAGGGTTATTAAGCTTATCTTCATGGTTCTGCTGAATCTCAGTCATTGTGGATCTAGACAATCTACTGGACTGTGGCCTTTCTCAATCCCTGTTCTTGTCTGTGTTCTTGTGATCTTGTGAAACTTCATCTTTTGTGGCCCAAGTTCTGTCCCAATACACAAGTTTGCATTTTGGCAAGAACGGTTAAAAATCGCAGAAGTGTTCTTGACACGCCCATTTTACCCAGGATGCATTGGTTGGTAACTTGTGTGAACTTGAAGGCAGATTTCCCAGCATTCATTTCAGCATTCAAGCGAGCGGCGGGAAGAAGCTGAGAGAGAGAGAGGCCGACAGCAGAACGACATCCGGATGATGTACGGAAAAATCTGATTGTTATTATTACATTAGATATTACATTGTTAGTGTACAGTAGATTTGTGGTCACAGTACTTGCTTTTTACTTGCATTGCATTTTATCTGTGCAAATGTGTCTTGGTAAGTTAAAACCTAAAATAATTAATTAATAATTCTGAGCTTTTAGTTTTGGCTGTTATAATAATTACAGCGATGCAGGCGGCCTCTGTGCTGGTGGTATTGCACTGAATGACTGTAGATGTGTTTGCATTGCAGTGCTTCTCTCTGCTCCTCCAAGAAGTTCAACTCCATAGATTATCAGTGAGGTTCTACAACAGAACCAGAACAGCTGTACTCACAGCCGGGCCTCTAAGGTACCTGCAACATCAGTTCATCACCAGCAGACTTTCCTCACATATGTAACTTCTGAGATGGTGAAGGTCGGGTGATCCTCGTGGTCCTGGTCTGTCTGAGACGCACTGCTGCCTCTTTGATCCACTTGGAGAACCTTGGATACTCTGACCTGGATGAACCTTCACAGACAGTTCTGATTGGTTATTCCTCTCTGCATTTGGTACTCCAGTGCCCTCTGATGAGCCCCTTCTTTCACTGGACAGTAAAAATGGCCTCAGTCATGTGACTGTGGTGGTCACACCATGTGACCAGGCGTCAGTGGACGACCACTGGTCCATGACCTTTGACCCGCTGATGTCTCTGCTGTTCGCTCAGCAATGTTCCTCACACTTTTTTCTTTTCGTTTAAACGTTGATATTAAAAAGTTGTGCTTTGATCAGAAACCTTTTGTCTGTCAGTTTGTGCTAAAGGTCGACAGCAGCAGATCTGCTGCAGCTACTGAGTAAAAGCTAATGGCACGAACATAAAACCACATTATACCTGCATGTGTGCGTGAGTGTGTGTGTGGCAGGACATTAGCGGTGCCCTAAAGACATTAACGAGACCCATAAAAGGAAAAAATTAAAGTTTTAATGTGAGGTGGTCATCACACAGCTGCCGGGTGTGTGTGTGTAGTTGGGGTGTGTCCGGAGGCTGGTCAGTTTGTCTCGTTAATGACTCCTCCCACCTTAACGAGCTAATAATGAGAGCTCGTTAAGACAGACGGACAGACAGACGGAGCTCAGCCAATAAAACTCACTTAGTCTCTTTGTAACGACCACACCTGCCGAAACCACGGCAACCAGTCTGGGCAGGTGGGGGCTGTCAATCATATTTCATGTTTAATCAGTGCTGAATAAAAACCCAGTGTGCGACACTTTAACTGAAGTTACATTCAGTTTCCACCTGACTCCCAGTCAGAGAGCAGAGTCCTTCAGGAGGTCAGAGAGGTCCTTAAGAAGGTTCTCTGATGAGGTCCAAAGGGTCCTTGACTAGGTACTGGACTTTAAAGAGTCTCCCAAGGGTCCTTCAAACAGTCCTTGGTGAGTTCCTGTTTGTTGTTTGAGGGGGCTCTAGAGGTCCTTTAATTGGTACTAGAGGGCCTCCAGGGTCAAATGGCCTTGAGGATGGGTCCTTCAGTGGGTTCAAGTGGTCCTTGAACCTTGAACCTGGCAATTGTGTTACTGACAGTAAAGAACAAAGCGTCACTGAAGTTCTGAACTCTAAAAAAAAATCCCAAAAAACTTTCTGAAAAATCTAAAATAAATGTTATAATTAAAATGAATCCTAATCTATAAAGTAAATAAAGGTGGTGCAGCTGGAGGTGAGCTCTAATAAATGGGATATAATAAGATGTGAGTGGAACGTTGGGAAAAGAGGAACCGTCTGATGGTTCTGATCAAAGAGGAAGAGATGAATAAAAGATGACGTGGAGGTGTGTTAACGACCGCGTCAGCGTTAAAGATTAAATATTTACCATCATTATTATTATTATTAGATCATGTGATCAGAAATGTAACCCAACACTCATTAACCACAGTACACCATGGTAACCACCGACACCGTTCAATGTAATGGGAAAGAAAATGACCATAAAGAAAAGGAAAAAGAAGAAGAAGAAGAAGAAGGAGATGATGAAGAAGAGATGTAGCAGGAGGCGATGAAGCAGCTGAATAATTAATAAATAAGTCCAATGAGAGACACAGTTTTATTTCTACAGCACCGGTTCAGAAGTCACTTTCCATACAGAGCAGGTCCGGACCGAGACAGCTCCCAACACACACCTTTATTTGTGCAGCACGACCCACTCAACAAACCAGATCCAGAGCGGACTGCTGGACCAGGAGGATGGGTGGGTTTTTGCAACCCAGAACCCACATCAGTCTAAGACTAACAATAGATCATTTCACTTGGGGTTAATCAGTTCTGGCCTGTTCCAGGTCCAGTTTAGGCACGGTTAAAGGTTGATTAATCCCTAGTTAACACCATTTAAACTTGGTTTAGGCTTGTTTAAGCCTGGATTAACCCTCGCTACTGAACCATTTAGACCTGTTTCAGGTCTGATGTAGTGTTGTGTTAGGTTGGTTTAGTCTTGTTTCAGGTCTGGTTTAATCGGGTTTTATGCTGTTTTACCCTCATTTTAGGCTGGTTTAGTCTTCTTTTAAGCCTGGTTTAGTCTTGTTTCAGGCCTGGTTTACTCTTGCTTTAGACTGTTTTACCCTTGTGTTAGGTTGGTTTAGTCTTGGTCCTGGCTGGTTTAGTTTTGTTTCAGGCTGTTTTAGTTATTTTTCAGACATAGTTTAGTCTTGTTTCAGGCCTGGTTTAGTCTTCTTTTACGCTGGTTTAGTCTTGTTTCAGTTTGTTTTACCCTTGTTTCAGACATGGTTTACTCTTGTTTCAGGTCTGGTTTAATCGGGTTTTATGCTGTTTTACCCTCATTTTAGGCCGGTTTAGTCTCCTTTAGGCCTGGTTTAGTCTTGTTTCAGGCCTGGTTTAGTCTTGTTTCAGGTCTGGTTTAATCGGGTTTTATGCTGTTTTACCCTCATTTTAGGCCGGTTTAGTCTCCTTTAGGCCTGGTTTAGTCTTGTTTCAGGTCTGGTTTAATCGGGTTTTATGCTGTTTTACCCTCATTTTAGGCTGGTTTAGTCTCCTTTAGGCCTGGTTTACTCTTGCTTCAGGCCTGGTTTACTCTTGCTTTAGACTGTTTTACCCTTGTGTTAGGTTGGTTTAGTCTTGGTCCTGGCTGGTTTAGTTTAGTTTCAGGCTGTTTTAGTTATTTTTCAGACATAGTTTAGTCTTGTTTCAGGCCTGGTTTAGTCTTCTTTTACGCTGGTTTAGTCTTGTTTCAGTTTGTTTTACCCTTGTTTCAGACATGGTTTAGTCTTGTTTCAGGCCTGGTTTAGTCTTCTTTTACGCTGGTTTAGTCTTGTTTCAGGCTGTTTTACCCTTGTTTCAGACATAGTTTAGTCTTGTTTCAGGCCTGGTTTAGTCTTCTTTTACGCTGGTTTAGTCTTGTTTCAGGCCTGGTTTAGTCTTCTTTTACGCTGGTTTAGTCTTGTTTCAGGCCTGGTTTAGTCTTCTTTTACGCTGGTTTAGTCTTGTTTCAGGCCTGGTTTAGTCTTCTTTTACGCTGGTTTAGTCTTGTTTCAGGCTGTTTTACCCTTGTTTCAGACATGGTTTAGTCTTGTTTCAGGCCTGGTTTAGTCTTGGTCCCTACCTGGTTCTGAGCCATCGAAGGCGTGGTGGTTGTATTTTTGTGGACCCTTACCGGGCCTGTAGTCTGTGTGCGGGAGGAACAAGAAGCCGCAGAGCTGCTGGGAAACCTCGTTAAAGACGCCAAGTGTTGCTAACGAGCTCCTGATTAAACCTTCACACACAGAAATCCTCCCGACTGTGATCTAAAGAGACGGCGCCTTCATCCTTCACTCGCTCTCCTGACAGAACCACTGATTTAATTGATTTAATCACCCACCTGAGAGACGGGGGAGGAGGAAAGAGGGAGTTAACCCTCTGTGAAGTTAACAAGGAGGAGGGGAACGATTGATGGTTCCTCCTTCGTCTCCAGAGGATCAAAGAGGACAGAGACAGGAGTTGTTAGCTGCTAATGTTAGCATCCGACCGCTGTCGTCCTAATGGACTTTTCATGTTCCAGACAAACACACGGCTCTGAGCCGCCGAGGGGAACCGGCTCAGACCGGGCCGCTGGGTGTTTCGTTTAGCAGCTAAGTGATTTGAGATGTAAACGCCAGATGGACAGAAACATGTTATCTACAGAGCGAAGCTATCAGACAGATCAATAAACACACGGATCCTTTTCTCTGAGGAGATCCTCGCTGCTGCAGCCCGGACGAGGTCAGAGGTCACACCGGCGGTTAACTTTCTTATTTAAATTACAAGTTGAAACCTGAATCTTCAGTATGTAAAAGGTAGAGTGTGGTGAATGGAGAGTCCTGATAACGCAGTGTCTCCACTCTCACATCTGATCATCAGTTATATCAGATCCACTTTGATTAACTGATCGTGCTGATTGATCGACTCAGGGCTCAAGATTTCAGAGTTCAGATGACGATTGATGATCGTTATTGAAGGCTTGTTAGCTCATTAACATTTATTTCCCAGCATCATTTTTCTGATGTTTAGAGACAGTTGGAGGTTTGTTATTTAATGACACCATGTGACCTTTCAGGAGATTTTGTCCTTTAACAAATGAAAAGTTGAACTTTCTTGCTCCTGTTAGTTTTCAGTTAAGTTCACATCGTCTGGTGCGACCAGCAGCTAATGTTAGCAACATTAGCTCACGTAGATGCTGCTGATGATAAGGTGTATTAATGAATTAATGAGTCCGTCTCTACTTGTGCTACTGTTACTCTGTGTTTTAACATTTACCTGTCTCACTTGCAGCCACAGGGGACGCTGACTTTAATGCAGAAAGGTGTCACTTCTTCCTAGGTTGCATTTTACTGGCTAATGTTTGCCTGCAGATTTATTTATTTATCTTATTTACAGCTTATTAACTGAGATTCAACAATTCAACTGATCGACAAATAAACTGATATTACACCGCTGGGGTCGAGCTTTAATTAAGGCTGATGTTAATGTCTTCATTATTAAATTCAGATTATAATAAACTGTAAAGCTGATCCCCAGGTTCATATTGACGTTTCATCTCTGAGGGTTGTTTCCTTTCTTCAAGTCCTTCATGGTGGTTTGTCTGTTCATGCTAACTGCTAACGAACATCATTCACTTGTAACGAGTTCAACATTTCTAAAGTTTGCTGTAGCATGTTTTTTTAACTTCCCACCCCATCCAGCCTGTGATTGGTTGGTTCACAAAAAGTGACTTTGTGAATACCTGTAAGTACCTGTGAGTACCGGTAAATACCTGTGAGTACCGGTGAGTACCAGTGAATACCTTTGAGTACCGGTGAGTACCTGTAAGTACCTGTGAGTACCTGTGAGTACCGGTGAATACCTGTGAGTACCTGTAAGTACCTTTGAGTACCTGTGAGTACCTGTGAGTACCTGTAAGTACCTGTGAGTACCTGTGAGTACCTGTGAGTACCTGTGAGTACCTGTGAGTACCGGTGAATACCTGTGAGTACCTGTAAGTACCTTTGAGTACCTTTGAGTACCAGTGAGTACCTGTGAGTACCGGTGAGTACCTGTGAGTACCTGTAAATACCTGTGAGTACCGGTGAATACCTTTGAGTACCAGTGAGTACCAGTGAATACCTTTGAGTACCGGTGAGTACCTGTAAGTACCTGTGAGTACCAGTGAGTACCTGTGAGTACCTGTAAATACCTGTGAGTACCTGTAAATACCTGTGAGTACCGGTGAGTACCGGTGAGTACCTGTGAGTACCTGTAAATACCTGTGAGTACCGGTGAATACCTTTGAGTACCGGTGAGTACCTGTGAGTACCGGTGAGTACCAGGGTTTCATGGACAACATGTGATCATGTGACTGGAGATGGCCTTTTATGTTCTGGTTTTTGTTCACATGGGTGGTCACCTGCAGCTGATCTGTGATTGGACCTCAGTGTCCACATTCTTCACCACCAGAACTTGGACCTGGACCTGGGCTGTCTGCACCTGGACCATCTGCACCTGAACCTGGACCTGGACCTGGAACTGGACCGCCTGCACCTGAACATCATGAAGTTACTAAAGTCGGTCACTGAGCTGGAAACACAGAGAGGCAATAAGGTCACTGGGACAGGTGTGTGTGTTACTTTGTGTGTGGGTGTGTGTGTCAGACTGACCATCTGGGCATGCTCCGTAGAGACCAGGATCCAGCTTCTCATTTATCACCTGGACACACAAACACTTTGGACTTTACTAGTGAAACCCTCTTCTTCTTCTTCTTCTTCTTCTTCTTCTTCTTCTTCTTCTGCTACTTCTTCTGCTTCAGTGGTGGAAGATATTTTACTGAAGTAAATCAAGTAAGGAGGAGAGAAGGAGAGGAGGAGAGGAGGGGAGGAGGTGGAGGAGAGGAGAAGGAGGAGAGGAGGGGAGGAGGTGGAGGAGAGGAGGAGAAGGAGGGGGATGAGAGAAGGAGGGGGGAAGTTGGGGGGGAGATGAGGAGGGATGAGAGGGAGAGGAGGAGCTCCCCCCTCCTCCTTTGATAAAGTGTGTTATTGATCTGATCACAGGGAGGTTGGGGGGTTATTGATCGTGGCAGCTCGGTGCAGCTTCATCAGGCAGGTGGAAACTTCCACCTCCTCATTATCAGGTGACCCTGTGACCTCACACACTACCTGTACATACAGGTGCGTCGATGGAATATATTTACCTGATGTAGATTCTCCAGCGAGCGTCCTGAAGAAGGGAGCCCAAACGTTTACTCATTAACGGCCGACCTCTGGCCTCGTCATCTCCAGAGCCAATCAGAGCCGTTCATTTACACCTGCACGCCTGCAGCAGCAGATGAGACCAGGATCAATAGCTTCACTGAGTGCTCCACGTGAAGCGGTCCGTGGAGACTCAGAGACGAGCCGCAGGAGCCTTTACTGATGCGTCATCAACACTGAGTAAACTGTCACCTGTTCATCTGTTTGACACTCAGCTCACTGATGGAATTTAGAAAAGTTTAAGGTGGATCTGTGTTTGCTGCCGTCAGCGTCGGCGTCAGGTGGCGGTCGGAGAGGACGAGCAGCCTTCAGCGACATCACTAACCTAGTTTGTCTAAAGCAAACTGTTTCACAATGGAAACCACGTGGTGATTCTGAAAGTGCAACCGGACGGTGTCTATTTACTGCTTACTGTGTGTGTGTGTGTGTGTGTGTGTGTGTGTGTGTGTGTGTGTGTGTGTGTGTGTTCGCATCCGGTGGAGAGAGACGTGTGCGAGCACGTGTGAGCACGGGTGAACGCCGAAATGTTGTTTGGTAAAAACTAAAACAACCACCACACCCGTTGTAATTGCCATCGTCAATGCAATAGGTGCAGATACGATGTTTTGCCAATTATTGTGGACTATGTGTTTGATCGCAACAATCAAACTAGCATACAAGCAAGCATTACTTACTGGGAGAATCTACAAACAGCCACTGCAACCTCATGATCTCTCCTGTGAATTACATCTAACGGGAGAAGAGCCTACAGCTTTCCAGCAGTATGTGTGCCCGCTGTCTGAGCACCAATGGATGGCTTTCCAGTCCGATGAAAAAGCTTATAGAGACAGTCTGAGCACCAAACGCCAACGCGAGACGAGCTTTTGTTCCTCTGGTGACCCCGGAAAATGGATAACGCTTGTTAATTTGCTAAACGGGATATTCTTTAGAAATGGACTTTTTACAGCTGAAAGCCACATTGGTAAACCCTTCGGATTACAACTTCTGAAATATGTGGCGCGAGTTTTAAAGAAGTTCCCGTTGACACAATCATATCCTGAAGACGCAACTCTGGTCTCGACAGCTGACTGGATTCACCAACAGCTGCGCTATCTGCGGGAAATCGTCTTGCCCTCCTTGCGGACGCGAGCGACTCAACCCAAGCGGACTAGAAAGGTGAGCAGGAACAAACTTGCATACCTGTGGCAGCATAGAAGATCTAAAGCGATCCAAGTCATTTTA
This sequence comes from Lepomis macrochirus, assembly GCA_024633595.2. Classification (NCBI taxonomy): domain Eukaryota; kingdom Metazoa; phylum Chordata; class Actinopteri; order Centrarchiformes; family Centrarchidae; genus Lepomis; species Lepomis macrochirus. The sequence continues at coordinate 372,892 of JALXJV020000023.1, read as the reverse complement.
AACAGTAGTGAATACCCTGCCCGACCATCGTGCTCTAGCGAGATCTCAGCCATACAAACTTATTATGACAATAAATGCCAAGATCAGAGACGTAATGATGACCTTCCACCCCCACCCTGGTATTTGAGTGTGCCGTCAATGAAGCCAACTTTCTTGCCTGAAACTACGCACTTTACACCTAAGGAAGTAGAGACTGTTTTGAAAAACCTCCCTAACAATAAAGCAAGTGGCAAAGATGGCGTGACATATGAGACTCTTAAAACAATACAGTCAAGTAAGATCTTAACAACTATCTTTAATGTCTGTTTGGAAAATAACAGGGTACCAGATTCATGGAAAGGGGCACTAATCCATCGTATCCCGAAAAAAGACAACATCCCTGACGAACCATCAACATGGAGGGATATATCCCTTCTCCCTACCATCTATAAGGTGTTCATGAAATGCATACTGGCTAGAGTTCTCCCCTGGTTGGTGGAAGCGGACATCTTATCCACTAAACAAAAGGCATACATTAATAGACAAGGTATGAATGAGCATGTATTTTGCCTGAAAACAGGGATAGACGATTTTAAGCACGAGTCTTGTAAATTGTACTCTGTCTTCTTAGACTTTAGAGATGCATTCGGAACTTTATCTCACAAGGTCATGTTCAGATCACTGGAGGAAATACAGCTACCTCAACTGTTTATTGACATAGTGAAAGATGTATATAAAGGCTCCTTTATTGAAGTAATCTATGGAGAACAGCTCACCAAGCCAATACCACTCCAGATAGGCATTAAAACTGGCTGTCCTTGGAGTGCAGTTAATTTTATAATTGCCATCAACCAATGGATAAAGTGGATGTGTCAATGTGCCCCCCCTGGTGTGATATCGCCGATCCCAGTTCAGGGCTATGCAGACGATGTCCTGATTGCCTCCAGAGAAGAGAGCGTCATTAAGAACATGCTGGCCAGGACAGACTCTTTTCTGAAGTGGTCCGGCATGGAGATTAATAACACTAAATGTGCTGTTCTGTACGAGAGGAGAAGTGGAGGGAACAGGTGGTACCGTTCAAAAACTGATAAATGCCCAGTGTTTACAGTAGCAACAAAACCTGTACGTGTATATTCTCTTCACGAGACATACACTTATCTTGGACATAAAATTAAAATAGCGGGAGAGTGGAAGGAGCAAGTGAACAACATCTTGTCAGAATTCACATCTAGGCTGGATTTGATTGACAATTGCCCATTACCACTGATTATGAAGTTAGAGGCTATTAGACAGAGAGCTGGCCCGATCCTCCCTGTTCCTGGATCTCCGGAGACGCAAGGTGCCGCTAGCCAGAGAGTCAGAACCACACTTTCTTGGCTTTAAAAGAAAATCCAGCGGGAAACTTGACACCCACTCGGCCGGCTTTGGCGTCTGGTCGGACTGGCCGGACCTGAACGACCTCTGTGTCCGCACTGGAGTATCACTGGAGTGGGTGCGGTCTGACTCTGGGATTGTGAGGGTCTCTGAGGACATCATTACTGACCCCCTGACCTCTGTCAGGGCCACAGCCACATACGGTGGTCACAGCTACATCCTAACATCCACAGGGGCCCGACCAACTCTCCTGGACCTACACCAACACCTCCAGAAACAACACTGGACTGGATTGAACCTTCAGGGGAAACTTGCGTGTCTCCCCTCCGCTGATCACTCTGTTTCTCACTCATTTCTCAAGAATACTGCACTCAGTGAGGACATTATCATTTTTGCAGTAAAAGCCAGACTACAAGTTCTTCCAACCAGACTCAATCTTTCTATCTGGTTTCCTACAACTCAGGTACCTCATTGTCTGCATCACACTTCAGAACTGATCACTGAAACACTGCCACATATCTTGAATGGCTGCCATGCCTATAAAGGAATGTACATCGCACGCCACGACAGAATAGTGGATCTTATAGCGAAGGACATATCAAGCCATTTCTCATCTGCTGTAAAAATGTATAAACACTCTTGTGTAAAACCATCTATGTTTCAGAATTGTAATGGCTCTGAAACCTTTTCTCATGTGCTTGCAAATACACCAGATATTGTTGTGGTTAATGAAAAGACCAGCGAGGTGTTTGTTGTTGAGGTTGCATGTACCTTTGACTCGAGTTTGGAAGAAGCCTTTTTGACTAAGATGATTAAATATCAACCACTTCTAAACATCATCTCAGAAGTAGGTTATCAGAGCCGACTTCTTGTGCTCATATTCGGCAGTTTAGGACACACACACAGGCTGGTTGTAAGAGGGCTTCAACAACTAGGGATGCCTAAAAAGAAGGCTAAACGGCTAGTGAAGTACTGCGCTCTGTCTGCTATTATAGGCAGCCGTCATATCTGGCGGAGACGATGTTACTTGTATCCATAAGAACTGAGTGACGCTAAATGTTGTGAAGATCTGCTGTATGCCACTGGTCCATAATTATGTGCATGTATGTGACTGCATCTACAGTATTTATGTCCCTGTAAATCATTTCTTTTAAGTGGACTTAAATCAATAGTTAAAATGTGTGTGTACTGTGTGTGTGTGTTACTGTGTGTGTGTTACTGTGTGTGTGTGTGTGTGTGTTACTGTGTGTGTGTTACTGTGTGTGTGTGTTACTGTGTGTGTGTGTGTTACTGTGTGTGTGTTACTGTGTGTGTGTGTTACTGTGTGTGTTACTGTGTGTGTGTGTTACTGTGTGTGTGTGTGTGTGTGTGTGTTACTGTGTGTGTGTGTGTGTGTTACTGTGTGTGTGTGTTACTGTGTGTGTGTGTGTGTGTGTCTTACTGTGTGTTACTGTGTGTGTGTTACTGTGTGTGTGTACTGTGTGTGTGTGTGTGTGTGTGTGTCTTACTGTGTGTGTGTGTGTAACTGTGTGTGTCTAAGTGTGTGTGTTACTGTGTGTGTCTAACTGTGAGTGTGTGTGTGTGTGTGCGTTCCTGTGTGTAACTGTGTGTGTTGCTGTGTGTGTGTGTGTGTGTGTGTGTATGCGTTCCTGTGTGTGTCACTGTGTGTCTAACTGTGTGTGTTGCTGTGTTTTACTGTGTGTGTGTGTGTGTGTTGCTGTGTGTGTCTTACTGTGTGTGTTGCTGTGTTTTACTGTGTGTGTGTGTGTGTTGCTGTGTGTGTCTTACTGTGTGTACTGTGTGTGTGTGTTACTGTGTGTGTGTGTGTTACTGTGTGTGTCTAACTGTGTGTGTATGTGTGTGATGTTCCTGTGTGTGATGATGATGTGTGTGTGTGTGTGTGATCTAGCTGTGTGTGTGATGTCACTGTGTGTGTTGCTGTGATGATGATGTGATGTGATGTTACTGTGTGTGATGTGTTACTGTGTGTGTGATGATGTGTGTGTGTTACTGTGTTGTGATGATCTTACTGTGTGTGTGTGATGATGTGTGTGTGTTACTGTGTGTTGATGTGTGTTACTGTGTGATGCTGACTGTGTTACTGTTGTTGTTGATGTGTGTTACTGATGTGATGTTACTGTGTGATGATGATGTGTGTGTGATGATGTTACTGTGTGTGATGTGATGTTACTGTGTTGATGTGTCTTACTGTGTGTGTGATGATGTGTTACTGTGTGTTACTGTATGATGTGTGATGTGATGTTACTGTGTGTGTGTTACTATTGTGTGTTACTGTGTGTTGATGATGTGTGTGTGTTACTGTGTGTGTTGATGTTACTGTGTGTGTGCTGTACTGATGATGATGTGTGTGTGTTACTGTGATGTGTGTGTGTTACTGTGTGTGTCTAACTGTGATGTGTGTGTGTGATGTGTGATGTTCCTGTGTGTGTGTGTGTGTGATGTGTGTGTCTAACTGTGTGTGTGTGATCACTGTGTGTGTTGCTGTGTGTGTCTAACTGTGTGTGTGTGTGTGTGTGATGTGTGTGTGTGTGTGTTCATGTGTGTGTGTGTGTGTGTGTGTGTGTGTGTGTCTAACTGTGTGTGTGTGTGTCACTGTGTGTGTTGCTGTGTGTGTCTAACTGTGTGTGTGTGTGTGTGTGTGTGTGTGTGCTGCTGTGTGTGTCACTGTGTGTGTAACTGTGTGTGTCTAACTGTGTGTGTGTGTTGTGTGTGTGTGTGTGTGTGATGCGTTCCTGTGTGTGTCACTGTGTGTGTAACTGTGTGTGTCTAACTGTGTGTGTGTGTGTGTGTGTGTTGTTGTGTGTGTGCGTTCCTGTGTGTGTCACTGTGTGTGTAACTGTGTGTGTCTAACTGTGTGTGTGTGTGTCACTGTGTGTGTAACTGTGTGTGTCTAACTGTGTGTGTGTGTGTGTGTGTGTGTGTGTGTGTTGTGTGCGTTCCTGTGTGTGTCACTGTGTGTGTAACTGTGTGTGTCTAACTGTGTGTGTGTGTGTGTGTGTGTGTGTGTGTGTGTGCGCGTTCCTGTGTGTGTCACTGTGTGTGTAACTGTGTGTGTCTAACTGTGTGTGCGTGTGCTGCACAGTCCCACAGCTCCACTTTGTCCTCTCTGATAAACAGACTCTGGATCAGACTCTGGATCTGGTCCAGCCTCCTGAAGCTCTTTGTTCTGTGTTCTGACGGTCTGGACTCAAACTGATCTCTGGTCCCTCGGCTCAGAACACTTCCAGGATTCTCCAGGATCCTGCAGATTATTCCAGGACCTCTCTGATATCTTTTCAAGGGAAGTGGCTGCAGGAGACGCAGCCAGAAACCAACGAATCCAAAAACTGTCCAGCGAGCGGCGAACAACCCAAACAGCTCTGCTCTCTGTTGCCATGGAGATTATTCCAGAACAATTCACACTTTGTTCATTTGTCTTCCTTTGTTTCTATCTTTTTCTTCTTTCTGTGATTTTTGAGGTTTTTAACAGCTTTTCAGCTTTTAGCACTTTTTACTTTTATTGTAACATTTTAAGAGTTTAGTTTCTATTATCGCTTTTTTAGTTTGATCATTTTTAAAACAGCTGCGACTTTTTATAAAATGTTTTAGCTTCGGTGTGTAACACACACACAGTGACACACACACACAGTAACACACAGTGACACACAGTGACACACACACACAGTAACACACACACACAGTGACACACACACACAGTAACACACAGTGACACACACACACAGTGACACACAGTGACACACAGTGACACCACAGTGACACACAGTGACACACAGTGATCACACACAGTGACACAGTGACACACAGTGACACACACAGTGACACACACAGTAACACACTACACACGGTGACTACACGTGACACACAGTGACACACGTGACACACAGTGACACACAGTGACACACACAGTGACACATGACACACAGTGACACACAGTGACACACAGTGACACACACACATGCAGTGACACACACACAGTGACACACAGTGACACACACACACAGTGACACACAGTGACACACAGTGACACACAGTGACACACCGTGACACACACAGTGACACACAGTGACCACAGTGACACACGGTGACACACGTGACACACAGTGACACACACACGACACGCACAGTGACACACAGTGACATGACACACGGTGACACGCACGGTGACACACGACACTGGTGACACACGGTACACACACAGTGACACATGCACACGGTGACGCACGTACAGTGGTAACACACAGTGACGCACACAGTGACACAGTGACACACGGTGACACTGCATGGTGACACACACACGGTGACACGCACGGTGACGCACGGTGACACGTACACACGGTGACACACACACGCAGTGACACACGGTGACACGCACACGCAGTGACACGGTGACACAGTGACACGCACGGTGACACACGCACACAGTGACACGCACGGTGACACACACGGTGACACGGTGACGCACGGTGACACACGCAGTGACACACGGTGACGCACACACGGTGACACGCACAGTGACACACGCACGGTGACACACACGGTGACACACCGGTGATACACACGCACGGTGACGCACGGTGACGCACGGTGACGCACGCACGGTAACACACGGTGACACACGGTGACGCACACGGTGACACACGACACGGTGACACACGCACGGTGACACACACGCACAGTGACACGCACGGTGACACACGCACAGTGACACACACACGGTGACGCACGGTGACACACACACGGTGACACATGCACGCACGGTGACACACACGGTGACACACGCAGGTACACACGGTGACGCACGGTGACACACGCACAGTGACGCACACGGTGACCGACACACGGTGACACACGGTGACGCACGGTGACACGCACGCACGGTGACGCACGCACGGTGACGCACAGTGACACGCACGGTGACGCACGGTGACACAGTGGCACACACACGGTAACACACGGTGACACACGCACACGGTGACACACGGTGACACACGCACGGTGACGCACGGTGACACACGCACGGTGACGCACGCACGGTGACGCACACACGGTGACACGCACACAGTGATGCACGCACGGTGACACACGCACGGTGACACACGCACAGTGACACACACGGTGACGCACGGTGACACACGCACTGGTGACGCACAGTGACGCACACACACGGTGACACACGCACGGTGACACACGCACACGGTGACACACACACGGTGACACACACAGTGACACACACGGTGACACACACGGTGACACACAGTGACACACACAGTGACACACGCACGGTGACACACACACGGTGACACACACGGTGACACATCGCACGGTGACACGACACGGTGACACACGCACGGTGACACATCACACGGTGACACAGCACACGGTGACGCACGGTGACACACACGGTGACACACACACGGTGACACACGCACGGTGACACACGTGACACACACGGTGAACGGCACACACACGGTGACACACACGTGACACACACACAGTGACACACACACACGGTGACACACAGTACACACAGTGACACACACGGTGACGCACACACGGTGACACACACACGGTGACACACGCACAGTGACACACGGTGACACACAACACACGGTGACACACACACGGTGACGCACACACGGTGACACACACACGGTGACACACACACAGTGACACACGTGACACACGCACGGTGACACGCACACTGACACACACACGGTGACACACACACGGTGACACACACACAGTGACACCACACAGTGACACACACACACTGACACACAGTGACACACACACAGTGACACACACACACACACACAGTGACACACACACAGTGACACACACACAGTGACACACGCACACACACAGTGACACACACACACACACACACAGTGACACACACACGGTGACACACACACAGCACACAGTGACACCACACACACGGTGACACACACACGGTGACACACACACACACACGGTGACACACACACACAGTGACACACACACAGTGACACACACACACACAGTGACACACACAGTGACACACACAGTGACACACACACAGTGACACACACACACACACGTGACACACACACAGTGACACACACAGTGACACACACACAGTGACACACAGTGGCAACAGATTTACATACAGTCCCTCGGCGGGACGTCCGAGGACGACATCACATGACCCGGAGAGAGAGAGAGAGAGACAGTTGTTTCCTCTGGGACTCGACCGGTGTCTGTTTGTGTCGCTGCAGCAGTTTGATTCTCTCTGAAAGTCAAAGTGACGAAGCTTCTTCTTCTCTGTTTTTGACACAGCTCCACCCGGCTGTGTGCGTTCAGGTCATGACGTCCTGTAAAGCTCTCCGAGTTAAGAGTCCAGTGTCTCATGTCTTATTCTGAGAGTGTGAGGAAAGAAAAATGTGATCAGTAAATATAAATAAGTCTGTTCCTGTGACCCCGGGGACGCTGGGGACATGTCCCCACCACTTTGTGAAAGTATTATTTAAAAAAGAATAACAGCGAGAAAGCTTACCGAAGCAGTGGAGACATGCGCTGCACTTTAACTATAGAAGAAACAAATTCCACAAAAGTAACACGTTAAAAAACAAGCTTAGGATTATATTCTGTCATGTTTTTATAACCTGAATAAAAACATTTCCACCAAACCTCGGTGCAGAAAATGTCTCTAGAATGCAGGAAATGAAAATCTTTCATCCTCTTAGGTTAAAATATGCGGTGAACCCGACATCGTGTATCGTCACTCCTCTAATCTGAACCCGCTTGTCCAACCTCTTTCCAACAGATCCATCCTACTCTATCTGTCAGATGAGCCGGGGAAGGAAACACTTATACCGAGGGGTCATCTTGACATTCAGCATTTCTGAAACTCTTCATCCTGTGAGTCTTTAAATCAAACATATTTCTCTCCACAGGTTGATTTTAAATTAGTGGGGGCAGCCTTTCACAACAAACATCTTCATTAAGTCTCAGCCTACAAGAAAAACATTAAACATCTGAGCAACCAAGCTGACGTGTCCTTTAACTGAATGAGTGAAAATGATTCATAATATCTGCAGGACACAACGATGAGATGAAACGTGAACCAGCACAGGCTGCCTGCCGATAACATCAGCTGGTTATATCTGATTATGGTGTTAAAATATTCATTCAGAAAAGGACGGACGAGCATCGCTCTGACAGAGAGAGGGAGAACATCATGAGATCCTGAATCACATTCCAAACTGGAAGTCTGGTTTTCTGAAACTTTGAAGGCATCAGATTTCTGTCAAAACAACAAGGACTTCAGGAAAAGGTTCACTGTACCTGACGAGTTCAGAGGAAACAGGAGGTCTGACTTAGTTTTTACCTTTGGCCTTCTGACTGTTTGAGTTCATGAGGAAATGCTGTCGCAGTGAATATTACCAGACTGATCGATGGTCAGATCTCAGAACCAGTCCTTGCAGGCAGAACCTGCTCTTCTGTCCTGTTCCTGCAGTACTGGGTTTATTTGTGGAACCATACCTCCTCCACCTGGACAACCAGAGTACTGCAGCTGAGACTTTATTATTCCTGTATTATTATCCATACATATGTTGGATATTTATATTAATATAAAATGTCTTTCCTGATCTCTGAACTCTCCGAAGTGTCAGGCTGATGACCTCACTCCCGTCACCTAACGCTCCTCCTCTCATTACTCCTCCCACCTTCGCCTCTTTTGTGCCAGATTGTCTTTCGCATCTGCTTCCAGGACTTCCTCCCTGACACCTCATCCACCTGTCTCACCTGGACTTGGACAGTTACCTAAAAGTTTCTGAGACGGTGAGAATAACAATTTATGCAGAAATATAAAATACAACTAATGGCGTGACGGCTTCTGATGTCACTTTCACCAGTAAAGATTTCAGATCTCACTTTTAATCTCACTGTTAAATTTCTGTATTTTTATTTTACTCTTGCATCATTGTTGTTTATTAGGTCCAGCACTCAACTGACTCTTCACACAAACTGTGGTCTTAACTGCTTTAGGTTCAGTGTGTGGGCTTTAACCAGCCAATCACTTTACTCCAGTTAACTTTAACTTCACACACACAGAATCCCATCTGGACGGACCGAGGCCAAAGGAACCTGTGACCTTTACTCAAAGGGTCAGGTGGCCTTCCCAAACAAAGGCTCTTCTTTCTCACCTGACGCCCATCAAAGACTCTTCTTCCTCACCTGACGTCCAACAAAGACTCTTCTTCCTCACCTGACGTCCAACAAAGACTCTTCTTCCTCACTCAACCCCCAACAAAGACTCTTCTTCACCTCACGCCCATCAAAGAAGAGGAGAAGGAGGGTTTCATTGATTTCCTGTCATTTTGCAAACCAGAGAATAAAGAAACACTGTTTTGTCAAAATGTTCAATTATAGTCTCAGAGGAGTTCGTGTTACTGAATGTTACCGCTTCTTCGGCCGGCCGCGTGGTCGCTTTCCCTCCGGGTTCAGGCGCATCGCTCTCCTTGCCACCGATTCTTCAAATATGAAAAACTATATTTTTTGGAAAACCTCCATGAAAACACACATACACACAATACATACACAGAGTAACACACACACACACACAGTAATACACACACACAGTAACACACACACACAGTGACACAGTAACACACACACACACAATGATACACACACAGTATCATCACACAGTGACACACACACACAGTAAACACGGTATCACACCATACACATTAATTGGTTCCCGTCAGACAGCCACACAGATGAAGTATTAACTATTAACAGCACTATACACATTATATTGATATCATGTCATGACACGACAGCTGACATGGCTGAGACATGTGATGTTACGTATACATGTATACATAGTGATGATGCATGTCACATGCATAGTCACTGTGATGCATATCACACTGTCAGTGTGTACTACCGTCATTGATGTGTTCACTGTAGTGATGTTACTCGTGATGTGTTACTGTGATGCTGTTAACAGCGTGTTACACTGTGTTACTGTGTGATGTGCTGTGGTACTGCTGTGTGTGTTACTGTGTGTTACTGTGTGTGTTACTGTGTGTGTTACTGTGTGTGTGTTACTGTGTGTTACTGTGTATGTGTTACTGTGTGTGTGTTACTGTGTGTGTGCTGTGTGTGTGTTACTGTGTGTGTTACTGTGTGTGTTACTGTGTGTGTGTTACTGTGTGTGTGTTACTGTGTGTGTTACTGTGTGTGTGTTACTGTGTGTGTGTCACTGTGTGTGTTACTGTGTGTGTGTTACTGTGTGTGTTACTGTGTGTGTGTTACTGTGTGTGTGTTACTGTGTGTGTTACTGTGTGTGTGTTACTGTGTGTGTGTTGCTGTGTGTGTGTTGCTGTGTGTGTGTCACTGTGTGTGTTGCTGTGTGTGTGTTACTGTGTGTGTTACTGTCGTGTGTTGCTGTGTGTGTTACTGTGTGTGTTGCTGTGTGTTGCTGTGTGTGTTGCTGTGTGTGTGTTACTGTGTGTGCTGTTGCTGTGTGTGTTGCTGTGTGTGTGTTGCTGTGTGTGTGTTACTGTGTGTGTTGCTGTGTGTGTGTTGCTGTGTGTGTGTTGCTGTGTGTGTTACTGTGTGTGTTGCTGTGTGTGTGTTGCTGTGTGTGTTGCTGTGTGTGTTGCTGTGTGTGTGTTGCTGTGTGTGTTACTGTGTGTGTGTTGCTGTGTGTGTGTTGCTGTGTGTGTTGCTGTGTGTGTGTTGCTGTGTGTGTTGCTGTGTGTGTGTTGCTGTGTGTGTTGCTGTGTGTGTTGCTGTGTGTGTGTTGCTGTGTGTGTTGCTGTGTGTGTTGCTGTGTGTGTGTTGCTGTGTGTGTTGCTGTGTGTGTGTTGCTGTGTGTGTTACTGTGTGTGTGTTGCTGTGTGTGTTGCTGTGTGTGTGTTGCTGTGTGTGTGTTGCTGTGTGTGTGTTGCTGTGTGTGTTGCTGTGTGTGTGTTGCTGTGTGTGTGTTACTGTGTGTGTTGCTGTGTGTGTGTTGCTGTGTGTGTTACTGTGTGTTGCTGTGTGTGTTACTGTGTGTGTGTTGCTGTGTGTTTTGCTGTGTGTGTGGCTGTGTGTGTGTTGCTGTGTGTGTGTTGCTGTGTGTGTTGCTGTGTGTGTGTTGCTGTGTGTGTGTTACTGTGTGTGTTGCTGTGTGTGTTGCTGTGTGTGTGTTGCTGTGTGTGTTACTGTGTGTGTGTCACTGTGTGTGTTACTGTGTGTGTTACTGTGTGTGTTGCTGTGTGTGTTGCTGTGTGAGTGTCACTGTGTGTGTTGCTGTGTGTGTTACTGTGTGTGTTGCTGTGTGTGTTACTGTGTGTGTGTTGCTGTGTGTGTCGCTGTGTGTGTTGCTGTGTGTGTGTCACTGTGTGTGTTGCTGTGTGTGTTGCTGTGTGTGTGTCACTGTGTGTGTTGCTGTGTGTGTTACTGTGTGTGTGTCGCTGTGTGTGTTGCTGTGTGTGTGTTACTGTGTGTGTGTTGCTGTGTGTGTTACTGTGTGTGTGTACTGTGTGTGTGTTGCTGTGTGTGTTGCTGTGTGTGTGTGCTGTGTGTGTGTTGCTGTGTGTGTGTTACTGTGTGTGTGTTACTGTGTGTGTTGCTGTGTGTGTGTTACTGTGTGTTGTTGCGTGTGTCGTGTGTTACTGTGTGTGTTGCTGTGTGTGTTGCTGTGTGTTGCTGTGTTGCTGTGTGTGTTGCTGTGTGTGTTACTGTGTGTGTGTTGCTGTGTGTGCTGTGTTGCTGTGTGTGTTGCTGTGTGTATCTGTTGCTGTGTGTGTTGCTGTGTGTGTGTTGCTGTGTGTGTGTTGCTGTGTGTGTGTTGCTGTGTGTTTTGCTGTGTGTCTGTTGCTGTGTGTGTTACTGTGTGTGTGTTGCTGTGTGTCTGTTGCTGTGTGTGTTACTGTGTTTGTGTTGCTGTGTGTGTGTTGCTGTGTGTTTTGCTGTGTGTGTTGCTGTGTGTGTGTTGCTGTGTGTGTGTTGCTGTGTGTGTTGCTGTGTGTGTCGCTGTGTGTGTGTCGCTGTGTGTGTGTTACTGTGTGTGTGTTACTGTGTGTGTTGCTGTGTGTGTGTTGCTGTGTGTGTTACTGTGTGTGTTGCTGTGTGTGTTACTGTGTGTGTTACTGTGTGTCTGTTGCTGTGTGTGTTGCTGTGTGTGTGTTGCTGTGTGTGTTGCTGTGTGTGTTGCTGTGTGTGTTACTGTGTGTGTGTTGCTGTGTGTGTGTTGCTGTGTGTTTTGCTGTGTGTCTGTTGCTGTGTGTGTTGCTGTGTGTGTGTTACTGTGTGTGTGTTGCTGTGTGTGTTACTGTGTGTGTGTTGCTGTGTGTTTTGCTGTGTGTCTGTTGCTGTGTGTGTTACTGTGTGTGTGTTGCTGTGTGTCTGTTGCTGTGTGTGTTACTGTGTGTGTGTTGCTGTGTGTTTTGCTGTGTGTGTTGCTGTGTGTGTGTTGCTGTGTGTGTTGCTGTGTGTGTTGCTGTGTGTGTTGCTGTGTGTGTTGCTGTGTGTGTTGCTGTGTGTGTGTTGCTGTGTGTGTTGCTGTGTGTGTTGCTGTGTGTTTTGCTGTGTGTGTTGCTGTGTGTGTGTTGCTGTGTGTGTGTTGCTGTGTGTGTTGCTGTGTGTGTTGCTGTGTGTGTTGCTGTGTGTTTTGCTGTGTGTGTTGCTGTGTGTGTTGCTGTGTGTGTTGCTGTGTGTGTTGCTGTGTGTGTTGCTGTGTGTGTTGCTGTGTGTTTTGCTGTGTGTGTTGCTGTGTGTGTGTTGCTGTGTGTGTTGCTGTGTGTGTTACTGTGTGTGTGTTGCTGTGTGTCTGTTGCTGTGTGTGTTACTGTGTGTGTGTTGCTGTGTGTTTTGCTGTGTGTGTTGCTGTGTGTGTGTTGCTGTGTGTGTTGCTGTGTGTGTTGCTGTGTGTGTTGCTGTGTGTGTTGCTGTGTGTTTTGCTGTGTGTGTTGCTGTGTGTGTGTTGCTGTGTGTGTTGCTGTGTGTGTTGCTGTGTGTTTTGCTGTGTGTGTTGCTGTGTGTGTGTTGCTGTGTGTGTGTTGCTGTGTGTGTTGCTGTGTGTGTTGCTGTGTGTGTTGCTGTGTGTTTTGCTGTGTGTGTTGCTGTGTGTGTTGCTGTGTGTGTTGCTGTGTGTGTTGCTGTGTGTGTAACCTCCTCTGAGACAGTAAAGTCTAAAACATTTCTCTTATCGTCGGTCATCAGAGTGATCAGCAGTTATAAAACATTGAGTCCAGTTTCCCATAATGCATCACTGGGTCAAAGGTTGGAGCTGACATCACTTCCTAACTGGCCAATAGGACGTGCGTGTGGCGGGGTAACGTCACTTTGACTGACAGGTCTGACAGCTCTATGATTGATTACCCTCCAACCAACCAGAGCCTGACATGCAGACCGCCACTCTGTGTCAGCAGAGTCTGTGAGCTGTGAAGGCTCTATTACAGTGTGAGGTCATCAGCCAGGGGCGGGGTCAGAGGTCAGACGGCCCGCCCACACAGCTGCAGAAACGAGGCTTACAAGAAGTGCTCAGTTTCTTTACTGCAGTAAAAGTACTAATACCACACTGTGAAAGTACTCTGTTACTGAAGTACAAGTATTTGAGTGTAAGCTCACTCTGTCCTCGACAGGCCGTCTACACAAGGTGCATCACAGCTCAGCATCTGAACCCAACCAACCCATCCTCCTTTCTCCACCCTGCTCTCCCAACCCCCCACCCTGAACTAGAGACTTTGACTTTTACCAATACTTTATTGGCACAACTACATACTTACAAAAAACATTTCCTATTCATCACAATACAAAAAACAGCAGCTAATTAAAAGACAGACATAAAGTCTCCTGATCCACCGAACACAGCACATCTTTTTCACCCCAAAACGTCACAAACTCTTCCACTTTGTCAGTCAGTTTTGCAAAAGCAAACTCCACCTTTAACCGGGCTTCCACCAGGCCTTTGGCCATCAGCTCAGCGTCACATGAAGCCAACCCTTTCCCCTTATTTTTTCTTGATAACCATATAGCAAGTTTAACTTGTCCTAGCAGGAAGTTTAATATACTAATTTTCTTTTTTAGGGCAGGTTTATACTTAGGACCAAATATGAAAACACAATCGTCAAAATCCTCACTAAATCCATTGAACCATTTTTTCGTTAAGGAGAGGACCCTGTTTAACCTGGGGCATCTTAGCCACAGATGCTCCAGGGTTTCCTCCTGGGAGCAGAAGAGGCAGCTCGTGCTAGTTGTGGCGTCGACGTGTGCCACATATCTGTTCATAGCCACCGCCCCATGCACAATCCTCCAATGGAGATCCGCAGTGCGTTTCTCTATGGGGGCCTTATACAGGGACCTCCAGCTGCCCCGCGGGGAAGAGCCCGGTGCAAACACTTCCGACCACTTTGATTCTTTTAGCTCTGCCAGTGCAGCCAGATTAAGAACTTTAACCCTTATGATGTACAGCGTCTTTCTGTTTAGTCCACTGAAAGTCCCATGTTCCGTTGCTTTAAAGGAAAGGAGTGATGCTCCTCTCTCCTCCCAGTCTTCAATGGCCGGTGAGACATTTAACTCAGGGAAGTCCTTCTCATGAGTGGCCTCCAGATGATTCCCTCTCCCCAACGCTGCCCTAATATGAGCAGGGAGTGCCGACCTGACTTCCTCAATAAGTCTTTTCAGAAGTCTAATTGATTTTATTCCAGTCTCAAGGCTCATCTCTTCTGCTGTCTTCCATCGTCCATTAGACAACAAGTCAGCCAGCTTCAATACACCTGCTCTTATTAGAACTCTCTGTATGCTTGCAGAGTCCAAGAGTTTGCTTTTGATGATGGGGTTAAGAAGAAGTGGTTCTTCTCCAATACTCCCATAAGGTTGTTTTCCATCTCTGCAACACTTGAAAACAGTCTTCCACACTTTCAATAACGACCGATAGAAAGGGGTCGTATCTGCCAAAAGCACCCTACTGATATCTATCAGAAAAAGGTGCTTGTCATAAGTTAAGTTCTTAATTCCTCTTAAAAGCATGGCTGCTGTCTCCATCCACGGTATTCCTTTCTTGTATAAGAGGCATTGTGCTGACTGCAAACGAAAAGCTGCAATCCGACTGCGGATGTCTATCAGACCCTGACCACCGTCTGCAACTGGTAGATAGAGTACAGCCGAGCTCATCCAGTGATGGCCACTCCAAAAAAAATTAACCAGTTTCCTTTGTAGTTCTTTTACTAAACCATCCGGTGGCTCTAAAACAGTAAAACGGTGCCAGAGCATGGAAGCAATCAGATTGTTTGCAACCAGAACTCTTCCCCTATAAGACAGCTGGGGCAGGACCCAGTTCCAGTGACATAATCGGCCACACACCTTTTCCACAACTCCCTCCCAATTTTTCTTTTGGAAAAGTTCATTTCCCAGATAAACACCCAAGAGCTTTATTCCCTCTGTGTTCCACTGCAGACCTGCAGGAAGCCTCGGGGGTCCAGTACCTTCCCACTTACCCAACACATAACCCTCACATTTATCCCAGTTTACCCTCGCAGGTGACGCACGCTCAAAAAGGGATAAATTCTGAATTAGAACCTCAACATCCTTCTGCTGTTTAATGAGAACTGTGACATCATCTGCATAGGCACTCAAAACAACACTACCCTGATTTTCCATCTTCAGTCCCACCAAACCGTTTGTTCAAAAGTGGTTCGATAGATAAGGAATACAGCTGCCCAGATAAAGGACAGCCCTGTCTGATTCCACGTAGCACTTTTACTGGACGACTAAGTCCACCGCCCACTTTCAAAGCAACAGCAGCACCAGAATACAGCAACTTCACCCATGAAATAAAGCTGTCACCAACCCCAAAAGCTTTCATAGTTTTGAATAAATACACATGATCTACCCTATCAAAAGCTTTCTCCTGGTCTATAGATCCATCTCCCGACAGGCTGACATATCAATGACGTCTGTCATTAAAAACAAGTTATCCATTATGGTGCGATCAGGGATGCAGTATGCTTGATTAAAATGAATTATAGAGTCCATAAAATGTTTCAGTCTATTAGAAAGACACTTTGAAAGTATTTTATAGTCTGTGCAAAGTAGTGAGACCGGTCTCCAGTTCTTTAGAAGACCCAGGTCTCCCTTCTTAGGTAGGAGTGATAACACAGCTCTTGTGCAGCTAGTTGGTAATGTCCCAGAGTTGAATGAGTCTTTGAAAACATCGTGCAAGTCCTTCTTCAAGAGCTCCCAAAAACACTTGTAGAACTCAGAGGAAAGTCCATCAATGCCAGCCGAGCGCCCAAGACCAAGTTGCTGGACAGCTATGGTGATCTCCTCTAGTGTGATGTCAGAGTCCAACTGTTCTGCTTGCACAGCATTTAGAGTTGGGAGGCCTCTATGCATCTCCTCTACTGCAGACTGACTACAATCTGCAGCACTAAAGAGGTCCTCATAGAACTCAATCGCCATCTTCCTCATTTCAGAGGGCTCAGTGGTAACACCCCCATCAGGCCGCTTAAGATGAAACATTAGATTTTGTTGTCTTGTTTTCTTTTCCAAATTGAAAAAATAAGCTGTAGGGGCATCCATGTCATTAAGATTTGAGATGTGGGCCCTGATTAAAGCTCCCTTCGCCCTTTGTTGGAGGAAGGAGGCAAGATTGTGCCTATTACTTTCAAGATTTTTAACATTTTCTGTATTCAAATGATTTAAGACTTCATTTTCCATTGTTTTAATTTCAGATTCTAAGCAGTTTAATGTATCCTTTTGTTTAGCGATTGAATGTGCAGCATACTGTTGACAAAATAATTTTATTTGACATTTCCCCACCTCCCACCATGTACTCAGCCTGTCAAAGTCCTGTTTTTTAAGCCTCCATTTCTCCCAAAACACAGCAAAATAATCACAAAATATCTTATCATGTACCAAACTAGCATTAAATTTCCAGTAAGGACTAGGTGTTGCAACCACCAATAAAGTCATGTCTATAGTTATTAATTGATGATCTGAGAAACCCACTGGTATTATAGTAGCTCTTTTCATCCGATTCCTATGGATCTTCCCCACATAAAACCTGTCCAACCTAGCTGCTGTTTTTCCATCTGACTCTTTGACCCATGAGTACTGTCTGCTATCTGGATGAAGCTCTCTCCAAACATCCAACAAGCTGTGCTCATTAACCAGGTCTCTCAACAAAGCTGCTGACTGTAGGTGAGACTCCTCTCCATTCCTGTCCTTCACAAAGTCAAGAGTACAGTTCCAGTCTCCGCCCACAATAATCAGAGTTTGAATCGAACTGTCTTAGAAGCACATTTAAGTTCTGAATAAAACTAGCTCGTTGCCCACCAGTACAATGGGCATAAATGTTGATGAAAATGAAGGTTGTATTCTTTATGTTTGCTTTTATTGAGATAACTCTCGCTGGATCTAAATGAGAGACTGAAACATCTGTTAATATTAGTCTCTTGGAGAAAAGAATGGCTACCCCAGCACTAAGGTTTGTGCCATGGCTCAAAAAAACCTTCCCATCCAAATTCCTTCCCCAATCAACCTCATTATCATTGGTACTGTGTGTCTTTTGAATAAAAAACACATCAATATTCTTATTCTTACTTAATTCTACCAAAAGAGCTCTTTTATTTCTGTCTCTACCTCCATTAATATTCAAGGAAGCTTCTTTTAAATTTTCCATCATTAAACATATGACAAACCAGACAGAAAGGACAGTTAAAGCACAGAAAGCCAAAGAACACACCCTTTGTGATTCACCCATTCCTTATTTTCCCCCCTTCAAAGGGTCCTTTCCCCTTCTTTCCTTTCTAAGTTTAGTAAGAATCTTTTTCAGGCGATATCTCTTTTGTTTGTTTAACTGATCATAACTGCATTCCTTACAGCTCTTGGTTACAGATTTTATAAATTTATCAATGTCAGGAAAGAACTCAGAAATCTCAATAGACTGTTTTCCATAGGTCTCATCTAAAAACTCCACAATCTCCTTCATGGAATACAAATCACCCTGTGAGGCACCTTCAGAGATGTCAGAGAAAGCATCATCTTCATCATCCAACATCACCTCATCAGTGATGTCAGATTGTTCTCTGTCCGCCTCAGAATGAGGTGTTTTGAAGACATATTCGGTCTCGGTATCTGCATCAGACTTCTTTTTATGTTTAAGTACACTGGGACGTCCTCTAGTGCTTCTAACAACTGTCGCAAACTCCTGCACATCCTGAGGACTAACGCCACTAGGACCGGCAACCCCAGCCTCCTCAGCCCCCACATCTTCACGCACCACAACTGTGGACCCCGCCAACGTGAGTTGACCTCTAGAGGTAGCAAAGCCAACCTCATCACCACTACCCTCCACAGGCCCTGGGTCAGCAGTAACTGCAGCACCCCCATTAATAGGCCCTAGGTCCGCGGCACCAACACCAGCATTAATAGGCCCTGGCTCAGCGACAGCACTAACGTTACCCCCCTCGGCGGGCGTCGCGGCCAGGCCCGTAACTGTAGCAGAACCTGTGGCAGCAGCTCTGTGCTCGCCATCATGTCCAGCACTGGCATACACAGTGTAAAATCCCTCTCCAAATTTGATCTTGAATGAAATTTCTAGCGTTTGCATAGGATCGTTCAAAAACATATAAGCCTGTCTGCGCAGGGACTGCACGTGCTGCAACTTAGCGTCCTTACACCCTAAATTAATAGTTCAAAAAGCGCTTGCAAATTTTCCAAATCTTAATAGCTCTTTTTCCACCATTTCATTTGGGATGAATGGAGGGATTCCCGAGACAGTAACTCGGGTAGAAGGAACAGCCAAAGGGGTGACACTTATTAGACAGTCACTTAATATGACGCCGTTCTGAACCAGCGCATGGACAAAGCGTTCTTCCTTCAGAAACACAACAACAGCCTTGTTCATACGCGCACCGTAGGTTATGTTGCCATAACCAATTTGTTCTCCAACACTTAACAAAACTTCCTCCACAGTAAAACGGGGATCAGCTACGATCCTCGCTCCGTGTCTAATTGACATTTTTGGCACCTCAGCCGCAGCGGCGGCCGACATTTCCGCAACCAGACAGCAATCAACGCTATCTCCCCCAATCCACGTAATAAAGTATAAATTCCCCTTACCTTATCTTGCAGAACATGAAGAGGAAACCAGTAAGAAAACAAAGTAAGTTAATTCCAAACTCATTCACCACCACACACTCACTCACACCACCAAGCTCCCAGCATGCAGTGCAGGAGAGGAGAGGAGAGGAGAGGAGAGGAGAGAGGGAGGAGGAGAGGAGAAGAGAGGGAGAGGAGGAGAGGAGGGAGGAGGAGAGGAGAGGAGAGGAGAGGAGAGGAGAGGAGAGGAGGAGAGGAGGAGAGGAGAAGAGAGGGAGAGGAGGAGAGGAGAGGAGGAGGAGGGCCTTTCTCAATCTGTGTTCTTGTGCTGTTCGCCTTTGTTTAACCCTTTGAACTTTACCTGCCTCTGTCCGTGTGCTGCATTCGGGTCCACCGACCTTTGAAACCACACCAATGGTGACACGACTTGTCGTTTAACTCTCACATTAAGCAAATTTCAAGCCTTTTTCCACGTCCGTAATATTACAAAAATCAGGAACATCCTGTCTAAAAATGAAAAACCAGTCCATGCATTTGTTACCAGCCTAGAATATCTCACAGTATGTTACTACCCCACCAGAGCCCTGCGCTCCCAGAATGCACCTGTGGTTCCTAGAGTCTCCAAAAGTAGTTTTGGTTCGGGAGGCAGACACCGAGTGAGTCCTGGCTCAGGTGAGTCCTGACCCAGCTCTTAGTTATGCTGCTATAGGCCTGTGTTCTTGTGTTCTTCTGAAACGTCCTCTTTTGTGGCCCAAGTTCTGTCCCAAAGCACAAGTTTGCATTTTGGCAAGAACGGTTAAAAATCCAGAAGTGTTCTTGACACGCCCATTTTACCCAGCATCCATCTGTTCGTAACTTGTGTGAACTTGACGGCAGAGATTTCCCAGCATTCATTTCAGCATTGAAGCGCGCGGCGGAAAGAAGCTGAGACAGACAGCAGAACGTTTTTTACTGTTTTCACACTTTATTTCATCACTGAATCCACTTCTGAGAAGTTTTGAAATCAGCTGTAGATGTCAAACATCGGCAGTTTCACTGTAAATGACGGCGAATCGAAAATGCGCTCAACGTTTTTTCGGAGTTGTGACGCTCAGCGACCGTCAGCTCACAGAGCCCTCAGACATGCAGACTGCAGCCAACACGGCAGAGACCCACAGCTGGGAGATGGTTTCAACGTTCGTATGTTATTCTGAGTCCTGTTGTAAAGTTTTGACGTCTGGATGATAAATAGTGATGCACAGAAAAATCTGGTCTGTGAAACTTAGAATAATAGAAAGAAAGCGGACTGTCTTTGCTTTATTACCATTATTATTATGAATAATATTATTATATTAGACATTACTTTGTTACTGGACAGTAGAGTTGTGGTCACAGGATTTGCCTGTTATTTGCTTTTATTTTATATCTTTTTTATTTATGAGCAAATATACCTTGTTAAGTTAAAACCTGCAGTTAACCAGATTCTTTTTGTTCTGGGGGATAAAACCTGGCCGTTGTACCCCTACTGGCCACGTTACTCCTTCTCTCTCCCGTCCAATCTTACATTTACATTTATTCAATTAGCTGACGCTTTTATCCAAAGCAACTTACAATTGTTATTTATGTCAGAGGTCACACGCCTCTGGAGCAACGAGGGGTTAAGTGTCTTGCTCAGGGACACATCACCACCCCAGTCTTGTTTTAATACAGTTTAGTCTCAGCAGGAGTGTTAAAAACCAACACAGATGAAACATTATAATGTTTGTATTCCGTCATACGGTGGTGAACAGACAGTAGAAACAGTCTGTTTCATCAGCAGCACTGTGCTGCCACCTGCTGGTCGCCTGCAGAGGCTGCAGCCTCAGCGTCCTCGCCCTGTCCCCTCCCTGCAGGACTTCCTGTCAGTTTGACCCTGACGGGAAGTCAGTCACTACTTTTACTCCACTATTGTCCTTTTCTGCTGCTTTGTACTTGTCATTGGTGGAAGATGTCAGATCTTTTCCTTCAGTAACAGCATTAATAAACTATGAGAAAATACCCTGGTACAACTAAAAGTCCTGCATTAAAACATCTGATGTACAAAGTGTTAGCAGTAAATTTAAAATGTGATAAACTGTTCCAGTAAAATCACAGCTTCTATTTTCTGTGAAATAATAAAGTCTCCAAATCTCATGAGAGTATGTGCTCGCTCTGATTGGACTGATCCACTATGACGTCACACTATTTGAAATGTGTGAAACCGTGAAATGGGGGTGTCAAGTGTGCATAAATAAGACTTCCGGTTGAAGGAAAGGGCCTTCAAAATTAAAGCAAACTGGTTTATCAGCTCATTTTTATTTCTAATTAAATTCTTGATTTTATTAGTTCTTTGTTTGAATAGCTGCTTTGTGTGAAGCACTTAGGATATTATTATTAATTTATTTATAATTATTATATAATGAAGAAAATACATTAATATTTACTTTGGTTAAAATGAAGCAGTCATTTTAGGTAAATTTATCTGCATATAAACAAAGCTAAAGCTAGCATGTCTTCTGTCAGCCAGAAGAGACTCAAGACGTCACACGTTTCCGTGCTGCCTTCGAAGGCTGTTCGAAACTAATGTAAACAGAGATGCCTTCACTTGAAAGTGATGCCTTCTGAGGCAGCTGTCTGTTACTGTATCGAGGCAGCAAGGCAGCTGCCATCTGTTTCGAACACAACCCATATTATCATCTTACATTCAAAAATGTAAGATGATAATATGATGATAAATTAAAGAATGCACTGCAGAATGTTCTGGGTGGATGCATGTATGTAACTGTGTGTGTATGTTACCATATACATTTAACTGTATGTTGTAATTGTAAGTTCTGTGTGTAGCATGAAGGAGCTACAAACTTTCTTTAGGTTATACAACCTATAAATAACCAGTTAAATAAAGCACTACCACATTTATTTTAAATGATAAAACATTGTTTTTGTTGTAAATGTTAAATTAAATACAATAGTAGCTTTATGTATAGAACTATATGTGAACCATTTTAATTTAATCAATAAACAATACAATAAATAAAAATAAAAGTTATAAAACCACAGCAGAAACGATGATGCTTTTAATGTGAAGGGCCCGGCCTGTGTGAAACCGGAAGTGTTGATGTACTTGCTGTAAACTTAAAGTTGCCGGTCAACAGAAGGTCGCTCAACAACAACATCAGTTAGCGGTTAGCAGTTAACAGAAAGTTACCGGTTAACGCTCAAACTCGTGGATTTATTCACCGAGAGCGGGAAACTGACAACTTCCGGTCTCGGTTTAAACAGATTAACTCCTCTCCGCTAATGCTAACGGGCTAGGTGTACCGGAGGTTAGCTTCCAGGCTAACTGGACTCCAGTGGTCCCAGGAGCCGTTAGCTCCGTTAGCTGTTAGCATGCAGTGTGCTAACCTGCTGAAGAAGAGAAGTTTGGAAACGGAAGCGGAGCCGTGGAGCTGCAGACCGGTGAGCGCGCGGGTGTGAGTGAGCGTGTGAGAGCGCGCGTGAGTGTGATGAAGGTGACGGCGGTCCTTCACTCTGATCAGCACGTGAAACTGGGATCGATAGGTGACCCTCATCTGATCCATGAATCATTTAGACGTGTTAGGAAGTATTTTATATAAGTATTTTAAATGCAAAGAGAGGTCTGCCTACGAGAAGTATTTTAAATACAAAGTATAATGTTTAATCTGGACAGCAGTCTGCCTACAGGAAGTTTTTTAAATAAGTATTTTAAATACAAAGAGAGGTCTGCCTACGAGAAGTATTTTAAATACAAAGTATAATGTTTAATCTGGACAGCAGTCTGCCTACGAGAAGTATTTTAAATACAAAGTATAATGTTTAATCTGGACAGCAGTCTGCCTACAGGAAGTATTTTAAATAAGTATTTTAAATGCAAAGAGAGGTCTGCCTACAGAAGTATTTTAAATACAAAGTATAATGTTTAATCTGGACAGCAGTCTGCCTACGAGAAGTATTTTAAATAAGTATTTTAAATACAAAGAGAGGTCTGCCTACGAGAAGTATTTTATATAAGTATTTTAAATACAAAGAGAGGTCTGCCTACGAGAAGTATTTTAAATACAAAGAGAGGTCTGCCTACGAGAAGTATTTTAAATTTTATTTATTTTATTTATTTATTAGTTTATTTGACAGGGACAGTGTACATTAATTAACATTGCTGCAAATGCACCAGAATTAGCCAAAAGGCTATTTTTCATCCGTTGTCCCTGGACAGATCTTAAAATTGTCTACCTAAAAAAAAAAAAAAACGATAAGAAGAAGATTACAGTGAACAATACAAATATAAAAGAGCAGTAAAACAGATTTAAATATTCAAATCCTGTTGATGAATACAGTGTACAAGTTTGCTATAAGACAGACATTAGGTTAAAAGAGAAAAATATATATACACACATACATACACATACCCATACTCATACATACAGTATATAAAAACATATTATACTACACATTGACACAAGTGAGACACAAGTGGCAGCACGGTTGGGTTGAGGGAAGATAATACATATTCTTATTAATGCTGACATGTCTGATGTGTTATGAACCAGTTCTTTAGATGTTTTTGAAGAGAGTGTATGTGGTGAGTTCTCTGATGTTCTGAGGGACAGAGTTCCACTCCTGTGCTGCTGTGACTGAAAAGGCTCTCTGACTAAATGCACTTTTCCACGAGAGGAACAACACAGTCTCCTCGGGCCGACCCTCGTGTTACTCTCTGTGTGGTGTTCCTGATATTTACAAACTGACTGAGTGGAGGAGATGACAGGCCATGGATGATTTTGTATAACAGACAGAGGTTTGAATACTTGATGACATTTTCCCAACTTAAAAGCTTATGCTTTTGTAAAATAGCACAATGGTGATATCTTGAAGTTTTTTTATCCAGAATTTTGATTGTCTGTTTGTAAAGTGACTCTAAAGGTTTTAGTGTTGTTTTATTTGCCTGTGACCAGGTTGTAAGACAGTAAGTGATGTGAGACAGAACCATACTGTGCATGAACATTTTAGCTGCCGGAAGTGACAAGTGTGATCTTATGAACCGGAAATTTGCGATATTAAATTTGACTCGATTACAGACCTTTTTATCTGTGATTTAAAAGTTAGTTTAGAGTCTATTAAGATGCCTAGGTATTTGAATTCTGACACAACTTTGATTTTTTCCCCTGTCACATAAATATCTGCCTGATTATTTGCAATGTTTGATTTAGAAAAGTACATTGAAACTGTTTTATTTACATTAAGTTTTAAGCAGGATTGAGTTAGCCATTCAGAGACATGTGCCATAGTCTGTGTAAGTTTTTCAGCAACTTGTTTTGAGTTTTTACCATGGGTATAGATGACTGTATCGCCTGCATACATCTGAATATAGGCGTCTGAACAAACTGAAGGAAGGTCATTTATATACAGTGAAAATAGCAGAGGCCCCAAAATAGAACCTTGAGGTACCCCTGTGGACATGGCGAGGGGCGGTGAGTGGTAATCACTGACCCTGACTGACTGTGAGCGATTCGATAGATATGATTCTATCCATTTTATTGCATCTGAGGAGAAGTTAAATTTGCTTACTTTGGTTAATAATATTTGATGGTTTACAGTGTCAAAGGCTTTTTTTAGATCAAGAAACACAGCTCCAACCACGTCACCTTTATCCAATAAATGTTTGATATTTTCTATGAAAAAACAATTAGCAGTTTCCGTGGAGTGTTGAGTTCTGAAACCAAATTGCATTGAATGAAGGGAAAATGTAGTGATATTCAAGTGTGTGATTATTTGTTGGGAAATTAGTTTCTCTGCAACTTTTGACACTGTAGGTGTAATGCTGATTGGTCTGTAGTTGTCCACTGACAATGGATCTCCATTTTTGAAAATTGGAACAACAGCAGCAGACTTCCACACACTTGGAAATACTGCCTCAATAATGGAGAGATTAACAATTTTGGTTATTGGTGTTAATAATGTGGAAATTAGTTCTTTTAGCATGCACATATCTATGCCAAAAATGTCTCTAGTTCTGGAAGGTTTTAGTGCTCTTATTGTCTGTAAGACTTCAGATTCTGTGACTGTGCCTAGGCTGAATATTGGCTCTGAATTATTTATCGGACAAACAACTAGATTGTTAGATGGGAAGCTTTGGGCAATAGTGGATACAGATTCAATAAAGAAAGTATTGAAGGCATCTGCAACTTCTTTGGTGTTGTTTGTAATCTGCCCATTTATCTTAATTTCTAGAAGTTGTTTCATTTTTGTGTCCTGTCCTACAAGTTTTTTCAGTTGGCTCCAGATTGTTTTAGAATCCCTTTGCATTTTCTATTATAGTCAAGAAAAAATCTGCTTTGGCCTTAGCGTGATAGCTTTAACAGTTTTATTCCTCAATGTTGTAAACATATTTTTAGCAATAGCTGACTTAGTTTTAATTGCATTTTTTTAACGTAAGATCCTCTCTTTCATTAGTTTGAGTATGTCAGAGTTCATCCAGGGTAGTATGTTTTATTGTGTTTTTGTTTAACTTTACAGCTGAAATCTTTAATTGTTCTCTCAATTGTCGCTAAAAAAGTTTCACAGTCCATTTCACAATTTGTTCCCAACAATATGTGATCCCAGTCAATCCGCTGGACAGCACTTTTAAATCCTTCCTGGTGTTTTTGGGGGATTCCAACAAACTCACGCCCTCTGACAGAATAATCAAATCTCTTTTTTGAGAGCTTTCTGGCCACAAGGATCAAATTGTGATCAGAAAGACCAGCTAACATATTGTATGATTTAATTATTCTCTCAGGTCGGTTGGTAAACGCTAAATCAATCTGGGTGCTGCTTGATGTGGTGATTCTTGTGGGCCCTTTGATCATTTGGACTAGATCAAATTTGTCAGTTATTTTTTTAAGTTTTTTTCTACATGATGTGTCCTCCCAGTTTATGTTGATATCCCCCAAAATAATGGTCTCTTTGTTTAAGTTAGATTCTTTCAGTAAGTTGTCAAACTTTTCATAAAAGGTGGCATCTGAGGAGGGGGAGCGATAGATCACAATGATTGTGAAAGACATTTGTGGTGATAGTGTGATATTTAAGCCCAAGCATTCCAGTTCATGATCATTCAGCCATTGAATTTCCTGACACTGAATGTTGTTTTTATGTGTATCATGACACCACCACCCTTTGCACCTTCTCTGTCTCTCCTGAACATATTATAGCCAGGGATGTTAAGTGCTGCAGAGGGGGCATTGTTATAGAGCCAGGTCTCAGATAGACAGAGATAATCCAGATTTGAGTTGAGTAACAGGTGATTAACCTGATCTGTTTTTGACATGATGCTTCTTATGTTTAAATGCCCACCCAGCAGACCTTTGGGCTTTGCTTTAGGGTCCCAAATTATTTTCGAGTGATTGACAGTTTGAAAGAACGCCCATTTCCGGTGTTTGGCTACCCCTGGATTGAGCCGCTTCCTGTTTACGGATGTTACCATGGTGACGGAGCGGCCATTCAGGAAAGTTTGTTGTTGTTGTTTGTCTGGATCATGCCTCCCGCTCCCATGCGAGGCCAAGGCTGTAACGCGCTGTTGACCCACGGACTCGCGACTGAAGCTTCTCTCCGACGCAACGGCACACATCCTCGGACCCAGAGTTTCCCCGTGCAGAACCGCGACAGACGGCCCCGGTACCACGCCATCCACACCATCGCCCTCGCCTCCCCGTACAGACAGCTCGGCCACAGTTGACGACGGGTACAGAGGAAGGAGAGGATCAGCATGTTGTACAGAGGAAAACAGAGACGTAGGCCTACCTGAACATACCTGTAAGGTAGGAGTGACGCGTTTGTCCTCTGCGTGTGGGTTAATGTTAGCCTCTCCTGGCGTCTCGAAGTGGTGCGGGCCTGGGCACGGGTGGATGTCTCCAGATAACATCAAACATATGGCGATAATAAGTCCAGTTGTCAGAGAAGTTTGTGTCGGAGTAGTTGATTTAGTCTTCTTGGTAAACTTATTGTAAAGTGTTGGGTAGACCAAAGTCACAGCCAGTGTGTAGGTTCCATAGCCGGTGCTTGCCTTTGCCAAATCATTGTTTGTTTGTTTGTATCCCAAGTCTTAATATTTTGACGGGTTGTCATTTAAATGAAGCAGTGGAAAGATGTTACAAACCATTCGAGCTGGGTCAACATGAATAGGCTCTGAAATCTTTGTGAGCAAACAATAGACTAGGAGCACTGTGACAGCCCCTCTCCCACCTGCAGCCATCTTGCAACTCTCAAGTAATACAAAGAGAGGTCTGCCTACGAGAAGTATTTTAAATACAAAGAGAGTGCTGCCTACAGATGTTCACTGTTTATCAACTGAGATTAAACCCTTTTTCACACGTTGTGCGTTTCACCTCCAGGGTTTTCAGTATAATAAAGATTCCCACTGATCAAGATCAGTTCCAGTCGGAGTTCTAGATCACGATGGAAAAGTCTTTATTCAAATGAAACAAAGTGATGCAGTGTGAAAGCGTGTCAGGAGCTACCAAAGTGTGCTTCCAGTGTTTTTAGCAATTAGGTAGCACTAGCACTGTAATGTGGCTACAGGTGTACTAACCAGACAGCGAGGAAAAGGAGGCTCAAGCAGAACATTAAAAAAATTAGTAATTTTGTAGGTCAAACGTGAGGCGGGGGGCTGCTCTATTTAAGGTCACTTCCTATTGCCAGCAGGTGGCGCTGTGACTTATACAAATTCAGTGCACATGTGAGCATGTACACTGAAGTTATAACAACTTTTCTGTGTCGAATCATTGATTTTCAGTGCCACGCCATGGGCACGCCGTTCCACGAAAACTCACCGTTTGCACAACTTTTAATCGTCAGAGGCTTTAGAGTAGACAGCGAAAACCTGCAGTCGGTCGGACTAATTCTCTTGGAGGAGCTGGTTAAAGTGCGCACCCTGTAAACGGGGAAAAATGGGTACAAATTGCACTTTCAATTCATAATTGGTGGACTTCATGTTGTGTTAGGGGTACGGGTCCTGGAGCCTTTTTTGTGTGTCCTGATATGATACATGTCCCCAAAAAATCCGTGCATGTAGGCTGAACGTAGCCGAGAGCTAATTGTTTCCAGTTTTGTAGGGGGCGCTAGCGAGCCATTTTGCCCCGCCCACGTGCAGGAGCCATAAAACACATAATTTTGACATGTGTGCAGCGTCACGGTCGCCACGACGAGCCCGGTGAGATCTTCTTCTGGTCCATGTGTCCTCCCCAGACAGGAGTAGGATCCACAGAGCTGTGATGCTGTGGCCCCAGGACACTGTCCGAACCAGGGGCCACGCTGCACGAAGTTCCTGTCTTCAGAGTCTCAGAGAGGGTTTTTACCAGTTTGGTACTGATCCTGTGAAAGCAGTCAAAGAGCGGCCCGGTGGATTAAAGCAGTTATTAAACAGCTCAACAGTTCTCTGAAGTTTATTTAAGATTTTAAAAACTCTGTTCTTCTCTAAAGTTAGGACAGGAACACGGAGTGAGGAGCTGTTGATCTGTAGAGGCCTATTTCCTAAATCACTTCCTAACCCTTGTTACCATGGTTACCCAGCAGTCAGGATAGGGTCTGTAATACGGCCCCTGGACTCTGTCAGACCTCCTGGACCCTGCAAACAGAGGGAGCAGTCTGATGAGGAGCTTTAAGTTTAATGAGTAGATTTAATGAACCGGCAGGTGAGCCACCTTCGACCCGAGTGTTCCCATAAAAGTTAATATAAGTTAATATTAAACAGATAAAAGCAGAATAATAAAGATAAAGAAGGTAGTTTCAGAAAGCTGAGCGGGAAACAAACAGCTGATCAGAATCAGTTCAGTCAGCTCAGAGTGTGGGGATGAAAAAAAGCCTACAATTCACCACGGCGACGGCTAAATAAAGGCAGAGCCTCCATTTTAATCAGGTGGAGCCAGAAATATGAACGCTGCCACGCGGACCCTGATTGGCTCTGACAGTCAGGAGTGGAGGATCGATGCGCTCCATCATCATTAACCACACTGAACAAAGTGCTGCAGCTCATTACAGCCATTTAAACAGGAAGCTGGAGCCTGACGGGACTAAACGTCGGTCGGCTACCTGATTATGATCAAATCTAAAACACAGTTTGCTGATGAACCTGTGGCTGGAAGTCACCCAGCAGGTCACACTGTGGGTTATTCTGTGCAGTGGAAAATGAGTCTGTAGGTTTTACATCAATAAAATCTTTTATTCAGACTGTCTGCAGCTAATAATGAAGCTGCACCGCAGTCGTCCTCACTCACAGTAATAATAATAATAATAACTTTATTTGTATAGCACTTTTCAAAACCAAGTTCCAAAGTGCTGTACAGCGAGACAAACATAATTCATACTTAAAAATGTAAATATAAGTAAAATTACAAATCAACAATAAAATCAAAAAATACAATTACAGCCATAATATAATGTTTATATAAAAGCCATCCGATAAAAGTGAGATTTGAGAAGAGATTTAAAAGAGGCCACTGACTTTGCCTGCCTGAGATCTCCGGGCAGGGAGTTCCACAGCTGAGGGGCCCGAACAGCAAAGGCTCGGTCACCTTTAGAGACCAGACGAGACTTTGGAACCACTAGAAGACCCCTGCCAGAGGACCTCAGACAACGGTCTGGCTTATATGGAGTTATCAAATCAGAGATGTAGGCAGGTGCCTGTCCGTTCAGGGCCTTAAAAACAAGTAATAAAATCTTAAAATCAATTCTAAAACTCACAGGTAACCAGTGAAGGGCAGCAAGGATTGGTGAGATGTGGTCACTCCTCTTAGTGCGAGTTAAAAGCCTGGCTGCAGCATTTTGAATGAGCTGTAATCTATGAATATTTCCCTTACTGATACCAGAGTACAGGGCATTGCAGTAGTCAAGTCTTGAGGAAATAAAAGCATGGATTACCTTCTCTAGGTCAGCAGAAGAGAGAAATGTTCTAATCTTAGTTAGCAGTCTCTGCTGGACAAAACAGGACTGCACTACTTGTGTCACCTGGGCATCAAAAGACAGCTCTGAGTCAAAAATGACACCAAGGTTGCGAGCTTTTTTCTGAATGTTGTCTGAGAAGGCCCTCAAGCTAGTGGTGACGTTTTTGATGTAGCCAGTGCTGGTCTCGATGGGGGTAAATACAATTATTTCTGATTTTGTGTTGTTTAACTGAAAGAAGTTATTAGACATCCAGGCTTTTATTTCATTGAGGCAGGAGAGGATAGCAGAGACATCAGAGGAACCGGGCCTTAACGGGACATACAGCTGGGTGTCATCTGCATAAAAATGGAAGTCAATATTATAAGACTGAATGATTTTTCCAAGGGGAAGCATGTATATGGTGAACAATAGTGGACTCAAAATCGACCCCTGGAGGACCCCACAAAATAGAGGCGCATGCGAGGAGGAGACTTCTCCTAGGGTCACGGAAAAAGACCTATTTGACAAATAGGAGACAAACCAATCCAAGGCTACATCACTGATACCAACATAGTGTTTCAAACGGCTAATTAAAACATCATGGTCCACAGTGTCAAAAGCTGAGCTGAGGTCAAGAAGAATTAATATGGAGCACATGCCTGAATCAGCTGCAAGCAGTAAATCATTGGTGACCTTGATCAGAGCAGTCTCAGTACTGTGCAGGGAACGGAAACCTGATTGAAATTTTTCAAAAATGTCATTATTGTTCAAAAAGGAGATTAACTGAGTGGAAACGATTTTTTCTAAAACTTTGGATAAAAATGGCAGCTTGGAAATGGGTCTAAAATTATTTAAAACAGAGGCATCTAAAGAGGGCTTTTTTAAAAGTGGATAAACGTAGGCATGCTTAAAAGAAGAAGGAAAAATGCCAGTTGCCAGTGAGTTGTTAATGATGGCTAAAATGTCCGGGCCCACTGTCTGAAATACGGCTTTTAAAAAACCAAGTCGGAATGTAGTCTGAAGGGCAGGTGGACAGTTTAGACAGTGTAACAGTGTGTTCCAGGGTTGACAAAGAGATTAATGAAAAATGAGTAAATGAAGTGTTTGGGCAAGTGTCTGCGCCAACCTCACTAGGGTTATTGTTAAAATGTTGCCGAATCTCCACAATTTTGTTCACAAAATGATTAAGAAATTCTTCACATTTTTCTGGAGAAGATTCATCTGGCTGTGTGGGTGTCGGATTAGTTACTACAGATATTGTTTTAAAAAAGGATTCTGGAATTATGACCTTGACTAGCAATCAGATTTGAGAAATATGTGTTTCTTGCCTCTTTGACAGCAATCTGATAAGAGTACATAAGATCCTTTAAAATGACAAGGGAGACATTGAGTTTGTCCCTTTTCCATTTTCGCTCTGCTTTTCTGCATTGCCTCTTTAAAATCCTCAGTTCCTCATTCAACCAAGGTACACAAGAGATTCTGTGTTTTTTGTATCTGATTGGTGCTATTGAGTTTAAAATGGTGGTGCAAAAGTTATTAAAAAGACTGACCTGCTCATCTATAGTGTGGTCATGTTGTCCAGAGCTATTGAAGGCATCTTGCATTTCCATATAAGCTTGGCAGAAAAGCCGGAGCAGAGAGCGAGTTTAGGGGCTTAGAGCTAATTTGTGTTGGGGGTTTAGGGTCTATGGAAAGGTGTGGTACCTGGAAAAGTACTGCATTATGGTCAGACACCACAAAATCTACTAAAGACACATCATCTACACAGAACCCATGGGTGAGTACAAGGTCAAGTGTGTGACCTTTGTTATGAGTGGGCTGTTCTACATATTGGACCAAGTTAAAAGACTCTATGAGTTTGATAAAGTCAGAGATAAAAGAGGAAGAAGACGGACAACAGATATGAATATTAAAATCTCCAAGAATAAGAACTTTGTCATACTGAGACATGATGTGTGCTAAAAGGTCAGAAAATTCCTGTATAAAACCAGAAATAAATTTAGGGGTCTGTAAATTAAAACACATAAAATAGACCGTTTGTTCTTTAAATTAAAGCTAAGACACTCAAAAGTGGAGAAGGAACCCAGCAGGACTGGGGAGCAGTTAAAAGCTCTTCTGTGGATTACTGCGAGCCCCCCACCTCTACCTGTTGTTCTAGGTTGGTGAAAAAATAAATAATCTGGGGGGGAGGTACATTCATCAGAATTTAGCCATGACTCAGTAATAATAAAAAAGTCGATATTGTTGGTCATAATAAAATCCTGGCAGATAAAAGACTTATTAGAGAGAGACCTTATGTTAAGTAAACAGAACTGAGCACATGATCTCCAGCTGATAACGACGAACGTTACAGATCACTGATCAGTTTTAGAGGTTACAGATTAAACAGTGATCACTGCAGTGATGTCGCCCACAGTGGGTGTTTCAGTGTCAGAGTTATAAAGACAGACAGGATCAATCCAGGCTGTGACAGATCTGTGCTTAGCGACCACAGACTGATCATAAAGCTCCATGTTCAAGATCATGTTTGGGTAAAAATCTAACCGCCTGTCTAACCGGGCTTTAAAGTTGTTAAAGATGTAAAAGTGTTGAGATATGAGCTTTGATTTCCACGGAACGCATGAGGAAATGAAACGGTGTGTCGGACAGGAGGGGAGGAGTCAGAGAGAAAGACGATGCTGCGAACCTGAACTCGTCCCGAGGAGCTCAGGTTCGCAGCATCAGTTGCCGGAGTTTCTGATCTGGAGTTTATCTGATCCCGCTCTCTGAAACAGAACGTTTCCCTCAGGCTGAACACACTCAGTTTCCTCTAACCCTGCTTTCTGGGGACAGGTGTCCATGGGGGACAGGTGTCCATGGGGGACAGGCATGAAGGAGAGACAGCATGCAGGTCACTTATATGATGATGTTTGTTTTCAGAAGCGTCTGTGTTTGGAAGCGGAGCTCCGGTCGGATGAGTGTCCAATGGAAACGTCCCCCGTGTCCACTCATCAACCAGAGCAACAGGTGAGGGTCCTGGTCCTGATGGTGGTCCTTCGGCGGTCCTCTCAGACCTCGGCGCCGTCGCTCTGTGTGGGTGTAACGCTGTTGCCTTGGTAACATGTTAACATGTGTTGGTGCAGGTTGCTGCGGTCCGACCCAGAGCTGCTCTGCTCTGCTGTCCCAGGTGTCTCGCAGGAGAACCGGTGAGTGGGGGGGAGTGTAGACCCTGATCCTTGACCCTGCCTGATCCTTGACCCAGCCTCACCTCTGACCCCACCTGACCTCGCCTGACCTCTGACCCAGTCTAAATCCCTGACCTCTGACCCCTGACCCAACCTGACCCCTCACCCCACCTGTAAACATCCTGCTGTTCTTCCTGCAGGGCCACATCAACCACATCATGGGCCTGTGATCCAGCACCCCCCACTGGAGGACGACGGGGGGAGGAGCCCCAAGAAGCTTCTCATTTCCGTCCAATCAGATTGGTCCACTGAAAAGACCAATCAGGTGCTTGCAATACCTCCTTCAGCGTCTCGATTCACTCCCAACATTTGTGCTTCCCGAGCTTTCAGCCGCGCCCCACGGCCTTCCTCTGCTGTTTGCACAGTTGCCATGGAGATGGTTTAGTCGCCATCACATGACCTAAACATGGACTTTGTTGGTGCGTTCAAGGACCTTGCGACGTCTGAGTGTTCTTATTTTTGATTTAAACTTAAATCACCGATCAACGTATTGATCTCCCAGCAACCTGTCCACGCATTGCAGTGTTAGCCCCGCCCCTCACATCTCCCTCCTCCTACCTGCCGTCTGATTGGTTCACACCACGTGTCCCACCTGAAGGCAGCGGTGCAGTCAGTTTAATAACAGAACTACTAATCAGTAATCAATGACTCAGCTGTGATTCGTCAGCTGTGACCTCGTGCTCCTCGTGAGGCGTTCACTTGGGCTGGGAAAATAAAACAATATTTATCGCAATATAATCTTTCTCAATAACAAGTTTTCAATAAATGTACTTTTTGTTGAAAAGTGAAACTGATTGGACTGAATTTTCCTCGTGTTGTTAAACAGGATCTGTGAAATGATCCCAATGTTTAAAACCACGTTAACTTTCACTCCGGAGCAGAAACCAGAATTTAAACTGGAGTTGATCCTGTTTATTATCTATTGATTGTTTTTTTATTGTGATTTCCTTTCTGGCCGTGTCGCCCAGCCTACGTTCTCCATCGGCGCTCGCCACGCCCGTCGGGTTCCTGAATTTTTCCTCCCATAAAACTAAAAGGCCTTTCATGGTGAAATTAATTAATTAATTAATTAGAAGGGAAATAAATTAGTCTTTACGTCTGAAACTTTCCTGTTTGTAGTTTTATATTTTTATGACGCAGATTTTATATTTTGAAGCAGTTTTTTATTAATCTGACTGGATGTAAACTTCTTAAGTCTATTTTTGATGACATCATTTCCTGCTTTGGTGCTGGCCAATCAGAGCGCAGCATTTGTACGCAGACCGTTTTCAAAATAAAAGCTTTGACTGATGAACTTTGTGTTTGAAACTTTATTGAGCTTCTTCAGTTGGAACAGAAGTCAGAACGTGAAATGAAAGTAAAGAGGAACTCCTGAAGCCCCGCCTCCTCAGCTGTCAATCACTCAGCCAGGTGAGGTCTGGCTCTCTTGGCTGTTGGAGCATCACCTGTTCAGGTAAAGCAGAAGAAAGCACACCTGGAATCAGAGCAGCCAATCACAGACAGAGAGGCTGCACGTGTTGGTCACGGCGTTACAGACGGCGTGGAGCGAGAACACGGGAACCTACTGCGCTCAGATGCAGGCTCCGCCTCCGGCCGGCAGGACCGATCCCCGCAGCTCTTCATGGTGGAAATGATGCCGCTGGCCGTCTTCCTGGTTTCTGTCAACAAACAGAGGCTCAGGTGTGTGTGTCGTCAGGGCCGCCCGCCTACAGTGACGGGAGTCAGGTGTCGGCGAGTCCGGGACGAGTTTGGCGCCGAGAAAACATAGCGAAACAGGTACCCGAACCCCAGGCAACAGAACCGACACCTGACTCCCCAACCGGACCGGATCACCAGGTTACACCTGAGCAGGTCCCGTCGTGGCCTCATGCCGCCGACGTAATACTCAGCTGCAGTACTTCCAGCAGTACTCAGTATTTACCTGCATGTAGTACGACCGATCGACAGGTGGAGGAAACGGCTTCTTTAGCGTCTCCGTCTGACAGACCGAACAGCGACCCTCTGAGGACCCGGATCAGGAGGACAACGGGACACACACACACCATGTACACACTAAACTGTTCAATAATCTCAGACTCTGATAAAGTGAACAGGCCTCAGATCCAGGACCAGATCCAGAGTTTTTGTTGAAAAGCAGTGCGGTTTCAGTCTGGGGTCCTTGCTCTTTTGAGGGCCTTGAGGGGCCCGGCGTGTGGAGAAAGGATACAGGTTGGTGACGTCGTGGGGCCCTCTGAGCTCCAGAGGCTGGGGGGGACACAGTGACAGTTACTGATCGTTACAGGGGAGCTGCTGATACCTGATGGGCGGACTGATCACAGACCTGCTCCGCTGCGCTGGACAGGATCACGTTCTGAAAGACAAACACAGGTGTTTCAGGCTCCGCCCCCAACATCGTCACAGCTACAGGAAGTCTGCTGGGACAAAAAGGACCAACCTTCCCTTTGCAGGTCTCCATCAGAGAAACGGCGTTAGCGATGGTGTAGCGCCGCATGGTGGCGTCTCTGATGGCCGCAGAGTACGAGACCTCAAACGCCACGCCCCTGTCTATCGCCTGAACACACACACAGGAGAGACTAATGCACCACCACTACGCACTCGCACACGTCGCACGCACTCGTATGATGACGGCTCTCACCCCGTTAACCGGCGCCCTCTTAAAGAAGAAGGGAAGCTTCTCCGTCACCGAGACGCAGATGATGTCAGCGTCATACACCATACAGGCAGTCTGCACACAGAGTACACACAAGGTACACACAGTACACACACAGTACACACAGTACACACAGAGTACACACACAGTACACACAGTACACACACAGTACACACACAGTACACACAGTACACACAGTACACACACAGTACACACAAGTACACACAGTACACACACAGTACACACAGTACACACACAGTACACACACAGTACACACAGTACACACACAGTACACAGTACACACACAGTACACACAGTACACACACAGTACACACAGGTACACACACAGTACACAGTACACACACAGTACACAGTACACAGTACACACAGAGTACACACACAGTACACACACAGTACACACACAGTACACACACAGTACACACAGTACACACACAGTACACACAGTAGTACACACACAGTACACACACAGTACACACAGTACACACACAGTACACAGTACACACACAGTACACACAAAGTACACACAGTACACACAGTACACACACAGTACACACAGTACACACACAGTACACACAGTACACACACAGTACACAGTACACACACAGTACACAGTACACACACAGTACACAGTACACACACAGTACACACAGAGTACACACACAGTACACACACAGTACACACAGTACACACAGAGTACACATTAATAGAAGTACTCAGGTCCTTCAGTTAAGTATCTGAACCAAATCCTGCATTTAAAATCAAACTTATTATCAG
>JALXJV020000023.1:260857-330857 GCA_024633595.2 Lepomis macrochirus | reverse complement strand
CAAACAATGTTAACACCATGCGGTAATAAAAACATAAATAATGATAAAATAAATTTGTCAGCTACATCCAAATCTAGATCTTCATCTCCTCTGCTACTTGATACAGGGAGAGCAGCAGATGGGTCTCGGTTGGCCCCAGTCTCTCGGTTGGCCCCAGTCTCTCGGGTAAATGGGATCCATAACTGTTGAATATGTAAGAATATGAATATAAAGTAAACATTATCATTTGACTATGTTCACTGTTTTCCCATAAGACTTGACCACTATCATCAAATGATTTTAAATGAAAACATACAGTATATTTCTAATTATCATTCTAATGAAGGTAAAAAACAAATCATTTATAACGTTTTTTTCTTTTTAATTTACAAGTATTTATTACTGACCCACTTATCTCTATGGAAAATATAAAGATACTTTTACAGGACACATGTTGCATTAGAACAGCCAAATAGAGAAAGTTGCTTTCATTCTTTTGATAAAGCTTTGTGCTGTGAATGTAAGTGTTCTGTTCTGAATATTTATTGCTGTCTTTGCTGCCTGTATGCTGGAGAATTAGCAACAAATATTTAGTGTCAAAAGTCAAAAACTCATATTTTCATATCATAATGATCTAGTGAGTAAAATGTGTGGCTTTCATTACAAATTATAATGGCTAAGGTTCTACATGTTTCATGTTCAGCCCTCTGAATTCAGATAATAGAGTTTTTATTAAAAACTCCGTGTCTACACTGTT
Organism: Lepomis macrochirus; assembly: GCA_024633595.2. Classification (NCBI taxonomy): domain Eukaryota; kingdom Metazoa; phylum Chordata; class Actinopteri; order Centrarchiformes; family Centrarchidae; genus Lepomis; species Lepomis macrochirus. Next base: position 330,121 of record JALXJV020000023.1, on the reverse strand, counting down.
ACCCGCTAATATGTCACGGTTCCTACATGTTAACATAATGTAGATAAATACTGAAGACATGTCAAACAAAGACACAGATACTTACAGGACCAAAGTAAATGTCTTTTCGCTTCCAGTGTTTGCAGTAAACTCTCGCCGCTGCTCGCTGAAAGGCCGAAATCGTAACGTATCCCTCGTTTAAAAATGGCAGATGTCTTTATCGCGAGATCTGGCCGTCCCTGACTTGAAACTTTCAAGTCTCGCGTTGCCAGTAGTCATGTCTCAGTAGGGCTACAGCTGCCATCTAGCGGTTGAAAATAGTAATTGCATTTTGTTTTAAATTAAAATCAAAGTTAATGTAGTGAACGTTACAGCGAAAGTAAAGATAATTTAAATGTTTCGAACGTTTACTTGCATTTGATGAAATGATATCACGCACCTCAACAGCTGCATGGGTGAAAACTACATGTGACCAGTTTGGTCTGAAACACAGCTACAGCCAAGCCGCTGGCATTAGACCACTGATTGGCTCTATTTCGCCGGGTGGGCTAAAAGCAGGCTACACGTAGCCTGTCCACATAAGAGCTAAAGCGTGGCTACAGATAGACCATGACATTTTAATGACTTTTTCATATTATTGACATTGCAAAAATAATGGGATATCAATCATCTCACGTGCTGCCAGGGCAAAACCCACTGTTAATCATTTTTACTTTTTTGACTAAAAGTGGGCTAAACAGCCGGTCTGTCTGAGAGCTAAATCGCGTCTACGCACAGCCTGCGTGTAAATCATGAGAAAGAAATGAAACAAAAAACTTTGTCATCACTGTAGACCTTGCTTAAATGATGGAATATCAGACACATTGCAAGTTATTTTGGCAAAAACGTCATGAAACCACATGTAAAGTTATTTTGGCTAGAAGTGGGTTACTCATAGCCGGACTAAATCAGGTCTATAGTAAACCTAGACGGCGAAATGATGGCTATTGCTTGCTGGGATAACTCGAAGCCCGTTGCAGAACGTTGCGCAACGTTGGAAGGAAACAAGTCATTCAATCAGAAAATGTTGCAAACCGGTGCAAAACGTTTAGAGATTGAACTCGCCCCTGGTGTCTAACGTCTACCTGCAGGTGGCAGTTATCGCAAGGCTCAGATTGGGAATGTTTTTGTTTTTTACTCGCCCGGAGTATTATTATTTTTTAATAACGGGAGATTTACGGGACTATACTAATTCGGGAGGACGGCGGGAAAGAAGGGTAAAATACGGGACTTTCCCCGCCAAAACGGGATACTTGACAGGTATGAGTCGAGCCAGCCCTCACGCTGTTTTCAGATGCGTGTTTTTTCTAGCCATTACGGTAACATCGTGTCGCAGCAGATTTCAAAATAAAAGCGTGCTTCAGCTGAACATAATTAAATAAATCATTGGTGAAGACAAGACAAGTAGCTAAAGAATGTATCACATTTTCACAGAAAGCTTCCTAAAGTCAGACTGATTTCCACTCATTTCAGAGAATCCCTCAGTCAGTATCCGAGCTTTCAGCACTGATTTATTTATCTCATGCTTCCGGTCTTTTGTGCTAAGCTAAACGTTGTCTTCGTATCTCATTTTAAAACTGAGCTTTTAAAATGTTCTGACTGTGAGGTGTTAATATGAAATCCAAAGATATGAAGTGAATGTTTCTGTTTACTTTTAGTCCAGTGCAGAACAGGTCGGACCGGTGATTCAGAAAGCCATGTTGAGATCTCTGAAGATCCTCCTCTCTGTCTCAACTTGTCCGACAGCCCGCTGCTGCTCAGGCTTCGTCTCCAGGATCAGGTTCAGTAACTCAGAGAGACCTGATGGACTGACTGATTGACTGACTAATTGATTGACTGATTGACTGACTGATTGATTGACTCGTCCTTTCAGGTACGTGAACAGGCTGAGGGAGGATGATGAGGCGTGTTCTGCAGCTCTGCAGAGCGGTCGCATTTTCCTGTTCCACCGTCTGTCGCCTCTGCTGCAAGGCACCGAGCAGGGATCCTTCAGACCTCCAGTGCTGAACTTCTCAGGTACACAAGCTCAGAACCCCATGTACAGAACCCCGGGTACAGAACCTCAGAACCACAGGTATAGGTGAGAGAGCCCCAGGTACAGAACCTCAGAACCCCAGGTATAGAACCCCAGGTATAGTTGAGAGAGCCCCAGGTACAGAACCTCAGAACCCCAGGTATAGAACCCCAGGTATAGGTGAGAGAGCCCCAGGTGCAGACCCTCAGAACCCAGGTATAGGTGAGAGAGCCCCAGGTACAGAACCTCAGAACCCCAGGTATAGGTGAGAGAGCCCCAGGTACAGAACCTCAGAACCCCAGGTATAGGTGAGAGAGCCACAGGTACAGAACCTCAGAACCCCAGGTATAGGTGAGAGAGCCACAGGTACAGAACCTCAGAACCCCAGGTATAGGTGAGAGAGCCCCAGGTACAGAACCTCAGAACCCCAGGTATAGGTGAGGGAGCCCCAGGTACAGAACCTCAGAACCCCAGGTATAGGTGAGAGAGCCACAGGTACAGAACCTCAGAACCCCAGGTATAGGTGAGAGAGCCACAGGTACAGAACCTCAGAACCCCAGGTATAGGTGAGAGAGCCACAGGTACAGAACCTCAGAACCCCAGGTATAGGTGAGAGAGCCACAGGTACAGAACCTCAGAACCCCAGATCAGAGAAGGAGGATAACCACAAATGTTCTCCTCGTTGAAACTTTCCTGTTGCACATGTGAGTTGTGTGCTTTGTGTGTTCCAGATGTGCAGGTGATCCTGGAGAGACTCGGTGCAGACAGAACCCTGCTGAAGGAGTCTGCTCTGATCGGCTGCTCTGACCAGAACCAGGCTCAGTTCTGTCTGGACGTTGGTAAGACACAGACTACTCTGTGTTACATTGAAAAGACTGTGAACTCTGTACTCTGTAGAGAGGCCCAGAATGCACCAGTCTATACTGACTGGTTCTGGTTCTGGTTTGGTTCTGTAGGAGCGCTGAATCAGGCAGCAGTAGAGGAAGCTTGTGAAGGAAACTTTATCGATCTGAGGAAAGCTTTCTTTCTCCTGACGGGAGCAGAGGCGCCTCTAGTGGCCAAGGTGATCGCACCTAGATATTTTCTATGGGTCAGCCCTAATAATGATGATGATGATGATGAAGCGGCCTCTTTGGATCTTCAGCCCCCTTTGTGTCCTTCAGGGTCAGGCTCTGTTGCGCTGGCATCAGACCAATGGCTTCTGCAGCGCCACGGGCCAGCCGACCCACCGCAACCAGGCAGGAAGTCAGAGGGTCTGCAGCAGCTCCGGCATCATCTACTACCCCAAGGTAACGCGGGTCAGAACCAGGTCTAAACCAGCTCCAAACCGGATCTACACCACCTCCAATCAGAATTTATCATTGAGATCCTCCCAGACGGGACGAGCTGGAACAGATTGTGTCCAGTTGTGACGTGTCCACAGTTATGTTTCCTGATTCTGAACATGCACAAGTCCAGACTGGAGGAGGGCAGGTTGAGTCCAGACTGGAGGGCAGGTTGAGTCCAGACTGGAGGGCAGGTTGAGTCCAGGTTGAGTCTGACTGGAGGGCAGGCTGAGTCCGGGTTTAGTCCAGGTTAAGCCCAGACTGGAGGGCAGGTTGAGTCCAGACTGGAGGACAGTTTGAGTCCAGACTGGAGCGCAGGCTGAGTCCAGGTTGAGTCCAGACTGGAGGGCAGCCTGAGTCCGGTTTTAGTCCAGACTGGAGCGCAGGCTGAGTCCAGACTGGAGGGCAGGTTGAGTCCAGACTGGAGAGCATGTTGAGTCCAGGTTGAGTCCAGACTGGAGCGCAGGCTGAGTCCAGGTTGAACGCAGGCTGAGTCCAGGTTAAGCCCAGACTGGAGGGCAGGTTGAGTCCAGACTGGAGGGCAGGCTGATTCCAGGTTGAGTCCAGACTGGAGGGCAGACTGGAGGGCAGGTTGAGTCCAGACTGGAGCGCAGCCTGAGTCCAGTCTGGAGGGCAGGCTGAGTTCAGACTGGAGGGCAGGCTGAGTTCAGACTGGAGTCCAGGTTGAGTCCAGACTGGAGTCCAGGTTGAGTCCAGACTGGAGTCCAGGTTGAGTCCAGACTGGAGCGCAGGCAGGCTGAGTCCGGTTTTAGTCCAGACTGGAGCGCAGGCTGAGTCTAGACTGGAGTGCAGGCTGAGTCCAGACTGGAGGGCAGGTTGAGTCCAGACTGGAGAGCATGTTGAGTCCAGGTTGAGTCCAGACTGGAGGGCAGGCTGAGTCCGGTTTTAGTCCAGACTGGAGCACAGGCTGAGTCTAGACTGGAGGGCAGGTTGAGTCCAGACTGGAGGGCAGGTTGAGTCCAGGTTGAGTCCAGACTGGAAGACAGGCTGAGTCCAGACTGAGGGTGGACTGTCGCAATGGTTAAGACGCCCGCCTTTGGTGTGAGAGACCCGGGTTCAATCCCAACTGTGTCCCTGAGCAAGACACTTAACCCCTCATTGCTCCAGAGGCGTGCGACCTCTGACATGTAAGTCGCTTTGGATAAAAGCGTCAGCTAAATGAATAAATAAATGAATAAATGTAATGTCCACTTTAGCTGGGAGTTCCTGTACTGAGCTGACTGCTTTCTCCTGGTCTTCCTCCAGATGTCTCCGGTGGTCATCGTCCTGGTCTCTGATGGGAAACGGTGTTTGTTAGGACGACAGTCGTCCTTCCCTCGGGGGATGTATAGCGCACTGGCCGGTTTCTGTGACATAGGTCAGTCCCACCTGTCTGCCGACCTGGTTTCCTGTCTTTCTATTGAACCAACCTGATTACGGTCTCTCTGTGGTTGCTGCAGGTGAGACTCTGGAGGAGACTCTGAGTCGGGAGGTGGCAGAGGAGGTGGGTCTGGAGGTCCACAGCATCTCCTACAGCTCCTCGCAGCACTGGCCTTTTCCTCACAGCTCCTTCATGCTGGGCTGCCACGCCTCTGTTAGCCCCGCCCACACTCAGGTGAGCCCAGACCCCTCTGTTAGCCCCGCCCACACTCAGGTGAGCCCAGACCCCTCTGTTAGCCCTGCCTACACTCATGTGAGCCCAGACCCCTCTGTTAGCCCCGCCCACACTCAGGTGAGCCCAGACCCCTCTGTTAGCCCCGCCCACACTCCAGGTGAGCCCAGACCCCTCTGTTAGCCTCGCCCACACTCAGGTGAGCCCAGACCCCTCTGTTAGCCCCGCCCACACTCAGGTGAGCCCAGACCCTTCTGTTAGCACGCCCATGACACTTCTCAGATGAAGGTGTTTTACTGGTTTTAGTCTTGAAATAAACATTAAACCTAAAGCAGAACCATGTAAAGGACGCAGCAGAGCCCTGAGGGTCCCCCATGCTTTGCGGGTAGAACTATGTGTGCTGTGTCATGTGACCTGCTGTGCTGTTTGTCGTCCAGGTCAATGTGGACCATTCGGAGCTGGAAGACGCTCGCTGGTTCAGCCTGGAGGAGATCTCCTCCGCCCTGCAGGTGAAGACTCCGCCCAGGAGAGGTGACCCCCCCGTCCTCTGGCTTCCTCCCAAACACGCCATCGCGAACCACCTCATCACCGAGTGGAGGGACCGCCAGCGACGCAACCAGGTGGCAGAGTAACGTCCAAACATACCAAGGCAGCTGGTGGAGCTGCACAGGGACACAGCTGAGGAAGAAGAGGAAGACTAACAGTCCTCCCCCTCCTCCCCGTCGTCCCCTTCCCCCTCCTCCCCCTCCCGGTCAGATCTAAACTCAAACAGGAAACACGTTGAGTTTAACACTACAACTGCCATCGCTGGAAAATCTAGCCGCCATCAGAAGACACCTGTTGCTCAAACCCACTTTGGCGGTGCATTTCCCACAATGCATCCCTGCACTTCAGGTATTCAGACTGTTGCCTTCACCACGCAGGTTGGTCTCCTGAAGGACACGCCCACTCGCCACAGGTAGACAGATCCACACACATAAGTTTCAAACCAAAGTATTTATTGGAGGGAAACACGAATCCCTTTTAATAAACAAAACATGGCGGTCGACCAATCAGCTGTGAGAGGGGAGACGTGGTCACACCTGATCATATCAGACCTGTTGGCCCGTGTTTAATGTCACAATAACTGGACGCCACGTGGAGGCTGCATCACTGGTTCTGATGTCACCAAAGGTTACCTGCATCCTCGCTTTACTGCCTGAGGATGCTGAACGCACCTGCAGCGTTAAAGCAGCAGGTGCGTTCAGCTTCGGCATAGAATGCTTGTCAGATGTGAAAATAACTGTGGTACATTTCACAGGTGGTGAGGCCACTGTTTAACAGCGGGGGGCGCTACATGACAAAGAGACCAGAGGACAGTCGAAGTGTCGAAGCTTCACTTCAGAATCTGACACCTTTTGAGTCTCTGAGGCGAGTCGGGCTTTTTTAGCTTCATCAGTTTGACCTTTATTAACAAGAAATATCCAACATCAGAGCCACTTCAGAGAACAAACAACAAACAGGAAGTACCAAAACACAGGTGGGTGTGTCCACCGCAGAAGAAGAAGGAGAGAGTTCACTGAGAGTTTATAATGGAAGGAAGTCATTTAAGTAATTTTGAAAATATTCAGCTTTTTATTTTTAATCTCCAGTGTGTATGTGTTACTTTTGGAAACCAGTATTTGTCAGTATTCGTCCTTGTTGTGTTCTTGTTTCTCTGACTCTTCATGAATGACGCTCAGCACAGCTCCGACAGGCGACGCACAGCCGTGACAGGCGACGCACAGCCGTGACAGGCGACGCACAGCTCCGACAGGCGACGCACAGCTCCGACAGGCGACGCACAGCCGTGACAGGCTTGACGTACAGCCGCGGACAGGCTTGACGCACAGCTCCGACAGGCTGACTTGACAGCTCCGACAGGCGAATCACAGCTCCGACAGGCGAATCACAGCTCCGACAGGCGACGCACAGCCGTGACAGGCGACGCACAGCCGTGACAGGCGACGCACAGCTCCGACAGGCGACGCACAGCCGTGACAGGCGACGCACAGCTCCGACAGGCGAATCACAGCTCCGACAGGCGACGCACAGCCGTGACAGGCGACACACAGCCGTGACAGGCGACGCACAGCTCCGACAGGCGACGCACAGCCGTGACAGGCGACGCACAGCCGTGACAGGCGACGCACAGCTCCGACAGGCGACGCACAGCCGTGACAGGCGACGCACAGCTCCAACAGGCGAATCACAGCTCCAACAGGCGAATCACAGCTCCGACAGGAATAAACAAATGCAAGTTACATAAGAATACTAGAAGAAAAAGAATAGGGAAAAATTAATACAACTATTTGCTATTTGTTTCCGACATAAGTTCAGAATAAAACAGTGGCTGCGTCTGAAAAGTCTTTCTGCTCAGGAAGGTTCTGACTGAGTGACCCGGAAGATGAGAGCTGGTCGAATCCTCTAAAAGCTAAAGGAGCCTCAGTGCTTCCTTTCCTATGTCCTTTAGCAAAGGGACCATCCTTTAACCAAGCAAAGGAGAGCATGCCATGTCCCACAATTCCTTGCAGCGGCAACATTTAAAACGAAGCAGGTTCTCAAACGATGAAATCCACCGACCGCATTTAAATCCTTCCTCAGTTTCCTTCTGTCTTTGGTTGGTTTTCTTTTGGCTGCTCTGTCTCACCGTTTTATGTTTCGGATTGTTGAAATAAGCCATAAAGGGTTTTCTACAATAAATGTAAAGCAGAAATCACCGACCGTGACGGATAAACGATCCCCATGTAAGTTACCACTGGCTATCAGCCTGAGCCTTTCCTGTCTCGTTCTAAACACATAGAACATAGAAAACCTCTGGGATCAATAAAGTTTTTCTGATTCAGAAACTGTCAACGATAACTGAGACCCCCCTGAGCTGTCACTGGTCTGGTCTGGATCAAAGTGAGGATAATACTGTGCACCAAATCCACCTACCTATAACACCTGCACATAATATTTATTCCAGCATCCATCACACTGTGCACACCTGCAGCTGTATATCACAGGTGGACATAATAAAAATGATATTTACTCGTGCAGCCTTTGCACTCTGCACTATTTGTCAGTCTCTCTATATTGTTCTGTTTTGTTAACAGTGTGTGAACAGTGTGTATTGTGTATATGTGTCGCCTGTAACCCTAACCCCCTAACCCTCTGATTGGTTAAGCACATGTGAGCAGTGTACGATCCAGAGTCCAGGTCCTCGTACGTGCACACATACCTGGTGTGCCTTATTAAAGGCGAAGATGGGCCTGGATGACTTTCATTGTTTTTATTCCCGGCGCTGTTTTTCGTTCTGCATCTGTTTAAAATGGTAAAATGGTTTGAGATCACAGAGGAAGATTTTCCACCTTCAGTCTGTGTTACAACAGCAGGGGGCGCTTTCTGTAGTCCATCTTCACAACATTGTAGTTTCAACAGGGCGGGTGACGTCAGTAACACCCGCGCGCTCCTCCGTTCCTGAGTCCTTCCCATCTTTCCTTCACCTCATGGCGTTTTCCATCGAGGAAAGGTGGGAAGGAAAGGAGACCGTTTTGACTAGAACTTCAAACGGGAGGTTGTGACCATAGACATAATATACAGTATATAGTATACAATAGGCAGCAGCGGTCGATGCGGCGTCTATGTATATTATGTCTATGGTTGTGACCGAGCTGCGTTCAAGAGCGACTGCGGCGGAAACTACTTCCGGCTCGACCCGGAACCGGAACAGCGGTCTCCGCTGAAGCCTGGCGTGATCCAGCTGCTGTTAAAGCGCAGCTTGTTTCACCTCCTGGAAACAAAGTGAGCTCCGCCGATGTTCCCCGCGGGGCCGTTAGCATGAGCCCCCCCCCTGCACACCCAGCTGGCCGCCGTCATGGAGTCCCTGGTCCACGCCGCCGTGGCGGAGCTGCAGAAGCTGGTGGGGGAGGACCGGCAGCTCCGGACCGGAGAGGAGCCGCCTCCGCCGGGCAGACCGCAGGCCGACAGCCGGGAGAAGATGGTGAGCGGGCGGGCGGGCGGGCGGGCGGGGGGGGGGGGCTGGACCCGGAATATACCAGATCAATGTGTGTTTTTCATGTTTAAATCTGAATTGAGTTCGGATTCACTTTGTTGTGGGGAAAAGTTTTAGTTCATCAGTTAAATAAGGGAGTTGAGTCGCTCTGCAGATTCAGCTTCAGACAGACCGAGACCCGGGTCTCTCACAGTCCTGAGCACAGAACACACAGATTTAAATGATATAATAAAAAACAGACACTGTACAGGTTCCGCGTGGCTTTAAATCGTCCTACTTTGACCTACTTTGACTTTCTGACACGAACCAAGCGAACGTGTCTGAAAACCGCAGACTTCCCGGTTTATTTAGTTCAATCAGCTTTTTACTTTAGTTTTTAGGACGCTGATTTATCTTCACTTGTCACCTCAGTCGGACTAGACTTGATATTTAAATAAAAACGGGAGAAGAGAAAGAGGAGGTCCGACCACCTGCTGAGTTCAGTGTGTCTAACTTTAAAACAGATTCTGATGGATCCGAACCGGTTAGCAGCTGCTGTCCTGCTGACACAGCAGCTTTGATCCGGTTCTTTAAGCCAAATGTTTCCTTTGGGTTCGTCCGGCTCGAGGAAAGGCTGCTTGTGTTTATTCGCCATCGCGCTCACGAGGAAAGCGTCGCGAGTGAAAATTCACGTTACACTGTGACGTGATCGGCCCACCTGCTCGCTCTGTTGCGTCTGTTACATCATCGTCATGTTGGTGTGATGTCACCGGGACTGTGATGTCACTTCCTGTCTGTCTGCTGCTTTTTGAGCCGATGCGTCCGAGGAGATGAAGTGTCGTATAGAACTGGTTCTGGTGCGGTCTGGTAAAGAGCTTTTCTGACGGTGTCTGTCTGACCTTTGACCTGCGTCAGGTGCTGTTCGCCGCCGTCATGGAGACTCTGGGGAACGAGGCTCTGGGGAAGATCCTGAACATCGTGGACGAAGCCCACCTGCTGGGGGAGCTGGAATCCAGGAGGGGCGGCAAGAGACCGCAGACCAGCGTCCTCAACGTCCTCAGCGGCGCGCGTGTCGGTACGTAAGCGGGATCCGCCCACTGGCAGTCAAACGCACCAGTCAGGAAAGCTGCCACGTGATGATGTCATACTAACGTGATTTGTCCGTCACAGAGGTCGAACACTCGTACGGGATTCGTCTCGAGAGCTCCGCCGAACACAGACCCACTCAGGTAAGACCGCTCACCTGCTGACTCACCTGTGCAGCCGCGATGCCTTCACTGACCTGATGTCTGTCTGTTGTGTTGCTGCAGACCAAACTAGAGGAGGACGGAAGTGAAAATCCGTTTGTCCTGGCGGTAACAGTTAAAGACGAACACGGCAACATCGACCTGGGAGCCATCGCTGAGAGTGAGTATCTGGGCCCGATCAGTACCCGGTCCCCCCCCCGATCAGTACCCGGGTCCCGTCCGTTAGCTGTGATGTAATAAGCTGTTGCTTTGCTAAAACCCAGTCCAGCAAAGAGCCGTAACGGTTTGATTCTGGCTGTGTCCGAAATCCCCTCTCAGTCACTACTCCAGTTTTTTTTTTGTCTATCAGCGCGATGCATGATGGTATATACGGCTCGGGTAGTGACACTGCTTTTGAAAATGCATTCTGGGATACATTGAGTGGACTATATAGCAGTAGTGACTGAGACACAGCCTATACATTCAGACGGAACTACAAAATGGCGAGCTCACTAGATAGCGAGTAGCGGGTGATTTCGGACACAGCCTCTGTTTTATTTCATCGTTCCGTTTCTTTCTGAAAACAGGAAGTCGTCCCACCCGGCTGACGGCACAGAGTTCGTTTTATCTGTCCGGCGTCCGTAGACTCACTGCATGTTTTGTGTTTGTTGCTCCGCTCTGCTTATTAGAACACCGTGAACCAATCAGACGGCTTGTTTTGAGCTACCCATTTTATAATTGACCACTTCCTCCGTCTCTTTCACATTAAAAGCCTCCAGGAGTTTGAGGGACGAACGACTGTTTATCTCGTTAGTGTTCGACGCAGCGCGAGCGTCTGACCCGGTCTGTGTTTCTTCCAGGAGCTCGAGTTGAAGCCGTGGAGCAGGTGACATCTGACCTCCAGCAGAAGGTTTCCTGCGCGCCGGAGTTTCTTCTGCAGAGCGCCGCGTGGAAATACTTCATGTGTACGGCGTGCGGTAAATCCTTCACGTCCCAGAGCAACCTGAAGTCTCACTACCGCATCCACACGGGCGAGAAGCCGTTCGGCTGCAGCGACTGCGGCCGGGCGTTCCGTCAGAGGCAGAGTCTGCGCAGCCACATGCGGACGCACACCGGGCGAAGCGTCGTACGAAGTGTCCGCAGAAAAGCGGCAAGTGTTTCTCCAAGCAGACGCAGCTCAAGACGCACGCCGTCGTCCACACGGGAGAGAAGCCCTACGCCTGCGAGGTGTGCGGCCGCCGCTTCAACGTGCTGCAGAACCTGCACCGACACGCCCACACGCACACCGGCAAGAAGATCTTCGTCTGCGGCGTTTGTGGAAAAGGCTTCACCCGCGCCGTCACGCTGAAAACGCACGAACTCATCCACACCGGACAGAAACCCTTGAAATGTGAGCAGTGCCCTAAAACCTTCCGCCACGCCGTCAACCTGAAGAACCACCAGAGGATCCACAGCGGCGTGCGGCCGTTCAGCTGCGACCTCTGCGGGAAGAGCTTCCGCCAGTCGGTCAACCTGAAGATCCACCGGAGGATCCACACCGGCGAGCGTCCGTTCGGCTGCCAGGAGTGCGGCAAGACGTTCAGCCAGCAGAGCAGCCTGATCTCACACGGCCGCACGCACTCCAAGGAGCGCCCGTTCGCCTGCGGCTCCTGCGACAAGAAGTTCAACAACGCCAACAGCCTGAAGCTGCACCTGCGCGTCCACACCGGCGAGAAGCCGTACACCTGCGACATCTGCGGCAAGACCTTCAGCCAGGGCAGCCACCTGAGGACGCACAAGAGGCACGTGCACGCCGGCGGCAAGCAGTACATCTGCGACAAGTGCGGGAAGAGATACTCGGACCAGCGCAACCTGAAGCTGCACAAGTGCGGCTACGCGTGAAGGCGCAGCCGGGAGCCATGTTGGATGTTACAAAATAAAATGTTCAGTTTGTTGAACAAAAACAGGAAGTGGGGCTGCTGGCCAATCAGGGCTATGATGTGTTGAGGTGGGCGGGGCCTCTTGTTTCCTCCTTAGGTGACGTTGGTGGGCGGGGCCCTTCCTTTGAACAGATCATGAGCTCTCTTTCAATCACTGAATATGGAACAAATGAGGTCACCTGATGTAAGCCCCGCCCACTATAGTACGGCATTGTGATTGGTTGAAACCATGAACTTAAGTTATGTTTATGTCGCTGAAAGTGTCTGTAAATGTGTAAATAGGCACGTCGCTGCTTTTTCTAATTTAATAGAAGATATTTTTCATTTGTTTGTAAAATAATAAACTACAAACATGTCGGCCTGAACATCTGGTCACATGACTCTTCTGTGTGTGATGTTGATCTTGTGATCCAATCACAACCTGTCTAACATAATGACATCATAACTGTTTTTCCAGTAATTTTACAGAATTTGCTGAAGTTATTTTACATTTTGTATTTGACCTGTGGCCAAAGAAGGAAGTTCAGCCTCGTCAGAGTGAACTCAGGGTAACAAACAGGAAGTTAAACTACGGCGGTGGATCAGATGTTGGTTGGCGGAGTCTCTCTTAATTTAATAGGAGTTGGTGGCGGTCTCAACGGCGCACGCTCCGTGTTTCTCCAGAGGAACGCACGTTGGTAGTTTCAGGAAATTCTGAATGTAAAGACACGTTAACGGCTAAATGTGATGTCGCTGGCGCCGACAGAGCCGAGGAGGCTCGCTGGCATCACGTGGAGTAAATCTGTAGTTTTCTTATTGTCGGTCAGATCTCTGTTATTTGTTTTATGGGCTCTTCTTTTATGTGTGACATGATGAAGATGTAAAGGTCCAGCTGCACATCAGGTCCACCGTGATAGAAAAAAGGAGCCAGTTAATTTCCAACATTAATCTCCAAGTAAAGAACCTGAATATTCTCTGATATTATAGTCTGACATTTCTGAGAGAAACTGACTCTGCAGCATCACACACAGTCTGCTGTGTGTTACTGCCTGAACTGGAGAGTTATATTAGACTTTGCAGTCAGATTCAGCAGCGAGGAAATACTCACAGTCACTGTCGTCCTCAGAGACTTTGGATCGGACCGACTCAGAAGACAACAGCAGAGACATTTCTGATTTTTTGTGACTTTAATTTCAGAGAATTTCCTTGTTTGTTCCTGTAAACTTGACACTTTGATCTAGTATTTCCCCCCCTGTTATTACCCCCCCCCCGGCTCTGTATTATTTGGACACTAGTCTGTCTAAATATGTGAAAACACAAATTAATTGGAAACGTGTCAGCATCAGGACTGTCCATCACTTTATAAAAGGCATTTGTTGAAAATGCAACAAATAATTGCTAAATTATCTGAGAAAGTTTAATTTGCACCGTAAGAAAACCTGCAATACAAGTGAATAAAGAACTTTTACTGAAGTTATATTTTATTATTATTAACTATCAGAGACTGACACAAGAATTTACTGACGGAAATAAAACGGCCTCTTGACCTTTAGTAAAGTCTACTCCATCTGACGTCAAGCTGACGTAGCCCTCTGTACGTCACTGGACGTCTGAACATGGCGCCTCTTCGCCCCGAGCTCACCTGTCAGCGCCGGTGAGAGCCGCCGCACCGGCCGTTACTCTGCCGGCCTGAGGGCTCTGTGTCCCGGTGAGATGCTCCGGAGGAACCCGCCGTCCGTTCACCGAGGAGGAAGCGCCGCGGCCGGGTTTGTTTCTGCCGAGCAGCGCTGAGAGAAGATCGGGAGAGGTGAGACAAGTTACCGACGGTTACCGACAACCAGACCGGAAAACAGCGGGGCTCCCTTCAAAATAAAAGATCCTCTGGAAGCGGCGACTCAGTCATGTCGTTTTTTGTGAAGCATTTTAATCTGCAGTTTTTGTAACAATAAAGTGTATTAATAATATTAATATCATTAATAAAACTTATGAAATCATTATTATTGATCAAGTTAATTATTAAATCATTAGTAATACAGTTTATTAAACTATTCTAAATTGTGCTTGTTATTACTTTATTATTAATGTTTATTATTATTGATCACATTCATTATTAAATTATTAATACATTATTATTAATAAATGTATTATTAAACCAGAACCACCTGAGCTCTGCTAGGCAGGGCAGGAAACGCTACAGAGACCAGCCACAAAGCGTTAGGCGGTCGCAGATATCGGATTCAGATCATGTCATGTTTGATTTATTGATCACTGTCAGCACGTAAAGAGAATATTACCTACAGAACAAACAGCAGCCACGCCAACGTGTTGCCTGCTGAAGCTAAGCAGGTTTGGTAGGTTTGGGCTTCGTCAGTTCCTCCTGGGAAAACTAAGTTGCTGCTGGAAGAGGTGTTGGTGGGCCAGCAGGGGGCAGTCTTCCCTCTGGTCCTAATAAGATCCCAGCGCTCCAGTGCAGTGATGCCGTCCTTCGGATGAGATGTTAAACCGAGATCCTGACTCATTGTGGTCATTAAAGATCTCGTGACACTTGTTGCACAGAGCAGGGAGGTTCCCGGGTGGCAAAATTCCCAACCTGGCTTTCTCCTTCTGGCCCTCTGATCATCTCCCACAGTAACTGGCCCAATGTTTCCCTCCCTCTCCACCTCAAGCTGAGCGTTCTGGCTCAAAAATGGCTGCCGTGCATCACCCAGGTGGGGGCCACACATCTGTGGTTGTTGAGCTGAGTCTCACGATTTGTTCATCACACAGTCCTTCACGGATTCAAGTATAATCCTTCTTTACTTGGAACCACCTGAAACCAGGAGCTTGTTTTAAACCACCAGCTGGAAAAATGAGACTTTACAGACGAAGGCTCAACTAATTAAAAACGCAAGCCTTTCAAAGTAAGACGCATGATGTTCTGTGATGTAATAACTGAACCTTTCAAAGTAAGATGTGTTTGTTCTGTGATGTAATGACCACGAGCCCTTCAAAGTAAGACGCGTGATGTTTTGACGTAATGACCACGAGCCTTTCAAAGTAAGAGACATGATGTTCTGTGACGTAATGACCACCAGCCTTTCAAAGTAAGATGCATGATGTTCTATGATGTAATCACCACAAGCCTTTCAAAGTAAGACGCATGATGTTCTATGATGTAATCACCACAAGCCTTTCAAAGTAAGACGCGTGATGTTCTGTGACGTAATGACCACGAGCCTTTCAAAGTAAGACGCGTGATGTTCTATGATGTAATCAGCACGAGCCCTTCAAAGTAAGAAGCGTGATGTTATGATGTAATGACCACGAGCCCTTCAAAGTAAGATGTGTGATGTTCTATGATGTAATGGCCACGAGCCTTTCAAAGTAAAATGCGTGATGTTCTGTGATGTAATAACCATGAACCTTTCAAAGTAAGATGTGTTTGTTCTGTGATGTAATGACCACGAGCCTTTCAAAGTAAAACACGTGATGCTCTGTGATGTAATAACCATGAACCTTTCAAAGTAAGACGTGTTTGTTCTGTGATTTAATGACAAAGTAAGACGCATGTGTTTGTTCTATGTAGCTTCATGCTGAGATGGAAGGAAGCAACAATGCGTCCTCTTCACCGGTGACTGTTAGCAATGAGTCCTCGCCATGTCATCATCACCCCTCCTCCTCTGCTGATGTCACCGCTAGGGGTCAGAGTCTGAGTCTGAGAGATGATGTTGCCGAAACAGACCAGATCAGTCCAGAGGTTAACCACTGTCACAGACTGGATGGGGATGATTGGTGTGGGGGCAGGGCTAACGGAGGCATCTACCGCTACCCGGATGAGCCCGCCTCTTCAGACAGCGCCCAGGTAGACGGAAACTCTGTGAGTCCCCTCTCAGAGTCTGACTCTGATTCACTGGAGGCAGATGTGACCTCTGACCTACCAGAAGTTGGCTCTGATGATGACGACTTCATCACGGACCCGCCACCACCAGGCGAGCTAAACCCAGCCGCTGCCACCGCTCGCCCCAGGAACACATTCGAGTGCGCTCGTAAGCAGGGCGCTCTGGTTCAGATGGTGCAGGACAACGGAGGTCCAGAGTCTGAGCTGCAGTCCAGGAGACCGGGGATTGCCGAGTACTTTAACAGGTAAATCAGACACAGTCAATACTACATAAATACTAGACTAATACTACATCGATACTACATCAATACTACGTCATTTACATTTACATTTACTCATTTGGCAGACGCTTTTATCCAAAGCGACTTACATTTGAGGAACAACTTACAAGTATCAACAGAGCATCAAATACAGATCTAACAACTGACAATACATACTAGTAAGAGCAGCAATAAATCCTAGTAAGAGCTCATAGTACATATCACATCAATGCGTAAATACCTAGGGAAGGAAGTAAGAGTTAACAGAAAGTGCAATCAGAACAAAAAGTGCAGTCAATACAAGATAATTGTAGGGATAGAAGAAGAAGAGCACAGGAAGTGCATGTTAGAGGTTAGTTAGTTAGAGGTGTTATAAGAGGAAGTGTTCTCGGAAGAGATGAGTTTTCAAGAGCTTCTTGAAGTCAGAGAGGGACGCCCCTGCTCTGATGGCGTGCGGTAGCTCGTTCCACCATCGTGGTGTCACAGATGAGAACAGCCGGGACTGGGATCGCTTTGTGTGAAGGGATGGCAGAGCCAGGCGCCGTTCGTAGGAGGAGCGTAGAGGCCGAGAAGGAACGTAGGTTTGTATAATGGAGTTCAGGTAGATGGGTGCAGACCCGGTGGTCACTGTGTATGCAAGCATTAGTGACTTGAATTTGATTCTGGAGGCCACGGGGAGCCAGTGGAGGTCACTGAGTAATGGAGTGACATGAGTCCTTTTGGGCTGATCAAAGACCAGACGTGCTGCTGCGTTCTGAACCATTTGTAAGGGTTTCACAGCACAAGCTGGAAGACCTGCTAGGAGGGCGTTGCAATAGTCGAGTCGAGAAATAACCATGGCCTGTACCAGAAGCTGGGTGGCATACTGAGTGAGGTAGGGCCTGATTTTCCTTATGTTGTATAAAGCAAAGCGGCATGACTTAGAGACAGCAGCAACATGGTCTGAAAATGACAGTTGATCATCAATCAAGACACCCAAGTTTCTCACCACCTTGGTTTGAGTGATGGTTGAGGAGTCAATTTGTAGTTTGATGTTATGGTAAATGGATTGCTTGGCTGGAATGACCAAGAGTTCAGTCTTGGAGAGGTTTAGTTGAAGGTGGCAGGCCTTCATCCATGTATATATGTCCGAGAGACAGTCTGTAATCCGCGCCGAGACAGTGGGATCGTCTGGCGGGAAGGATAGAGTTGCGTATCGTCTGCGTAGCAGTGGTAAGAGAAGCCGTGTGAGCGAATGATCGGCCCAAGTGAGGTGGTGTAAATTGAGAAGAGAAGGGGCCCTAGCACTGAGCCTTGGGGCACGCCTGTGGAGAGGCAGTGGGAGGAGGATAATTGTCCTTGCCACAAGACATTGTAGGAGCGCCCAGTCAATACTAGATCAGTACTAGATCAATACTACATCAATTCTACGACAATACTAGATTAATACTACATCAATACTACGTCAATACTAGATCAATACTACATAAATACTACGTCAATACTACATCGATACTACATCAATACTACGTCAATACTACGTCAATACTAGATTAATACTACATCAATACTACATCAATTCTACGACAATACTAGATTAATACTACATCAATACTACGTCAATACTAGATCAATACTACATAAATACTACGTCAATACTACATCGATACTACATCAATACTACGTCAATACTACATCGATACTACATAAATACTAGATCAATACTACATCGATACTACATCAATACTACATCGATACTACATCAATACTACATTGATACTACATCAATACTAGATCAATACTACATCAATACTACATCAATACTACGTCAATACTAGATTAATACTACATCAATACTACGTCAATACTACGTCAATACTAGATCAATACTACATAAATACTATGTCAATACTACATAAATACTACGTCAATAATAGATCAATACTACGTCAATACTACATCGATACTACATCAATACTACATCGATACTACATCAATACTACATCAATACTAGATCAATACTATATCAATACTACATCAATACTAGATCAATACTACATAAATACTACGTCAATACTAGATCAATACTACATCGATACTACATCAATACTACATCAATACTAGATCAATAATGTTCTTTGTTGGCTTGTAGATGATGAACTGCTTTTTGGAAGGGTGCTGAGATCATTTGGATTCTGTAAATCTTCTTTTACTGATTGTTGTTCATGGTAGTTTTGTAACCTTTTGAATCTTTTAATAAATATATTGTTAAATTTCAAAATGTCTCTGTCTCTCTCTGTCTCTTTCTCTGTGTTTCTCTGTCTCTCTCTGTGTCTCTCTGTCTCTCAATTCAATTCAATTCGATTTGCTTTATTGGCATGACTGTAGAACAATATTGCCAAAGCATCATACATATAACATAACAATCAGCCCCATACATTTTGTTAAAGAATTAGAGCGTAAAGTAATCAAAGTATCTGTGTTTGTGTTAAAAAAAGAAATATATATATATTAAAAAATAAAATAAATAAATAAAACAGTGTGTGTGTTAAAAATACTAAAAATAGAATAAACAAAACAGTAAGTGTGCGTGTGTTTGTTTAAAAAGTATTAAAAATAAAATAAATAAAACTGTGTGTGTGAAATAAAAATATACTAAAAATGAAATAAATAAGCAGAACAGTAAGCGTGTGTGTGTGTTAAAAAACAAAACTAAAAACATAAATAAATAAATAAAACGGTAAGCGTGTGTGTGTGTTAAAAGTATATATAATAAAAAGTTAAAATGAAATAAATAAATAACTAAAAAAAAATAAATAAAAGACGGTAAGCGTGTGTGTGTGTGTGTGTGTTAAAAATAAAAATATCTAAAAAAGAATTAAATTAAAATAAATAAATGAAACAGTAGAATGTGTGTGTGTGTATATATATATATATATATATATATATATATATATATATATATAGTTATATTAATAGATAAAATAAAATATATAAAATGTAAAACAAAAGAATTACTAAAATACCAAATAACCAAAAATCAAAATAATAATAATTTTTAAATTTGTACAATTATTTATCAGTCTGAGGTGCCACTGGTTGTCCTCACTTCATGGCATGTGGAGACATATTTTGCAGCAATTATTTGACATTTGGGCATTTCTCCCAGTAAATAGGGGAGTTTCTGTCTGATAGGAATTTGAATTTGGGGTATATTTGGGCAATGTTTGCAAAGTGTTTTTGTCTTAGTGGTTCATATTTGGGGCATGAGGTTAGAAAGTGCAGCTCTGTCTCTACCTGTCCTATGTCCAGGCTGTGTCTCACTCAGTCTCTATATTGTCAACATTTTTCTTAGTTTAGGACATTTTATTGTACTCAGGTAATTTGCCAGTGTGAATTCTCTTTTTAGGGTCAGATAACTTTGTGATTTACTTTGTGTTTTGGTTGTTTCTTTCCAGTATTCAATATATTTTTCTTTCTGCTTGTTGATAATTTGGTTTGGTCTGTTTGAGTTGGTGTTGCTGTCCTGAGGCTGTTGGGGACTTGTTACTGCAAAGAGCCTCAGGACCAGCTGGCTGAGGGGACTCTGCTCTGGTTTCAGCTCCTGGTATGTTAGGGCTTTGTGATGGTCTGTCTGGGGGTTAACTGATTTTAAGTGATCTTTTCTGTATTTTTATTGGCCGAGCTCTGGTTATTTGGTGTTTTTCTCTGCACCTGCAGGATGCTCTTACAGAACTCAGTATGGAAAGATTCTATGATTGTTTTGTCCCATTTGTCAAATTCATTACTAAGTTTTGGTCCCCAGATTTCGCTACCATATAGAATTATTGGTTCTAGTACAAATTGGAAAATTTTAAGCCAGATTTCAATTGGAATATATATTTTAATGCTTCTTTTTATTGCATAGAAAGCTCTCCTTGCTTTGTCCCTCAGATCTTTCACAGCCATGTTGAAGTTCCCTGTGTATGTTATGTTGAGGCCGAGGTAAGTATAGTTTTTTGTATGTTGTAATTTAGTGGTGTCTAAATAAAAATTGTGTGAAATCTGATTTCTGTGTTGTTTCTGAAAGACCATTATCTTAGTCTTTGCTGTGTTTACTGTCAGGGCCCAGGTCTGACAGAATCTCTGCAGGAGTTTAAGGTGCTGCTGCAAACCTTTTTTAGTAGGTGAGAGCAGCACTAAGTCATCTGCATACAGCAGACCTCTGATCTCTGTGTCGTTCAGGAGGAGTCCAGGTGCCGTGGAACTCTCTAATTGGTTTGCTAATTCATTGATATATAGATTGAAGAGAATTGGACTTAGATTGCATCCCTGCCTCACTCCCCGGCCCTGGGAGAAGAATGCTGTTTGTTTGTTTCCAATCTTTATGGCACATTCACTTTTTGTATACATGTTTTTAATCAAGTCATATGTTTTTCCTCCAATGCCACTTTCAAGTAGCCTAAAGAAAAGGCCCTCGTGCCAGATGGAATCAAAGGCTTTTTGGAAGTCAACAAAGCAGGCATATACTTTTCTTTTCTTAATGTTTAGTTCTTGATCAATTAGAGTCTGGAGGGTAAATATATGGTCAGTTGTGCAGCAATTTGGCAAAAAAATAATTTGGCATTTATGCAGAATATTGTGGTTATCAACAAAGTTGACGAGTCGTTTATTAATGATGTTGCAGAATATTTTTCCAGTTACTGGATACACATATTCCTCTGTAGTTATTTGGGTCATATTTATCTCCAGATTTATAGATTGGGGTTATTAAACCTTTGTTCCAGATGTCTGGAAAAGTTCCAGTTGTTAGAATAGTATTGAATAGTTTTAGTATAGCCAATCTGATTTTATGGTCTGAATATTTGATCATTTCATTCAGGATTCCATCGATACCACAAGACTTTTTTCCTTTTAGGGACTGGATGGCTTCTGTTAATTCTTGTTCTGTTACAGGGTAATCTAGAGGGTTTTGGTTGTTTTTTATCACCGCCTCCAGAGTTTTCCATTTTGTGAATATCTTGTGCTGATCATCATTTTTTGTAATATTACTGTATAGTTCACTAAAGTGATTAATCCAAATATTTCCGTCTTGGATCGCCAATTCATCCTGCTGGGTTTTGTTTAGGTTGTTCCATTTCTCCCAGAACTGGTTGGACTCTAAGGACTCTAAGCTCAATTTCACAGAGCTGCTTCTTGCTGTGTTGTTCTTTCTTAGTTTTTAAGGTGAACTTGTATTGTTTCAGAGTGGCCTCATATTGACAGCGTATGCTGTGGTTATCTGGGTCCCTATGCTTTTCATTTGATAATTTCCTTAAAGTTTTCCTTAAATTTTTGCAATCAATGTCAAACCATTTGTTATTATTCATTTGTTGAGGTTTTGGTTTTGAGGCTTTCAAATTAGACAATGAAGCCAGATGATGAAATATTGAATTGATTTTGTCCACAGCCGAATTTACACCAGAATTATTCTGGGGAAATGTTTCAGTTAGAAATGAATGAGTTAAATCGTGGATGTTTTGATTTTCCAGTGCCTTTTGGTACGCCCCCATGCTGTCTGGGGTCCATCTGTATGAGTATGTACTGTTAAACAGGTCACAGGCACTAAGGGCTCCAGACTTAGACTGAGCCCTTTTCAGGTAGATGGTGATTTTGCTGTGGTCTGAGAGGGGTGTGAGGGGGCTGACTGTGAAAGCTCTGAGAGATATTGGATCTAGATCTGTAATGAAATAATCTACCGTACTACTGCCAAGAGCTGAGCTGTAAGTGTAGTGACCCAGAGAGTCCCCTCGTAGCCTGCTGTGACTCTGTACAGACCCAGAGAGTCCCCTCGTAGCCTGCCGTTGACTCTGTACAGATCCAGAGAGTCCCCTCGTAGCCTGCTGTGACTCTGTACAGACCCAGAGAGTCCCCTCGTAGCCTGCCGTTGACTCTGTACAGACCCAGAGAGTCCCCTCGTAGCCTGCTGTGACTCTGTACAGACCCAGAGAGTCCCCTCGTAGCCTGCTGTGACTCTGTACAGACCCAGAGAGTCCCCTCGTAGCCTGCCGTTGACTATGTACAGACCCAGTGTACGGCAGAGCTGTAAGAGCTGCATACCGCTTGTATTAGTAAGCTTGTCAAAGCTCTTTCTAGCAGGACATTCAGGGAGGGGGAAGCAGGTGCTTCCAGGTAAGTGTTTGTCTCCCTGGGTGTTCATTGTGTCAGCTCTTTCCCCTGTTCGAGCGTTCAAGTCCCCACAGAGTAATACATTTCCCATGGTTTTATAATGATTAACTTCCTCCTCAAGAATGGAGAAAATATCTGGGTTGTAGTAGGGGGATTCTGAAGGAGGTATATAGATGGCACACATGTAGACATGTTGCTCGGCACAGATCATCTGTTTGTTAATTTTCAACCATATATTAGATTCTTCTTTTTTAACAACTGTGATGGACTGGCTCAGTTCTGATTTGCCTCCTGAATCTCTGCCTTGGGTTATTGTGGGATTTTTTGTTGATGGTATGATAATCTCAGTGTAGCCATGAGGACGACCAGTGGAAACATCTTCTCTGCACCATGTCTCCTGTAAAACTATGATGTCAGAGTCTTTTAGCTCTCTGTTAAAATCTGGATTTCTGCTCTTTAAACCAAAAGCTGATGATCTCAGACCTTGAATGTTCCAACATGTTATTGTAAACGATTTCATCTCCAAGAGTAATCTGTTCAAAAATTAGACAAACACCTTAAAAAACAAATAATAATAATAAACTAGATATTAAAAATAATACTAGTAACAAATGAAAAGAAAAAAAAGTGTAAAAAGATGAAAATAGTGTTGTAGGTAAATGAATAAAATATTAAACTTTAAGTGACATTTTAGAGTGTATGTGTGAACTTTCTGTTAAGAATTGTTCTTATATTATTATCTGTTTAAAATGATATCCAACATGCTAAATTATGAATTATTGTGGTGTCTCTAAGAGTCTCTGCTCTTCCACCATGTAGCTATATGAGGCGAGAGCAGAGCAGGTTTAGCATGTGTAATATGTCTTTGAGTTCACCAGAGGGGGGCGGGGCTGTGGATCGTCTCACCGCTGCAGCATAGTTCAGTCCAATAGGCTGCTGCTCCTGTGGTCTGGGTTCTGCCGTTGGGATGAGGGGGGGTATAGGGCCTCCAGGCTGGGGGGCTCTCTGGCTGGGTACCCGTGGCCAGTGTTGTGTTGGCTGTGGGTTGTGATGTTGGTGATGTGGTGGGTTTGGTGGCCTGGTCATCCTCTCTGATGGCCGAGGATAGGTGTATAGTGGAGGTCTGGGTGGTCTGGATGGTCTTGAAGGTCTAGGAGGTCCTGGAGGTCTGTGTGGGGTCTGCCTTGTGTGGTTACCCCTTGGAGTGGTAGTAGGGTTCCTTCCAAGAGCAGCCTCCTTCAGGGTCCTAGCAAGGGTGGGGACTGCATTTCTGTGTAGGTGTACGTTATCATACAGGCAGTCCAGGTCCAGGGTTGGGTGGTGGGCCAAGAACACGTTGGGGGCACAGTCCCTGGAGAGGCTGATATTCACTCTGTGAATGGTGTGGGGGTGGAAGTCTCTCCTGTGCAGCAGAGTGGATATGACTATCTTGCTGGTAGGGAAATTGGTGGAGGCTTGCTCAATGACTCTCCTCAGAGAGTCTGCCAGTCTGTCCTGCTGGGACCTGAAGTCGTTGGTGCCTGTATGGATGATGATGTGGCTAGGTGAGCCTAGCTCAGGCACTGTTAACAGCTCCAGGGCTCTCCTGGTGTTGGGGCACCAGATCTTCTCCGTTCTGTGCCTTGGGAATAAGGTCTTTTCATCCAGGAACTTTCCATTAGAGTCCATGAGGAGGATAATGTCAGCCCTTCTGCCTGTGTGTGTTTGTTCAGGCTCAGCTGTCTGATCTTGACGTGGAGCTGTGGTGGTGGTTTTAGGTCTGGAGCTCTTAGCTGGAGGCTGGCTAGAGGCCAGGCCTTGGACAGGTGCAGGGGTGTGACTGGAGTCTTGGCTTGGGGTATTTGTATGGAGGCAGCTGGTTGGTTCAGGGGGGGATTAGAGTCTGCATCAGGCTGCATGAGGGGGGGGGGGTCCTCGAGGAAAGGGCTGTGTTGTCCTTCAGCAGGTGTAGTGGGAGTTTGGCTGGATGTGGTCTGGGTCTGAGAGGCGGGCACAGGGGGTTGTGTGGAGTTCAGTCTGGCTTGTAGACTGAGCCTGTCCCTGTTCTGTAGCTCTTCGCTCAGAGTCTCTGTCCTTCCTAAGTTCCTTCACCTCCTCACTGAGGTGATCCAGCTGTCTTCTCTGACGAGTTAGTTCTTGCTGAAACTCTCTCAGCTGTGAGTTGACACTGTCCTGTTCTTTCTTGGCCTGGGAGTCACTGGCAGTAGGAGAAGTAGGCTGCTGTTGGTCCAGCTGCTCTCTGATCTGTACCAGTTCTATTTCCATCTGGGAGAAGTGTTCCCTCAAGATGTCCAGGGCCTCAGGGTGCTGTAGCAGGAGAGGATCAGTGTCAGCATCTGCAGGCTGTCTGTCAGGAGCAAGGACAGAACAGGACGGTTTGATTCCCAGGGTTGGAGCGATGCTTGCGAGGACCTCCTTCTCCTTCTCAGCTCTCAGTCTCATAGCAGGAAAGTCGAGTTCAAACTGTCTCAGGTCGCCTTGTATCATGGCAGTTCCGTTTTTGAACAGGTTTACTGTTATTCTGTTGGTGTCCGAGTCATTTTCTTCCAGGACACTTACTTTCCATCCATTACAGATGCCTGCTCTCTTTATTGCTGGGTAATGAGAGCTGAACACATTCAGCCAGGCACATGGTTCATCAGTCCAGAAGATTAAATTGCAGGACCTTCCATCTTTGTAGTGGTCCAGGAACAGGATTTCTGGTCTTTCTCTGAGTATTGTTTGTTTATAGTTTTGCTTTTGATAGCTGGGGGGTAGTCAATGGTTTCAGGGTGTGTAGACATCATGAAACAGTTGTTGATCTTCAAGCTTCTGTGTTTAAAACAGCACTACTGCTGTTTTTGCCATTGCTAGGTAACCACCCTTCAGTGCTAGCTTGTTAGCTATTAGCTTGACTGTTTCAGTTTGGGACTTGTTTTATAGTAATAAATGCAAAACTTACTGATTTCAGTGTCCAGTAGTTTGCTGTTGCTTGTTGTAGTCCCTCTTTCTTCTTCTTTGTTTGTTTTTGTCCTCTCCTTGTTTGTTTCTCTTCAGCTCGATGCTGTTTCTGAGCTCCTGTCCTCTGAGCTCCTTCTTCAAACTGTATCTCTTTTCCTTTTTTCTCTTTCTTTCTCCTTCTTTTTCCTCTATTTCTCTCCTCTGGTGTATTCTGGTCACTTCTTTTGCATTTTTCTCATAAAAAGTTGGTGTTTATCCAATTTTTGAACCGAAAACAAGCGATTTGTTCAGCAGCAAGTCTTAAACATGACTCTCTCAACAACAACGGAATTCGGAATTTTCTCTTTCTCTCTCTCTTACTGTCTCTCTCTCTCTCTGAGTGCATGCTGGGAGTGGAGGACGGTGAGAGTGGGTGCGCGTTTCAGCTTGAGTGTGTTTTCTATCTTTTCTATTTTTTTGTTTGTTTGTTTTGTTCATTAGTATTGCTGTTTGTGTAATTTGTGGCGAATGGTTTCCTGAGCGGTGACGCCCGGTTTTCACCGGGGTCATGCCGACTCACGGAGTTGGGAATGCGGGGCTGGAGAAGCTCACACGCCGACACGGAGTTAAACTTTGTCCAGCGTTTAATGGCTCCATGGAGGATTGCAGTTTAGCAATCGGAGAAATTGTCGGCTCTGAAAGTGTGAAGTCCGCTTCCAGAATGAACAACGGAGTCGTCATCTTTCTGGATAGTGTTGACAAAGTCAGCGTGGTGGTGGAGCAAGGTGTGGTGATTCAGGACACCTTCGTTCAGGTGGTGCCGCTAGTTAATCCAGCCAAAAAGATCATCCTATCCAAAGTTCCTCCGTTTATTAGTAACAAAATGCTACAAAGAGAACTGGCGAGGCAGTGGTGGGGTTGGAATTCTCTTTGCAAAAAACTTTATTCCTCAGTCGGTGGAATCTGAAGAGGTCATTAAAGGCCGTCTGTTGAAAGTAAGAGCAGTGTATGAGAAAGTACAAATTGTGTTTATTACTATCTATGCTCCAGCTGAGGGAGTGGAGAGAGTCGTGTTTTTAGATGTTTTGAATGAAGTTATTGAAAAATGTAGCAGTGAGGAATATTTATTTATTGGTGGAGATTTTAACTGTACTGAGGACAGCAGGTTAGATAGGAACCATGCAGAGCCTCATGCCGCCTCTCGCACTCCCCTGATTCAGCTTATGAAAGCTCAGGAGCTGTGTGATGTGTGGAGAGGTTTTCATGGTGAGCAGCAACACTTGGACACATGCTAAAGATAATTTATTGTCTATGGCCAGGCTCGATCGTTTTTATTGTTTTAAACACCATTTTAATGTATTTAAAAGTTGTTGGATCAGCCCTGCTGGTTTTTCTGATCACTCACTTGTAACAGTCTCTGTCTTTATAAAGTGTGTAAAAGCCAGTAGTGCTTATTGGCATTTTAACACAACTTTATTGGAAGATAAAAATTTTAAAGATACTTTTGCCTTTTTTTGGAAAAACCACCAGAGCATAAAATCTGATTTTATTTCTTTACAAAGATGGTGGAATTTTGGAAAACTTCTGATAATGCTGTCAGCAGTACACTCAGAATGTCACAAAAGCCTTGGTGAGTTCAGTTAAGGCTCTGGAGTCTGAGGTGGAGGAGCTCAGAGACTTAGCTGAAGCCACAGGAGACCAACGCCACACTCAGAGACTCGAAGCTAAAAAGTTTGTTTTAGCCAGCCTGCTGGGAGTCTCAGCTCAGGGGGTCTCGTTAGGTCCCGTTTCCAACATGTAGCCCACATGGATGTTCCATCTCACTTTTTCTTTGGTCTGGAGCGTAAGAATGGACAGAAAAGGTTCATTCACAGTTTAAAGGGCGACACTGGGCAGGTGCTGACTGATCATACAGCAGTTCGTAAACATGCGGTCAGTTTTTACCTGTTTAAATGTGAGCACAGAGAGGAGCAGGCAGTGTCCCAGAGCTGGTTCAGCATAATAATAATAATAATAATAATAATAATAATAATAATAATCAATTTTATTTATAATGCACTTTACATTTCAAAGAAATCTCAAAGTGCTAGGGGTTAAAACAATTCCAGAATATAACAAAATCAACAAATAGCAATAAAACACTGTAACAAAAGAATTAAAACCATGACTGTTAAAAGGCCTTTTGAAATAGGAAAGTCTTTAGGCCCTTCTTAAAAACCTCCAGAGTTTGTGGGGCCCTTAGGGGCTCTGGGAGGGCATTCCAGAGCTGTGGGGCGACTGCCTGGAAGGCCCTGTCTCCCATGGTGGAGAGTTTAGTTCTTGGTTGGTGCAGGCAGTAGGTAGAGGTGGAGGAGCGGAGGTTTCTTGAGGCGGTGAGTGGGGTGAGGAGTTCACTGAGGTAGACAGGGCAGTTCCGTGTATGCACTGGTGGGTGAGGAGACAGATTTTATACTGAATTCTGTATTGAATGGGCAGCCAGTGGAGGGATTTCAGGACCGGAGTGATATGATCATATTTGCGCCTCCTCGTCAGGACCCGGGCAGCGCAGTTCTGAATATGCTGGAGCTTTTGCAGGCTCCTGCCAGGGATCCCGACGAGGAGGGCATTACAGTAGTCCAACCTGGAGGAGATAAAGGCATGGATCAACTTCTCAGCATCTAGTTGTGAGAGGGAGGGGCGGAGTTTGGCAATGTTTTTGAGGTGGAGGAAGGAGACCTTGCAGACCATCCATGCCCTTATCTCCTCCAGGCAAACCTGAAGTGCAGATGGCAGAGCTGAGGGGAGTGTGGAGTCCATTTTTATGTATAGTTGTGTATCATCTGCGTAACAGTGGAATGAAACTTTGTGTTTATGGATGATGTGACCGAGGGGTAGTAAGTAGATGGTAAAAAGGGTTGGACCAAGGACGGACCCTTGTGGCACTCCACAGCTGACTGTGTGGGGTGATGATTGGGACCGTCCTAGAGCCACATACTCCGTCCTGGGTGTGAGATAAGACTGGAACCAGCTTAGTGTGGTCCCAGAAAGTCCTACCATAGACTGGAGACGGTGAAGCAAGATGTTGTGATCCTTAGTGTCAAAGGTGGCCGACAGGTCCAGTAAGAGGAGGAGAGATGGTAAGCCCTGGTCTGCAGTCATAAGTAGGTCATTCATGACGCAGACCAGGGCTGTCTCCGTGCTGTGTGCTGCTCGAAAACCAGACTGAAATTTTTCATATATGTTATGGATGTGAAGGTGATTGTGGAGTTGGGCTGCAACAACTTTCTCCAGGACTTTGGACAAAAACAGCAGGTTTGAAATGGGTCTGTAATGAGCCAGGATGTCGGGGTCAAGTGACGGCTTTTTCAGATGGGGGCGAATAACTGCAGTTTTGAGAGCTGGAGGAACCTGACCGGATTTGAGTGACTGGTTGAGGATTGCTGTGATCAGTGGACTGATGGCTGTAATGTTGGATTTTAATAATGATGTGGGGAGAGGGTCCAGTGAGCATGTGGAGGTTCTCATGGACTTTATGATCCTCTCCACCTCTGTCTGAGAAATGCCTGAGAAGACAGAAAATGTGTTTAATGGGTTTGTGGGACTAAATTCGGAGGAGGGTGAAACTGTGGCAGAGAGGTTGGACCGGATTGAAGCCACCTTGTTGATGAAAAAGTCCATGAACCTATTGCACTGGTCTGTACTGGTGTCAGAATGTGCATATGTGGGAGGTTTGAGAAGAGAATTTATTGATGCAAACAACTGTTTTGAATTTCCAGTGCACTTTGAGATTTTTTTGAGAGAAATATTGCGACCTGGCTGTGATGAGTGCTTTGGAGTATGATTTTTGGTGTTCACGGTAGGCCTGTTTATGTACATGTAGGCCACTGGAGGTGAATTTCCGTTCCAGGGCACAGCCAGCCGTTTTCATCCTCCGGAGCTCTGTTGTGTACCAAGGGGCTGACCTGGAAAAAGTAACTGTTTTCGTTTTGATTGGTGCATGTAACTCAAGGATATTGTAAAGGCTGGAATTATAGTGGTCAACAGAGCCATTAACTGATGCGAACTGTGTGACTAGTGAAATTTGCTGTATGTCTTGGTTGAAGAGGGTGGTGTCTATTGCTTTTAAATTTCTGAACCGGATTTGACGTTTTGTTTTATGGTAGGGACTTGCTAGGGGCAGTTCCAGGGAGATAAACTTATGGTCAGACACGCCCAAGTCATAGACTCTCATGTTGGTGATGGGGGCGGTGTCTGTTATGACTAAGTCAAGAGTATGGCCTTTTGTGTGTGTAGGTATTGTGACATGTTGTGTGAGATGTAAGCAGTCCAGGAGTTCAAGGAACTCTGCAGCAGGGCGGTTTGTGGGGGAGTCAACATGAAGGTTGAAATCTCCCATAATGAGTGTATTATGGGTTATTGCACAGAAAGATGTGAGTAGATCTTGCAACTCGGTGATAAATCCAGGGTGTGGTTTTGGGGGGCGTTAGATGAGGAGTATTGTTATTACTTCTTTATGTGATCTGAGTTTGAATGGAAGACACTCAAATGTGGTCAGCTCTGGCAGTGGGAGGGGGGTGGCAATTAGGTCTTTGCGATGGATGACAGCAAGACCTCCACCCCGGCCGGTGGTTCTGGCCTTCTCCAGGTATGTGTATCCTGGGGGCAGGCTTCATTTAGTGTGAGTTATGACTCTGGTTTGTGCCAAGTTTCAGTGAGGCACATCATGTCTATTTGTTTTCCAAGAATATGTTTAGATATTAAACCGGTTTTGTTTGTCAGTGACTGGGTATTGAAAAGGTCTATTTTTATTTCTGAGATGATCTTACATTTGGGAAGAGTGCGGAGAAGGCGGAAATCCACTCCACGTTTTCCATGTCTCCAGTGTTGCCCATTCTGACGCAGCCCTTTATTGGTCCTTGTGTTGGTCGTGTTCTGATGACATAATTGCCAGTGACGCTTTTGGTGAGCGCCGCGGAGATGCAGCCGGTGAGGGTGAGGTCCAGGTGGAGACGAGCTGATGGAGTCTCCGAATTTGTCGAATATGGACGGTCTGCATGCACGTTGGGGTCGACGGCGGTGGGGCCTGCTTTCCACTACGCGGATGTGATGTGATGGTCCGGGATGTCGCTGCAGCGAGGCTGGCGTGCGCGGTCTGTCCCAGGTAGACGCGCCGCTCCCGGGCTCCAATGGCTCCGGCCTGTTGACCGCCTCGTCTGTCCTGGATTCCGGTGACACCGCATCGCTCACAGGAGGAACACAAGGACGGAGATGAGATTGTTGTAGTGCAGTGTGAAATGAACAAGGTGAGAATACCTGTAAGTTGTTGATGATGCTCCTGTTGTTAGCAGTGGTGTTGACATGGTTCTCATCTGTTGGGCAGTTCAGCGGGCCTGGACATTGGTGGATGTCCCCGGATAGCAGGAGGCAGATTGTGATGATAAATGCGAGGGTTTGTTGTGGTTTAAGCGTGGTTTTGGTATGTGTTGAGGGACGGCCGAAGAGGTGCGGATGAATGAACGTGGCAACCAGGGCGTATTTTCCAAATCCAAAGTGCTTGTTTGCTTGCATTGTCACTAACATGTGTGAGGATGACGATTTCAAATCATAGGAATCTGTCAGTATTTGACCGGTGTCAGAAAAGACAGAATGACTCATGAGCAGTACATGTATGAAGAGAGCTGTAACTACCCCTGCTGTACCTGGCGCGGCCATCTTGATGTCAAGCAGTCCAATCCCAACTGTATCACTCACTGACTCCCAGAGTAACATAGAGCTGGAAGCAGCTCTGTCTTCTGATGAACTCTGTGCCGCTCTGCAGAGCATGCAGAGTGGGAAAGCTCCCGGAATAAATGGTCTACCTGTTGACTTCTGTAAGTCTTTCTGGTCAGTGTTGGGGGAGGATCTACTGGCAGTACTTAGTGACAGTCTTGTTGGAAGGCGTCTGCCACTGAGCTGCAGAAGGGCGGTTCTTACTTTGCTGCCCAAGAAAGGTGACCTGCAGTGTATGAAAAACTGGAGACCTGTTTCACTGCTCTGCACAGATTAAAAAATACTGTCCAAGGTCCTGGCCACCAGACTTCGAGAGGTGATGTCTGCTATTATCCATACTGATCAGACATACTGTGGCTCATAAGTGACAATGTCACTTTAATTCGTGATGTTTTGGAGGTCTCTGGCTCATTGGCTGTAGACACTGGTCTGATTTCCATAGATCAGGAAAGACTTTTGACCGGGTATCTATGGCAAACTCTAGCTGCCTTTGGGTTCAGCCCAGGTTTCATAGCCAAGATCCAGGTTCTGTATAGTGACATTGCAAGTGTTCTAAAAATGAATGGGGGTCTGAGTGCTCCTTTCAAGGTTCAGACAAGGCTGCCCTCTGTCAGGCATGCTCTATTCTCTGGCTGTTGAGCCTCTGCTCCATAAACTTAGAAATGATTTGAGTGGTGTTTGTTTTCCAAACTGTAATGTCTCTTTCAAACTGTCAGCGTATGCTGATGATGTCATTGTGCTGGTTTACACACAGAAAGACATTGATATGCTAGTGAATTCTGTAAATCTGTTTAGCTGCATATCCTCTGCTAAAGTAAATTGGGGGAAGAGTGAGGCTGTCATGGTGGGAGAAAGGCTGAAGGATCGGCTCAGGTTACGTGGAGGTTTGGTGTGGAAAAAAGGAGGACTGAAATATCTGTGAGTGTTTCTGGGCACTGAAGTGTGCAGAAAAACTGGGACAATGTCTTGGAAAAGGTTAAAGGTTGGCTCATGAAATGGAAATGGCTCTTACCTAAAATGTCCTACAGAGGTCGCACTCTTGTAATCAATAATCTGGTTTCTTCTACTCTGTGGCACCGGTTGGCTTGCTTTGATCCCCCAGCTTCTCTTCTGGTACAGATCCAAAGGGTTTTAGTTGATTTCTTCTGGGACAGGTTGCATTGGGTACCTCAGAGTGTCCTGTTCCTTCCTAAGAAGGAGGGTGGACAGGGTCTAGTCCATCTGGCCAGCAGAGGCGCTGCCTTCCGTCTTCAGTTCATTCAGAGACTGCTCACTGGGCCGACAGACCTGGTCTGGAGACCTTTATCCTGCTGCATCCTGCAGCGGTTTGGTGGTCTACGGATGGATCTATCTTTGTTTCTGACAGACTGTAAAAAGTTGAGCACATCATCTTTACCAGCTTTTTCCAGGAGTGTTTTCTCAGTGTGGACTTTGATGAGGAAGCAGAGGCAGCAGCAGGCTGACTCTCTGTACTGGCTCCTACAAGAGCCTGTGCTGTTTGGAGGACTGTTGGACTGTCCTAGCTGGGGGGGACCTACGCTATCCAGACGTCTTCACATTGAAGGGGTTTCTACTCTGGGGAAGGTGGTGGAGCTAGCTGGGCCTCGGTTGGACGACCCTGTTGGACTAGCTGATGGGCTTGGATTAAGGTCTACTCGAGTCCCAAGTCAGCTACTGAAACACTGGAAACAGAAGCTGATGGAGCGTGAGTGCTCTCTTTTAACGGACTTTTCTGATGGAATTCTGCTGCCAAACTGCACTGATCTGTATCCTGCCATCAGGCTTTTTCCTGTTTTTAAGAACTGTTCTGGTTTTCTACTTGAGCCTGTGGACACTGTAGGTGCTTCTTTGGGGGACGCCTCAGGAAAGACTCTCTATAAACTGATGGTGAAAACTTTGAATCAGAGAACACTGAGTGGACGTAGTTACGCCCCGTGGAGGGTTTTTCTGGACTTAGATCCTGACTTTAAAGCAGCTTGGAGGTCTTTGTACAAATCTCCATTAGCAAAGAAACATGCACATCTGCAGTGGAGAATCCTTCATGGCAGTGTAGCGGTGAACTCTTTTATCTCCATTATTAACGCTGATGTAGAAGACAAATGTCCCTTCTGCAGTGAGAGAGAGAGAGACGGTGTTTCACTGTTTCTCAGAGTACATTCGTCTGACAGATTTGTTTATGCTGTTGGAACACATTTTCCATAGATGTGGAGAAGTTTTTTATGAAGCAGATTTTTATTTGTGGTTTTAGATACACTCGCCAGAAGAAGAACAAATGTCAGTTATTGAACTTTGTTTTAGGACAGGCAAAGATGGCGGTGTATATGACCCGGAGACGGAAGGTGGAGGAAGACTGCTGTTAGACTTCAGTTTTTACAGAGCTGCACATCACCTGGATACGTTTGAGCTGGTTTGGGGTTGGGGGGGGGGGCTCTGCTCTGTGACAGAGGGTCAATTAAGTTCTGAGATGTGATGATCTAAATTTTTGCTACACATGTAAATGCAAAGGTATTTAGTAATGTAATATAGTATGTTTTTTTGTACAGTGCATATAGTAAATAAATGTTGGTGTTAAAAATCAAAAATCTCTCTGTCTCTCACTGTGTCTCTGTCCTTGTGTCTCTGTGTTGCAGCAGGAGGCAGCGGCCCGTCAGTGTTGCTGGTTGGAAGCTGTTTGGCAAAGTTCCTCCTAAACAGAGTCCGTCCAAACAGGCCCGGATCATCCAGCAGGTTCCGGCTGAGCTTCCTGTGGGAATTTTATGTTGCACTTCACAATAAAAGACAGAAATAACCAATGCAATTTTAAAAAAACAAAATAAAACTAAACCACCACAGGAACCTTTTCCAGGGAACCAAGAAGAAACCAAGAACCTTCAGAGGAACTCAGGATTTAAGTTCTAGGCTCGGGCGCGATTAGACTCCACCAGGTATTTAGAAAACCTGACGTCATAGACGCTGACTTTACTCTTAAACTGATACATGATGCTGTATGGCACCTATGGTGATGTGTACGCCACCAGCGTATGCGACGCCACGTTAAACATGACGTCATCAACAAGACGATAACCCAGTCAGCAGCTGGTAAACAGGTCGGGATCGGCCGAGTGAAGAGGACTGCAGAGGCCTGGGTTGACTTATCGACTTGATAACCAGCTCCGTGTGACCGCTTCTCTTGATTGGTAGATTTAGTGGAGCCAGATAACCAAAAGACTTCCCGGGTATGTTGAGCTGGCTTTGTGGCGCAGGGCCCTGATGGACTGAGGACCGGATCAGTCTCTGTCCTCCGTCGCTCACCTCTGTCTCCCGCCGTTACTTGTCATCAGCTGTGCTCATTTTGTTGTCACATGACTGACGTTGGTCTTGTGATGTCATTGCAGGAGTTCGAGGCACGGCAGGTCGCGGCCCGCAGCTCTCCTACCCATAATCCCGCGGCGCAGCAGACCAAGAGGAAGGTGGAGTTTGAGCCGCTGTCAACCACAGCGCTGATCCTTGAGGACCGACCGCTGTACGACTACTTCCTGTTTACTCACTTACTGTCTGTCAGCTGAGCGCCTCTGACCGTTTGTTTGTGTGCAGGAACCTTCCAGCCAAGTCGGCAGAGGAGACCCAGAGGCACCGGCAGCAGTACGAGCAGATGGTGGCTGGGGCCAAGAGGAGAGGTCTGTTTGTTTTTACCCGCTGCACCTTCCACACCGGCGGAGCTTAACGTGTATGTAGACACAGTAAACACCCATGATGCCTCCTGTTTGTCTGCCAGAGCTGAAGGAGGCTCAGAGGAGACATCAGCAGATAAAGGAGAGGCTCAGACAAGAAGAGGGGATCTCCAAAGCCTCGCTGGTCTGGATCCAGGACATCCTGCCACACTGGGACGCCATGTAGGACCACCCTGTGTGTGTGTGTGTGTGTGTGTGTTATACCAGCGCTGGAGCTCCATCATGCACTGCAGGCGCCATCTTTGTTCCGCTGATGCTGTCAGATAGGGCTGCACGAATGTGGCCAAAATGATATTCACGATTATTTATCACAATTATTCACTGATTTTAGGGACAACATATTTTACTGCGGTTTCAAATAAAAAAAATTCAAAATCAAATCAGCAGGAAACTACTTTCACATGACCTGCAGCATCTCCTAGAAGCAAACCATAAATAACATTTTACCCAGAATGCCCAGTGAGTCCGGCTCAGCTATCCTCTGCATGTTAACTTCCGCTGGAAGGAGCTGAGCTTCTACCTCTGCTTACCAGCTCCGGCTCTCTGCGACCCGGTTTTGTTCGGCTGTCAGTAGGATCTCCACAGGGAGCATTTCAGAATCAGAGCATTCTGCCTGATTTTGCCGACATGTTTTAGTTGCTTTGGTTCAGTGCTTGCTTTTATTGCTTCTTCTATGATTAAGTGGGCTGCGTAGATAAATGCTTCTTTTTTGTCTGTTTTAACTGTGTTTTTATTGTTTTATGATTAGGAGAATGCGCAGGGTGTTTTATTTTGAAAATTGACCGGATTCTCTATGCCGTTCTGTGTGACTTCCTGCCCGGTTCGATGTGCTCTGTGCAGCTTGAAGCAGCTTCTCGCTTCCAACTCATCACATATTGACGCTTAGTCAAGGCCTTTTGGTGTCACTCTCTAACGCCCTGGGAACCCCTTTAGAGTCATTTTTAGACGTTTAGGGCTCCGCGGTCAAGTTAGCAACACTTAGCAACAACAAATATGCAAAATCCTGTTAAATTAAACACTAGCATTTCGAAACATCGCTGTTAGTAGAGTTGTGAAACGTTACAATTTGGTTCGGTTTACGCAAAAAAACTTCAGGTTCAGAAAAGATCCTGGTTTGGGTTAAAATAACTATGTAGGTTAGCTAACACGTAAGTTAACTTATGTCACTTGTGTAACTTACTCAATTTTATGCAATTTGGTTAACTTAAAAAATAATAAAATAATAATTTTATTATTTCACACGGGACACGAAACCCGGTCTCGCGGTTCAAAGTCGGGGTTCTGGCCATCCATCCACCCGACCGCCTCCTCATTCAGTCTTTTCTGTTAAATATCATCTACCTGCCTTTACTGTCTAAAGCTGACGCTACAGGCCCCCCCCCCCCACTGCGCTGAACTGTGATGCTACAGGGATCCCCAGTGAGGTACGAACTGACCGGGTCTGACCAGGCGTCCATATGTGACGAGTCAGGGAGTGAGAACGGGTTGGTCAAAAACAGACTCGTATTCTTGGCGGAGCTGAGAGCTGCATATGGTAAACTTCTGGGACTGACTCACAAGCACTGACTCCGGCAGCCGCGGCGCAGCAGACACGTGCAAACTCGTGGACTTTGCTGTCTACTCTGGACTGTAGCCGCAGGAGGGGGGCGCATGCAGCCAAACTGGCCCCTTGGCTGTAAGTTCAGGGAGCGCTTGATTTGATATGCAGCAGTTTTCTGTGAGCGGCATTTTAAACGCCGATATCGTCGTCCATTTAATTATGGGAAGCTAAAATCTTAATCACGGTCAATATTCGGTTAACTGTGCAGCCGTAATGTCTTTATGTGATGATGTCAGAGTGTTGGTGTTTCAGGAGGTCGAGCCGTCGCGCTCGGGACCTGTGGTGGGCGGGTTTACCCCCCAGCGTCCGAGGACGAGTATGGAGCCTCGCTATCGGCAACGAGCTCAACATCACTGCAGGCACGAACAACATGTTCTCCGTGTTTGTCGATCTGATTCCATATTCAGTTGGTATTATTGATGAACACGTGACGTCTTCCTCCTTCCTCCTAACCCTCCTCCTCTTCCTCAGAGCTGTATGAGATCTTCTTCTGCAGAGCGAAGGAGAAGCGGAGGAACCTCAGTGAGACAGAGACTGATGGTAAGAAACAACAAGCTGAAAGGTTCTGACAGATTGAATCTGGACGACTCACCTGGACTTGTTTACCTGCAGAAGGAGCGTCGCTGGCTGACAGTCTGGACCTCATCGCTCGGGACATCTCCAGAACTTTCAGCTCGCTCTGCGTCTTCCAGAAGGTGGGACGGTAGAGTCAAAGAGAAAAATCATGACTCGAATAAGACATCTGCTAAAATGGACAGACAGGAAGTGAATTCAGACTTTTACTTTGTAGGGTGGACCTTATCACAATCTGCTGCAAAGCATTCTGGGAGCTTACACCTGCTACAGACCTGATATGGGATATGTGAGTTGCACACACACACACACAAAGACTTGGTTTGAGGAACTTGAGACTCGACTCCTGTGACTTGACGTTGAATCTCGAGTAACTTGAGACTTGGACCGTATTTGTGACTTGAGGATCAACGTGAACCTGTCCCTGGTGACTTGGACTCATCTTGAACTTGGACTGTAGAAAGAACTTGATTGGACTTGTCTTGACTAAGTTAAGGGTGGGTAAACAGCCTTATTTAGTCCGGTTGAACCGAAAGCTGGGGCGGTTACCCCCTTGGTGCGGCCCATTTGGGTTGGCTGTACTCGAACTCTGGTGCGGACCAAACAACCGATCTCTGGTCCGCCTCAAAGGGGTGGTCTCAAACCAGGTGAACTCTGGAGTGGACACTTTCTGGTGTGAACACGAAGGCGTAATGTTGTAGGAGTCATTTCATTGTTTAAAACCTTTTTCTCTTCCTAATTCGGGGACTTTGCTCCCAAAATGTCGACTAGCCGGGGACAAACCTGGACTCAGAGCGAAGGGATCTGCCTCCTGAACCTCTGGGAGGCGGAGAACGTTTCTCAGTGACTGGAGAAGCTGCAGAAGAACTCTGAGGTGTTCAAAGTATTCAGTGATAAAATGAAGGAGTGATCTGTTGAGTAGAACTGCGTCAACAGTACAAAGTACTGTGTACTCTAAGTCTTTGGAGGGGTTTCTTCTTTTAACCTGCAGACTGGTTGACCGATAATTGAACGCCATTTCTACCACGTGGCTTTTGTTTACAGTTTCTGGAACTCAAACCGGACCAGCTGGAGAACCCTAACATGCCCTAAGACTAGCCTTTGACTTATCTGAGAGACTCGTCTTAAGACTCAATTAGACTTGAGACTTTACTTGTACGTGTCCCAAGTGACCTGAGTGACTTGGGACTCGGCTTGTTCAACATGAATTTGAGTGATACTGTTGTCTCACTGTCTGTGGATGTCTCTCGCCCAGGTTCAGGGTATGTCCTCCACGGCAGCCATGTTGATCCTGAACATGGACGAGGTCGAAGCCTTCATCAACTTCTCCAACCTGATCAACAGACCCTGTCAGCTGGCGTTTTACCGAGTCGACCACCAGCTGGTACACAAACCCAAACACACATTTGTTTTTCAATACTTGTGAGGACCCTCGTGGACGTGAGGTACTCCCTAATCCCTAATCCTAACAAAATGCTGAATCACAACGCTTACCTCTCTCTTTAAACTGTATTCTGAGGTGAACCTTGAAACCAAGTCTTTGTTGAAGTAGTTTGGATCAGTATGTCCCCGCTAATAACGCTAACCCTCCCGGTTGGTCTCTCTGTCTGTAGATGCTCAGGTACTTCGGGGCCTTCCAGGTGTTTTTTGAGGAGACTCTTCCTCACCTGTTCCTTCACTTCCAGTCTTCAGGTCTGACTCCTGAGCTCTACCTCATGGACTGGTGAGTCAGACCCCAAAGAAACAGAGTCCAGTAGAGCCCATGCAGAAATGGTTAACCTAGTTTAGCAGAAAGACGGGAAGCAGTGGAAACAGCTAGCCTTGGCTGGACTTCCTGTGATTTAACATGACAGCGTTCAGTCTGAATGTACGTAAATTATAGGTCCATGGTGTGTTTAGCTTAGCTTAGCACCAACACTGGAAAGCGGTACTTAATTCAGATATTAAAACACGTCTGAATAAATGTTTTTAAGGTGTGTTACTGTAGAGGTTGAGAGCTTCTAAGAGCTAAAAACAACTGAGCATGAGAGTTGTCCGTTAATATATACCTTTAAAGGGTCTTGATTTTGCAATAAAGCTGAAAATTCAGAGATGTGTCATGTAAAAAATTCAAGACATGGGCCACATGAAAAAGTCTGAACTTTTATTCTCAGCAAAAATAGACACCATTTAGAGTTTCATCGGACAGGGTCAGAGATTGAAACAGTCTCATTCTGTTACCAGAACAGAGACACGAGCGGATTTTTAGTTTTCTTAAACCCATCAAACCCTGAGTCAGACGAGCCCTCCTTGAGTCCCTGAGGTAACTTCTGTTATGGATTGGAGCTATTAATGAAATTTTACTGCACTGAATCTTAATGTGAAGTCTGTTTGTGTCGCTGTGTATTAACGAATCATCACAGATCTTGTTTCAGAACTGCTGCTAAAACCCCGGTGTGTTTTTACATGTCTTTGTCTTTTGACGGAGCTAGGCTTGCAGTTTCCCCCCTGCTTTCAGTCTTTGTGCTAAGCTAAGCTAAACAAGTCCTGGACCTGCCTTAGTCCTGGACACCTATGATGAAACTGAAATACGTGAACCCTCCCCCCTCCAGGATCCTGTCTCTCTACACCAAGCCCCTCCCTCTGGACGTGGCGTGCAGAGTTTGGGACGTTTTCTTTCGGGATGGGGAAGAGTTCCTGTTCAGGACAGCTCTGGGGATCCTGAGACTCTACCAGGACGTCCTTCTGCACATGGACCTCATCAGTGTCGGTGAGCGATCGGCGACCTCACTCACACAGTGACCAAGTGCAACAAGGACCAGTCACAGCTTTTGAAGTTTTGAATTTGGATTTATGTTAATACCTTGAGACTCAGCTTGAACTTTTAGTGTGAGACTTGACTTGGACTCATCCTGGGTGACTTAAGACTCGACTGTGACTCGTTGTAGGTGAGAGACTTGACTTGGACTGGTCTCAGGTGACACTGGGACTCTCCCAGTGTGAGTAAGGGTTAAATGCCTAATCAGTGTATCAGGTGTAGGTCTGGGACGGACCCTCAGGAAACTGATCTGTGCGGTCCTCCTCAGCTCAGTTCCTGTCCCGCCTCCCTGAGGAAGAGCTGCTCTCTGATAGGCTGTTCTCCTGCATCTTGGCCACGCCCATGCAGTGCGGGAACAGGAAGTGGAGTCAGGTGAGTCACGTGACAGACGGGCTGATAACCTGTGTGAAACACTAAAAGCAGGTGCAGTGACTCTTGTTTGTGTCTCAGGTGCTGTCTGAGAGCAGAGGGTCCGAGAGGAGCAGCAGCTGATCTGCTGTCTGTTTTTATTTCTTTCATTTAAAATACGTCTGAGCGTAATAAAACAATAAAAGGTGAAGTGACCTGAGCGCCCATGTAGCTCACCAGGGGGAGCGTGCACTAGGTATCAAGGCTGAGCAGCTAAATGAAGTAAGTTACTGCTCAAACACTCAGAACACAGAACTTTGTTCATTTTCTCTGTAATTTATGTCACAACACAGAATTTTCTCTGGGAAACTTTAAGGATCACCTGTAAAATAAAGTGGGATCTAATTTCATTCTTTGGCTGATGTACAGTTTTAATAATGACATTTTAATGTGTGTAACTTCTCTTCCTGTCCTCTTTCTTGCACTTTATTTATTAAAGAAGAACTTAATTAAACTAATAAAAACAGTCCTGTTGTTCAGATGGTTTTGTGGCAGAAATTTTAGAGCGAAACTTTTGAACACACTAATACTGAGAAAAGCTAGAATTTGGAAAAAGAAACAAACAAGCCATCATTTTCTGGGCTCAGAAACATACGGGACTTGGCGGTCGGCATAAACTGGTTTGTGACTGGATCAGAATGGCGACTCAGGAAGCAGAGACTGGACTCCAGTTGCTAACAGGAGAGGAGACGTAGGCTGGTTCTCAAGTCAAGGAAGGAAACGTAGTTTGGAAGAGAACAGCTC
Source organism: Lepomis macrochirus (assembly GCA_024633595.2). Classification (NCBI taxonomy): domain Eukaryota; kingdom Metazoa; phylum Chordata; class Actinopteri; order Centrarchiformes; family Centrarchidae; genus Lepomis; species Lepomis macrochirus. The sequence continues at coordinate 289,272 of JALXJV020000023.1, read as the reverse complement.
AGATGATTTGTGCTGAAAAGGGCTGTGAGAGAGGAATTTTAAATCATCCTCAAATTTGGAAAGGAAGACGAGCATGTGTGTTTAAGTCTGATAGCAGTGTCTAGGGAAGTAAAAAAGAAGCTAGGAGACATAGAAAGGGGAAAAATTTTGAGACAGAAGCTTGTTGCTAACATGCAAAACGGAGGAACAGCCGGACTCTGTCTACCCATCCACTCTGAAGCACTGTGCTGATCAACCTCTGATTAACACCTCACTGGAGACATGCCATGGGCCAGCCTGCTTCAAAGCCTCCACCATCATCTCTGAACCCCAGAAACCAAGGACCACAGGACTAAACGACTTCAGACCCGTCACCCTGACCTCTGTGGTGAAGGCCTTTGAGTGCCTTGTGTTGTCCCATCTGAAGTCCACTACAGACCCACTCCTGGACCCCCTGCAGTACAGCTACAGAGCCAACAGGTCTGTAGATGATGCAGTAAACATGGCCCTTCACTTCATCTTCCAGCACCTGGACATCCCAGGAACCTCTGCCAGGATCCTGTTTGTGGACTTCAGCTCTGCTTTCAACACCATCGTCCCAGCCCTGTGGCAAAGCTCTCCCAGCTGAACGTGCCTGACCCCACCTGCAGGTGGATCACTGACTTCCTGACAGACAGGAAGCAGCATGTAAAGCTGGGAAAAAGTCTTTGACTCCAGGACCATCAGCACCAGTTCCCGTCAATGCTGCGTTCTTTCCCCCCCTTCTATTCTCCCTGCACACCAACAGCTGCACCTCCAGTCACCAGTCTGTCAAGCTCCTGAAGTTTGCAGACGACACCACCCTCATTGGGCTCATCTCTGGTGAGGATGAGTCCGCCTACAGGTGGGAGGTCGATCATCTGCTGGCCTGGTGCAGCCAGAACAGTCTGGAGCTCAACACTCTGAAGACAGTGGAGATGGTCATGGACTTCAGGAAGAGCCCAGCCCCACCCTCCCCCATCATCCTGTGGACTCCTTCCTCTTCCTGGGCACCATCATCTCCCAAGTGGGAGCTGAACATCACCTGCATCACCAAGAAGGCCCAGCAGAGGATGGACTTCCTGCAGCAGCTGAAGACGTTCAGCCTGCCAAAGACAATGATGGTGCACTTCTACACCGCCATCACTGAGTCCATCCTCACCTCCGCCATCACCATCTGCTACGCTGCTGCCAGGGACGAGGGCAGGCTGCAGCGTATCATTCGCTCTGCAGAGAAGGTGATTGGCTTCGATCTTCCTTCTCTTCAGGACCTGTAGCCTCCAGGACTCTGAGGCGAGCAGGAAAGATTGCAGCTGACCCCTCCCACCCCGGACACAAACTGTTTCAGACTCTCCCCTCTGGCAGGAGGCTGCGGTCCATCAGGACCAAAACCTCTCACCACAAAAACAGCTTCTACCCGTCTGCAGCCTCATCAACAAGGCCCGGTTCCCCCACTCACACTCCCCCCTTTCAAATAATACAAATGTCTCTGCACATGTAAATACTGTTTCATGCACAAACCTGACACACTGCACATATTTGTTGTTCTATTGTTATTTTATTTTTTTGTCAGCTGTATTATTTTTCTCTATTCTTTTATTTTTCTTATATAATTTGCATCTGTTTATTCCGTATTTATGTATTTCTACATCTATTTATGTCGTCTGTATACTTGGCAATAAAGCTAGTGAGAGAAATATTCTGTGTGAGAGTCGAGTAACAAAGGCAGTGATAACAGGGATTCCAGGAGAGGAAGACTTGGAGAAACTCAAGCACTGTAAAAGTAGAGGCGAGGTGAGCAGAATAAAGAGACTGTTGAGAACAATAAATGGTAAAAGTGTTCATAGCTTCTCTGTAGGGTAAGGTGCATGAGCTTCCCAGTTAGGCCCTGTGTTCTTTTTCAGTGGTTTGCAAAGGCAAGCAGAAATAAAGATCTCAGGCAAGCACTTATCTTTCTGTGAATTTTATTCAAGAAGAAACTCACTGGGACTCATCGGAGTGAGCTGCAGCGTCTCAGCATCTCAGTGTCAGCACGAGCTCTGGAACATGTTGTCTTTTAGAGGTCCTCAATCAGTCGGCATCTCTCACAAAGACTCTCAGGTACATGCTCTAAAACAATGAAAGGCACCATCCCACGGACACATCGCCTACATTTACCCAGTACCTGATAAGCCAGGGGCCCTCGGTGAGTAACTTTAATTACATGGCTGTGTTTGGAGATGGTACAAGTAGAAGAACGTAAGCAAAACGTGCAGGATAAATGTTGTAACTGTGGTGGTCAACACAGTAACATGGTGGACGTGAAGTCAGGAAGAGTGCTGTGGAAATCCAGAAAGGTGAAACAGTTAACAAGACGAGCTGTGCAGAGGACAAAGGGAGGGTTGATCCTGACGGAGGTGTGATCAAGTTATCAAGTCAAACAGAAAACAGAGAAAATTAAAATAACAGTGAAGCGATAAAAGATCCTGGGAGCAAATCAAAGAAGACTTGAAGCAGACTGGAAGGCGGGAGGTCCAGGAGAAAAGAGCAGCTGAACACTGTTGAGAGGAAGAAGCTTCACAGGAGGTCAGAGGTTTGTTTAAAGAATAAACCAGAAATCTGATAGGGAGGTTTTGTTAGCCTCTGTAGAGACGCTGGGGTGCATAATATTTATAATGTTGCAGAAACAATAAGTGAAGCATGGACTAAAGAAGGAAATATTTTATAATCCGTGTGGCCGGCTGGCATCAGAGCTGATGGATGAGCTGCTGGGGCAGTCAGGAAGGAGGGTGACCTTAATGCCCACAGCTCTTCATGGGGTAATTGGACCGATACCAGCAGAGCGGTAATGAAGGAGTTAATGGAGACAATAAATTTAGTGTGCTTAAATAACTGAAGTGGTGCAGAGCCAGCAGTAGATCTTACATTAGTGTGGGATTCATCTGAACAAGGACAGCAGGAAGTGACCTCTCTCCTGTTGAGTTCAGGGGAATATGATACAGGAGGATTTCAGAAAGGGTCGGGGGCATGGGGGGCAGGATAAATTACAGGACTAAAGAAGCAGGCCATGGTACCGCCACTACTGTAGTGAACCAGGAGAAGATTTACAGACCAATCGCTTTAACATCCAACATGCAAAATAACGGAGAAAATGAGAAATGAAACGTACCATGTGGAAAATAAAGGATATGTAACCAAACACCAGAGTAGCTTTAGGAGAGGAAGAAATCCTGCTGCATGTTTAGAGCCTGGAATCAGAAGTACTGCTGTCTGCTTTGACAGAAGGCAGACGATGAGGACAGACGGATCGGTAATGAGACGGATACAGAGATGGATTAAGGACTTTTCCTGAGGAGGATTAATACAAGTGAGGGAAGAGTTACTCCAGAAAATCTGTTGCTGAGAACAGATCAGCTCGATGAGCCCTTTACTGCTGTCCATGATGTGTTCAGGGAGACGGAGACGGGATGGGGTTTCTCTTTCTGTGGAAGACGGGAAGAAACCTGGACTTTTTTGTAAGAAAACTCCAGGAAGCGATTGCAGAGGTGAAGGAGTGGTCGTTTAAATGGGGTTTAAAGTGTCAGTAGACAAAGACGATGTTTTTCACAAAGAACTGGTAAAGAGATGTGATCAAGTGTTGGACAGAGTGAAAGACTTCATGTTTGTGGGGTTTTGGTTGGATCACAGGGGTGGACACATCCAGGAAGGACTGCAGGAAGGTCCTACATGTCCTGAGGTGGGTGGTGATCAGGCGGCTGACAGAACAGCACATGATGTGGATTCATTAGATCAGTGTTGGATTACGGCTGTGTGGTGCCTGAATCTGCATCAGGCAGCCTTCAGTCTCAGGCTTTGAGATGTAGGAGGAGGAAATAGGACCGGTGAGAGTGATTATTGGTTTTAATAGAGCGAACAGATGATGGGCATTACAGCACATATCAGAGGAAAGGAGAAGCGTCAGTGAGACAAGGGAGAGAGGAAGAGACGCCTTCAGCACTTCATTCAGAGCAGCTGTGAGCAGTTCAGGTGCTGTGGGATTATTTTTCACTGACAGGATCTGAGCTTCACCTTACCCTCCGGACCGGGCGGTGGCGGTAATGCGCCGTTTGGTTGTTGCCACGCAGAAGAAGCAGCAGCTTGTTTTGTGTACTTTGCCCTCCCGCCGCTGGGGGCGCTGTCCTGCAGAGGAGGGGTTCGCTTCAGTGTTTCCGGGTCATCGAGCCGAGACCGTTTCCCCGATCGACGCGCGTGGGGCGACAAACTGCAGCTTCTCCACCGAACAAAGTTCCAGTCGGAGCCAGGAGGTCCGGAGGTTCATCATGGGTCCGGTGAGTCCGAACTTCAGCTCAGCTTCGTGCTGGACTTCACGAAGCGGCCCTCAGCGGGGCCGCTTTAAAGTCCGGGACCAGAGCCCAGAGAAATCTGCTGTGTTCTGGATCCGTGAGAAAAACCGGGCAGCGAAACGAAACGTGATTAACGCGTCGCCAAACTTTGTCTTCAGGACCAGCTGCTGTCACACGAAAACGTTTCTAATATTGATAACGATCAGCACAGACCTGCAGTCCATGGTCCCGGATCAGTCTCTAAAGGAAAGAGCAGTTTGCCTGCTGGGAACGAAGAAGGAATAAAATAAAGACAAAGACGCATAAAAATAATAAAACACATTTCAGAGTCCGTATAATCCCTCTGACTGACCGGGACTTTCAAAATAAGAGACCTGTGGCCTGTACCAGAAGCGGGGTACCTGGTTTATCCAGGTAACTTCAGCTGTAACTTCCTGATTAACCCGTACTACAAAGGTGGACAGGCGTTAATCGAGGTCTGTTGGTGGTTACCTCGAGGTTACCCTGCAGGTGGACAACACAGCACCTCTGTACGTGCTTCATAAAACATGTTCAGATTTGATCCTGATTTGTTCCTCTGAGCTGCAGTGAACTTGTTTAGGCTCAGACAGCGAGCCCTGCAGCCGAGCTGGGCTTTCAGAGATCTGAATTCATTAACACTTCCTGAGATGGAGCCCATCTGCAGGCTGTACGTGAATTCTCCGGAGTGTTTTCACATATTTAGACCGACTAGTTTACGTGTCCAAATAATACAGAGCCGGGGTCCTAGATCAAAGTGTCAAGTTTACAGGAACAAACAAGGAAATTCTCTGAACTTAAAGTCGCAAAAAATCAGAAATGTCTCTGCTGTTGTCTTCTGAGTCGGTCCGATCCAAAGTCTCTGAGGACGACAGTGACTGTGAGTATTTCCTCGCTGCTGAATCTGACTGCAAAGTCTAATATAACTCTCCACTGCAGGCAGTAACACACAGCAGACTGTGTGTGATGCTGCAGAGTCAGTTTCTCTCAGAAATGTCAGACTATAATATCAGAGAATATTCAGGTTCTTTACTTGGAGATTAATGTTGGAAATTAACTGGCTCCTTTTTTCTATCACGGTGGACCTGATGTGCAGCTGGACCTTTACATCTTCATCATGTTACACATAAAAGAAGAGCCCATAAAACAAATAACAGAGATCTGACCGACAATAAGAAAACTACAGATTTACTCCACGCGATGCCAACGAAGCCTCCTCGGCTCTGTCGGCGCCGCGACATCACATTTAGCCGTTAACGTGTCTTTACATTCAGAATTTCCTGAAACTACCAACGTGCGTTCCTCTGGAGAAACACGGAGCGTGCGCCGTTTGGCGAAAACGCGCACCAACACCAATTAAGTTAACACGACTAACCAACATTAGTTGAACATAGTTTAACTCAGTGTGGCAGGCAGAGTTTGTCACCCTGAGTTCACTCTGACGAGGCTGAACTCACAGAACAAACATTTCTTTCTTTCTTTCTTATTTTTAAGTAAAAATCAGATTTAAATCTAAAACTTTAAATCTGACAACCAAACAAACCTCTTTAACTTTCTTTATTTCTAGTGAACATTTTTATTCCTGTGATTCATCTGTAGTTTCCTCCCCCCCCCCCCCTCCAGCCTCGGTCGAAGAAGCGTCGCCCGACTTTCCGCCGCCTGTTGAAGACAAGCGGCGTGAAGCTGGAGAACAAACTGAAGAACCGTCAGCTGAAGCAGCAAAACGTCGCCAAGAAGCAGCGTAAAGAGCAGAAGAAGCTGAGACAGGCGGTGAAGGATGCCGCCATCAGGACACCCCGCCCCCTGGAGACGTACAGGAAGAGACCCGGTGAGGGGGGGGGGGCAGACTAAATAAGATTAAAAAAAATTAGTAGGGATGCACCGAAAGCCGAAACACTGAAAGAAATGATGCCAATTGTTAGTCCCATTTTATTTATGGCTGTGAACTAACTTTACTAAAATCAAGCCATTGCATAAATTAATTTTAAAGTTTCAAAGAATAAATCAGTTACAAATGATGCAAATATTTATTTAGCACATTGCAACAATGCACAGTATAAAATTAAACTAAAATGTTTAACTTGACCCAACTCGTGTAAATTAAATAGTAGTGTTTTAAAATGAAATGTTCTCTCATAAGACAAAGTGCATTTTACATTTTTCTCTGTAGGACGACTACAAAGGTCATTCAGAACAAGTGCAACTGCCTAAAGATCCAACAATATTTTCTCTGTAGGCCTTGAACAAAGACAGAGCTCACAGGTTAACTGTAGAACTTCAACAACGACAAATGCACCAAGAATTGCAGATGTGCAAAGTGGATAATAAATATTTAAACACTGAACAGGCTCCTTCCTCTTCTCGAGGTAAAGTGGCAGGTTTTTCTTGATGAAGAGAAGCTTCTTCATCATCTTCTTCATCACGGTGAAGTCTGTTCCTCTTCTGCTCTGAGTCTCTCGCTGTCAGTGCTTCTGAACGGAGCAGACAAGTACCGGCTGCCATCTTTGCCAGGTCAGGAAAGCGGCCGTGATCACTTCTCCAGCAGGGTTAACACTTCAGACAGATGACCATCTAGCTGTTGAGACATTTGAGAAAGATTTGAGAGAGTGTATTTAAATAGGGCCAGTGCATAAATAAACATTATCAAATTAAAAAAATATCTAGCAGAAATATGGCTACAGTCTGATGGTCACATATATAGAAGCCTAAGGACAGAATAGCCGACCTTTTATTATTATCTGAGACCTTTTCTTGCAGGATTTCACTGAACATATTTTGCGCTCTGATCTCCATCTCCGCGCAGGTGGGTGGATCATTTCTCGTGCGCGCTGCTTCATTGCCGCATCCAAGTAATGGTCTTTAGAACGCGGATCAAGTACAGTCACGATGAAGTGCAGAGGATCCGAATAGATCTCAGTGAAACGTTTGCTGACAGACTGAGAGAGTGACTTTTTATTGTTTTCACTCCCTGGTCCGTCTCAACCTCTTTGCTTAGGAGAAGCTTTAGTGCTGAGATTAAAGGAATAACGTCAGAGGAGCCGATCTCTGGAGTTATCTGCTCAAAGGGGCCAAGAAGACAGAGAATGTTCTCTATTAAGACCCACTGGTGTGAAGTGAATGTCGCGGGGAGCTGGTGGTCTGCGCTATATGCAGCCAAGACTCGCTTTTGCGCAAAGAGGCTTTGCAACATGTAAAAAGTGCTGTTCCACCGCGCACTCACAGACTGCAAGCGGGAATAGGCCAACTGAGAATGTTTAAAGTGGCCTACAGTTCTTCTGCCTATAGCCAGTACGTCTTTTACGCTGCATTGAGACAACACTCCCTCATTCACAGCCAGATGTAGTGTCGGCCGTGCACCGTATTCCCTTCAGCTGGCTGTCTTCTTATCGCTTTTATATTTCTTGCGACGTGCACTTTAGATTTGTCGATATGCCAGGTGTCGAACATATTGGCGAATGCATCAGAAATGGCTGCTTCTATATGTGACCCTCGAAACTGGAGCAGAATCTTTAGCAGCTGGAAATCAGCGTCGATCCATTGTGCGGTTAGACCGAACATACTGGTAATGCTGACGTCTGACCTCCGTATGTCTGTCGTGAAACTGATTGCTGAAATATCTGCAGCTATATGCTCATGTTGCAACAACATTAAACAGCTCAGGTAAACACACCTCTGAGAAATGTCGCCTGCTCGGCGTGACAGAACGGGGTTCAATGTGCTCGATCAGCCTAGGAAATCCCACATCTTCTACGACAGAGAATGGCTGATCGTCTGAGGCAATGCGTTCCATAATCTTCTGTGTAATGCCCTTTGCCTTGACACCATCTCTGGGAAACTTCCTTGCCTTTTCAAAAACGTCCGCCACAGAGCGGGCGTGCTCGGAGGCATTTTCCTTTTCTGTGCCACGTTCCTCTCACATTCAGTGTAGCGATCAGAATGTTTGGGTTTCACGTGATAAATTAAACAGACGTGGAGAGTCTTTGCAGATGCACCCCCTCTTGAAATTTCAGCATTACATGTTTTCAAATCGCTGTCCGTGGGTCTTTCTCAGATATACTGAAATACGTCCACACCGCAGACATGTTGCTTCAGACAAGCACGTGCAGGTTTGTGTCATCACAACATTTCGGCTGTATTGTTTCTTTTGGCCCAAAACCGAAAATGCTCTTTTGGGGCATTTTCGTCCAAAAAATTTCGGTGGGCGAATATTCGGTGCATCCCTAAAAACTATCCTTGTGAGCGTTTTTATGTTGTCTGTCCTAAAGTTAGTCTTGTTTCCTGTTTAGATACAGAAACAAACAAAGTTAGTCCTGTTTCTTTGTTTTGTTCCTGATGAAGCTGACTTCGTCTCCCATAATGCACTGCTCAGTTGTCTCTGAATGTCTCTGACAGAGGAAGAGGAGGATGAGGAGTTTCTGGAGAGTCTGCCGACAGACATGATCGAGGACGAGGATCTGCAGCAGATGACCGCCATGGCGCGACACGCCTCCTTCATCACCAGAGACCTGTCGTCATGGTAACGCCACTACACACTTACATACCTGAAATGTCTAAATGTACGAAACAAACTCACACTGACTGAGGCGTGTTTGTTTTGTGCGGTGGCGCGTCTAAGCGGGCCGGTGCACGGAGGGAAGAAGCGGAGCTCAGAGGTGGTTCGGAGTTACGAGAAGGTTCCCAGGAAGATGGCGAGGACGGAGGAGAAGGAGGTCATCCACCTGCTGCCAATCAAAGACAAGACGGGAGTCATCCCGCAGAGCGTGGAGAGAGGTACGCACTGTCCGTCCAGCGACTGATCAGCTGATCGATCTGATGGCGTGAGAGGCGTAAACGTCACTTTTGTTTGTTTGTAGTCGTCAAAAAGCAGCCCGAGGAAGAAGATGAGGAAGAGGATGCTGCTGACCAGCCGCAGGAGTTTGAAAACGGTATGCCTGACCTTTGACCCTGAAACCTGCTCTCCAGATGAATCCAGGTTGTGCAAACTTGAATTATTGATCTTTGGTACAAAATGCTGCTAAACGAAGACAGACGCTCGTCTGATGACCTTCTCTTACTGTCAGATATGTAGTTTAGATACTGTTTCACAGCAGCAGTGGAAAACTGCAGGAAAATATCTGTTCAAGATAAAGTGGTCGATTTATCAAGAGCTGAGGTGAAACTTTGCTCTGATGGTTTTGGAGAAGCGAGTTCTCGCTAGGACAGGCAGCATAAATCAAATAGAGCTGGGCAATAAAACCATAATGATAGTTCAATAAAAGTTTGATTTAAATTATTTGAGTCATGAACAAATCAGCATTTCAGCCTTCGTATCAGCAGCGTGGCGGCACACAGTTTGTGGTTATTCGGTTCCAGACGCGTCCGCCGTCACACGGGAGGGTTACGTGGAATAAAAGCACACGTAAAAATAAAAAGGAACTAATGAGAGAGACGCCACTGAATGTGTGAGGGACTAAAAATCACTGCTCTGAAATGGTGCCTTCAGAGCGAGCGAGTGGACGTTAACGTGTCTCCCAAGAAAAGAACTGCTGAAATAAATGATCAGCTTTCAGTGTGGTCCAATAAGTACAGAGTGACCAACCACCAAGCAGCCTGTCACAGTGTGCTCTGCAGCCTTCACCCCCCTCTCTACTTGCTGGAGTTCCAGTTTCTTCAGTGCCTCTGTCTATCTCCTGGTCCTGGTCTTGGTCCTGCCGGGTTTTGGTGATATTTTATTTAGTACATTTTTTCATGTGTGTTTAGTTCAGCCATCTGATCCTTCAGGTAAACTCCTGTCAGACTGCATGACTCCAGGAGCCTCAGGGTCCGGCTTCAGATGGGAGACTTTCTGTGAGATCACTGACTTCTTCTCTGTCGTCCATGTGGACTCAAGTCCACCATCTTCACACAAGGTGACCTCCGGGCCTCTCTGCCAAGGCCTACTGTATATATACTCTTTAAAGGGGGGGGGCAGACAGGATGTTGGTTTGTGGTTCCTGAGTGACACGTTAACATCCACTTGTCACCTCTAAGGTCTGACGGAACGTTGCCATGGGAACAGTGATGTTTTAGCTGCTTACGCGTTCCCTCCTGCTGTTTGCCGCGCCTTTCTCCTCTTTTAAGTTCCTGTTCGTCTGCGATCGACCGCGTGGTCTCCCGAAGACGGCCTCGCCGCGGTCGCTCCTCCTGAGCCCGGTCCTGATACGGCCAGGATGCTCTGACCACACGAGGTCACGCCTCACGTTACCCGCTATCTGCCATCAGCAGCCGTCAGGAACTGTAAACCTGGAAGAAACTTGATTCTGATAATTACCCATTTCCAATTAGATGAATTTTATTTTCGGCCTGACGTCGAGTCTGCTACTGTTCCACATGCAGCTTGGCGGACGGCGTCCTCCCGTCCTCAGGACATCGCCAAGTCTAAAGTACCAATAGAACGGTCCGAACCTGTGTGTACAGGGCTGGACTGGGACAAAAATCGGCCCTGCCATTTTTGGCCCAGGTGGCCCATAAAATTTTTTTTTAATGACAGTTATATTATTACGTTGCAGCGGTCCCAAAGGTGCGTCGGCCCGCCGGGCGCAAAGCCCGATTACCGGTCCGGCCCTGTGTGTGTACCTCTAACCTGTAACGTATCCTCCGAGCAGAGGGGGAGCCGGAGAGCGCCACGGCGCTGACGGCAGAGCAGAGAGAGAAGCTCAGAGTTCAGAAGATCAACCAGAGGAAACTGTCCATCGCCGGCCTGGGATCAGCCATCATCTCGGACCCGTACAGCAACGTAAGACCTGACCGCCGATCTGGGATCAGAACCGCATACGCACAATGCACTGATTCATTTAGCCGCCGCCTTTATCCAAAGCGGCTCACAGCTGCTGTCAGAGGTCGCACGCCTCAGCAGGTGGACGGGTCACAGCGGGGATCGAACCCGGGTCACCAAAGCCATGTGTCTTATCCACTGTTCCTGTGCTTAACGTGTGTGTGTGTGTGTGTGTGTGTGTGCGCAGATGAAGCGTGTGAAGGAGCTGCGTGGGATGCTGATGGAGTCTGACCCGTGTGTGGCGGTGACGGTCAGGAAGCTGGTCATGGTTTCTCTGATGGAGATCTTTAAAGACATCACACCCAGTTACAGGATACGACCTCTGACCCCCGCTGAGAAGGCCGCCAAGGTAACCTGTAGGGTTGAGCCGGATACTCGGCTGAAACGAGTATCCGGTACGGATAAAGCATTTTTGCCGAGTATGAGTATTATACGAGTAATACGAGTCAATATCTGTGCTCGGATTGAAAAAAAATTGTCATTGCGTAGCTGACTGTGCACACACGCTCTCTCTCTCTCTCTCTCGCTGCAGGTCATCGGAGATTTTTTTTTAAACTGTCATCTGCTCTAACCAGTTTTTTTTTTATTTCAGACACTGACACTTTCTTGCTGTATTTAAAAAAATAAAGGTAGTTGTCGTATAAATAAATTATTTAAAATAATATTACAAATTAAGCTACCCCCCCGTCTCCCTCTTACTCACACACACACACACATATCTGGCCTGCACCACAAAGCGAGTTCAACAAACCCAGGATATGCTTTCATTATCTGGCTTCACTAACACTAAGAACCGCGATCTGGACAAGCGGCACCACAAAGCTGGTTATCAACTCGGTAAATAAATTAACCCAGGGTTTCCCGATCCAGCCGGGAGCGCGTTCACATAAAAGAGGCGGTGTCAGCAGCAGATGACCAAACAGACATGAACAGGTCCACTGTCAGCAGAGCGTCATGTTTTACAGACGAGGATTAAACTGTAACACTACAGAAATACGACAGCAGCACGACTGAAACTGACACATGCAGGGAGACAGAAAATCACAGACAGTGTGAATGAATAAATGAACAGGTGTAGTCTATAATGTGTTGATAAAAAAAAAAAAATATCAGCCTTATTCTTTCAGCTCGGCTGTGTGACAGCGTTTCACATTAAAAGACTCGGCCGTTCTCCCTCACTTTGTCGCCACTTCAAAAATGAGATTAATTTATTTTTTACACTCAAAAGTGTCAAACATTTTTCTAAATTAACTTCATAAAGCAGTGAAACAGAAAAATCCCTTCATGCCATAAAATGAGCTCAAATAATGTTTTAAAGACTGAATCAGAACATTTAAGCTGCTGAAAACTCACCGTCCCACCTTTTGCACCCACATCGCATCAGAACATGACTGCAGTCTCTAACCTAAATAGACAGCCTATATTCATATTAAAATTTAGTAGGTATTTCAATACCAAACTGTTCATAATATTCAGCCTCACATAATAAAAATAATATCCATTTATTTAACGGCTGCGTCAGGCTGTGTGAAACAGACTGGGAGCAAATAAAAAATCTTAAAGACATTTAAAGGCAGTAAGTAGGCTGATCCTGCTGTACTGTAAAAACCTGTAGGCAACATTAGCCTGAGGCTTTTAATCAGTCTCTGTAGGATCGCCATAGTCAAGAGTTTCTCCACTAAAACAGTCTGTGGGATTTCCTACAGATGGTGATGTCATTTTCCAGAGAGCTGATTGGTCAGTAGGCAGCGTTTTCACAGAGTTAATCTGTTTTCTGGAACATAACCTGCTCAGAGCAGGTTAGCCGTTCATAAATTTTTTTTTTAAAAGTTAAAAAAGAAAGTTATGTTGAGCATGAAAACTCTTGTTCATTACATTTTACTTCATAATTGCAACCGCATGTGTTGTATTACATTTTACATTACATTTACTCATTTAGCTGACACTTTTATCCAAAGCAACTTACAATTGCTATATATGTCAGAGGTCGCACGCCTCTGGAGCAAGTAGGGGTTAAGTGTCTTGCTCAGGGACACAGTGGGGATTGAACCAGGGTCTCTCACACCAAAGGCGGGTGTCTTAACCATTGCGCCATCCCACCCCGTATTCATTGTTGCAAAACTTGTTCTGTGTATAGTTTGTTATTGTGATCAAAACCATTGATCTGAAGCTCAATGCTGATGCTGTCATGTAAATAGTTTTCTAATCAGCAATAAATATAACAATTTCTGATCAATCCATATAAATTGCATGCTTAAAATAACATACTGTTAAAGCCCCGCCCATTTCAAGACAACCCGACACACTTCCGGGTTAAATCCCACCCACTTCCAGGCTAGGCCCGCCCAGTCCGAGTACGGATATGGATACAGATAATGCTGTACTCGCTCATCCCTAGTAACCTGCGTGTTCATCACCTCATCTGCTGCAAATATTAGAAATACTTTTATGATCCCTGAGGGGAAGTTCTTCGTTTCTAACCCGTCGGTCCGGACCCGGGGACCCGTCGGTCTTGTGTTTGATGGTTCTGGTGTGTTTGGCTGTTCTGCAGGTGAAGAAAGAGACTCAGCAGCTCAGGGAGTTTGAAGAAACGTTGGTGAGTCAGTACAAGTTCTACCTGGAGGACCTGGAGCAGACCATCAAAGGTACACAACCTCAGCCACACACACACACACACACACACACGTAAGACGCAGGAACCATGTGGGCGTGTTTCCCTCCACCTGCAGACTGGAAGCAGCAGAAGAAGAAGCGCAGCCAGGCGGTGGGCTTCCAGTCGTATCTCGGCTTGGCCGAAGTCGCCGTTCGTTGCCTGTGTGAGTTGCTGCTCGCGCTGCCGCAACTTCAACTTCCACAACAACGTCATCGTCGCCCTCGTCCCGCTGATGAACGACCCCGTCCACAAGGTGAGACACGGTGTCAGGTGTCGGCTGTGTGTTGCGGTGCGTTCAGGTGTCGGGTGTGTGTTGCGATGCGTTCAGCTGTCTGTGTGTTTTTCAGGTGTCGGCTATGTGCTGCGACGCATTCAGGAAGCTCTTCCAGCAGGATAAAGAGGGCGGGGCTTCTCTGGCCACCGTGCGTGTCATCTCTGGCCTCATCAAGAGTCTGAACTACAACGTGAAGCCCGAGGTAGGAAATGAAACAGACCAGAGCATGTTGAACTAAACCCACCAGTCAGTGCTGATGTCTGCTGACCTGACCCCCCAGGTGCTGAGGACCCTGCTCAGTCTGAGGATAAAGGAGGTGGAGATGAAGCGGGACATAGAGGACACGGCACCAAAGAAGAAGTTCATGACCAACAAGGAGAAGAAGAAGAAGCTGTCCAGGATGCAGAGGAAGGTCAGTGTTGCGTTCAGGGATCTTTGGGAACACTGAGTTTTCAGCTAGAACGTAAAGTTTTACTGACAGCAGCAGCAGGCACGACATCGTTTCTTTAACCACACCGGGAAGAATCGGCCGCCTGAAAACCTGTTTCGTGCTTTTTGGCCTAAAATGATCTCAACAGCCTACAAATTCTAGAATCAGTGGCTAAAGAGGAGGAGGAGGAGGAGGAGGAGGAGGAGGAAGAGCTCCTGGCTAAAAGCTCTCCTGTTTGGCATCACGGCCTGCGTCTGGAGTTAACTGAAGGGGTGACATAATTAAACCAATGAATAGAGATAATAATTGTGCTGTGGAATCAGAGTTCTCCCCCCAGACTGGAGGGTGAACCAGGGCTGCAGCCCCCCCTTGAACATTTATATTGAAGAAGTGTCGGACTCAGTAGAGCAGATTTCCCAGCAAGCCTCAGCCTCTGACACTGACAGGAAACGCCTACTGTTTGCAGATGATCTAACGCTGCTGGCTCCATCGGAGGAGCCGTCACAGCAGCGACTGGATCATCTGCAAACTACTGTCAGACCCGGACCCTGACAGTTCTGACTCAGAACACACAGCTGCGTATATTCAGGACCAAAGATCTACAGGAAACTTGAATCTGGCTCAGAGACCAGGGCCGAGACCTTCTGTGCTCACAGTATTCAAACCTATGATCCAAACGGTTCTGCTGGATGCTGGTGAAGTGTCGGGTCCCTGCACACGGGAACACCCCAACAGTGGCTGCCCAGCTGATCCGAGCCAGTTCCCTGCTGCTCTCGAGGGCCCCAAGGCCTCAGGACAGCCCTCACAATGTGGACCAATCAAATTACAGCTAGCCATAAAGAAGGTTACACTAACTAGTGGACGTCTGCCACAGAAAGTCAAAGCAAACTGCAGAGCCGTCTGTCATTTTTTTACAGAAATGACTGTGCAAACAGAACAGCGATGGTATCTATTCAATTCAATTTTATTTATATAGCGCCAAATCACAACAACAGTTATCTCACAGCGCTTTTCATAAAGAGCAGGTCTAGACCGAACTCTGTTATTTACAGAAGCCCAACAATTCCCACCAAGAGCAGCACTAGGCTGACACAGGCAAGGAAAAACTTCCTTTAAGAGGCAGAAACCTCGAAGCAGAACCATGGCTCAGGGTGGGGGCATCTGCCTCGACCGGTTGGGGGTGGGAGAGAGAGAGAGAGAGAGAGAGAGAGAGAGAGAGAGAGAGAGAGAGAGAGAGAGAGAGAGAGAGAGCGCCTACACAGTATACACATAGAGGTACAGACAGTAAAGGTAATGTTGCTATAGACTGAATGAAAAATGGTACAGATATTTATAGTAATGTTAATGATAATAATAATTACAGTAATAATAGCAATAGGACTAGTAACAGCAGTTGCAACTGTAGCAGAGGGCGTCGAGCAGGAACACGGGGGCAGCAGGAGACTCCCAACCACAGATCCAGACTCCACAGCTCCAGAGCCAGCAACACCCGCAGGAAGCGACAGGAGGAGGAAGCACACGACCACGGGAGAGGGAAGAAGTCGAGTTAGTAACATGCATTAATGGGATGAGGTTGCACTCAGAGGAGAGAGAGAAGAGGAGAGAGGAGCTCAGTGCATCATGGGAAATCCCCCGGCAGTCTAGGCCTATAGCAGCATAATTAAGGGATGGTTCAGGACTCACCTGAGCCAGCCCTAACTATAAGCTTTATCAAAAAGGAAAGTCTTAAGCCTACTCTTAAATGTAGAGATGGTGTCTGCCTCCCGAACCCAAACTGGAACCTGGTTCCACAGGAGAGGAGCTTGATAGCTGAACGCTCTGGCTCCCATTCTACTTTTGGAGACTCTAGGAACCACAGGTGCATTCTGGGAGCGCAGTGCTCTGGTGGGGTAGTAAGGTACTATGAGCTCTTTAAGATAAGATGGTGCCTGACCATTAAGAGCTTTGTATGTGAGAAGAAGGATTTTAAATTCTATTCTGGATTTTACAGGAAGCCAATGCAGAGAAGCTAAGACAGGAGAGATATGATCTCTTTTACTGGTTCCTGTCAGAACACGTGCTGCAGCATTCTGGATCAGCTGAAGAGTCTTAATGGACTTTTTCGAAGATCCTGATAATAAGGAATTGCAGTAATCCAGCCTAGAAGTAACAAATGCATGGACTAGTTTTTCTGCATCATTTTTAGACAGGATGTTCCTGATTTTTTGCAATATTACGTAGGTCAAAAAAGGCGGTCCTTGAAATTTGCTTAATGTGAGAGTTAAACGACATGTCCTGGTCAAAGATATCTCCAAGATTTCTCACAGTGGTGCTGGAGGCCAGTGCGATGCCATCCAGGGAAACTATATCTTTAGATAATGCGTCACGGAGGTGCTTAGGCCCCAGAACAATAACTTCAGTTTTATCTGAGTTTAACATTAGAAAATTGCAGGTCATCCAGGTTTTAACATCCTGAAGACACATTTGAAACTTAGCTAGCTGATGAGTTTCATCTGGCTTGATCGATAGATATAACTGAGTATCATCTGCATAACAATGAAAGTTTATGGAGTGTTTCCTGATAATATTGCCTAAAGGAAGCATATATAAAGTGAAGAGGATTGGTCCGAGCACAGATCCTTGTGGAACTCCATGACTAACTTTGGTATGCATGGAGGACTCATCGTTAACATGTACAAACTGAAATCGATCTGATAAATAGGACTTAAACCAGCTTAGAGCGGTTCCTTTAATGCCAGAGAAATGTGCCAGTCTCTGTAATCGGATCTGATGATCAATGGTATCAAATGCAGCACTAAGATCTAGTAAAACCAATACAGAGACAAGTCCTTTGTCTGATGCAGTTAGGAGGTCATTATTTATTTTCACCAGTGCTGTCTCTGTGCTATGGTGAGCTCTAAATCCTGACTGAAAATCCTCAAATAAACTATGAAACTGAAGGGGGGTGTCTGCAAAAGGGGAGAGGCTGGTTTTGGTAGAATTGAAAACCAGTCATTAACGGCCGCATGCCACTCCTCCACACGCACGCCGTTGCATCGAAGGCGGCGCGCTAACAAGAGCTTGTCACTAAAACAAACTCTGCGACCACACGGGTAGACTGAAGACGCCATGTCGTCGTACAATCGGTGGATGTGTAGATGATGCTGCCCACGTGGGAGGGGCCTCCTTCACTTAGTGGATCTGTCGGAGGGGGACGCTTCACTACACGTGTCCCAGCGCTGCACTCGGTGTGAAGTGTCCCTGGGAAATAATCGCACATACTTTGGATATTTGCTTCAGTCTTCGGTATTTAATATTTTCCATCAGACGAGGTTCCGTCTCTTTCTGAGGATTAATGAGCTCACGCTGTAAAACACAATATGAGAACGTAGGATAGTTCACCATACCGCACCGTGAAGGCAAAACTGGCGATCTACTGGCCAGTTTTCTATGGTCACCAAGGCCAGGTCATGAGCGTGAGGACCAGATCCGGGGTACAAGCGACCGAACGTGAGGACCAGATCCGGGGTACAAGCGACCGAACGTTTGGCGTCTCCCTTAGAGTCACGCGTGAGGAACTGGGAGCAGAGCTGCTGCATCTACAGGAGCCAGTTGAGGTGGTCTGGGCATCTGGTAAGGATGGCCCCTGGATGCCCCCCTTGGGAGGTGGTCCAGGCAGGTCCAGCTGGGAAGAGTCCTTGAGACTAGGTGGTGGGGTTATATCTCCACACTGGCCTGGGGACACTTCAGGATCCCCCAGACAGAGCTGGTTAAAGGGGCTTGGGAAAGGGTTTGGGGTCCCCGCTGGAGCCGCTGCCCGCGACCCGACCCCCGTTGGATGGATGTTGTCATGTGATGTCATGCGATAAACAGACTGACCTGTGTGTGTGTGCGTGTGCGTACGCAGTGGAAGAAGGCCGAGGAGAAGTTGGAGAAAGAGCTGCTGGAGGCCGAAGCTTCAGACAGCAAAGAGAAGAAGATCAAGCTGGTGAGTTGAAGCAGCGACGGAACGTTAATGAGACAAAGAAGAAGTAAAAACTAACCCCCTCCTCTTCCCTCTCCCCAGCACACAGAGACCCTGAACATCGTCTTCCTCGTCTACTTCAGGATCTTGAAGAAAGCCCAGAAGTCAGTTCTGCTTCCTGCCGTGCTGGAGGGGCTGGCCAAGTAAGTCTCTCTCTCTCTCTCTCACTCACTCACTCACTCACACACACACAGTACTGTAGTAGCACTGACTGTGATGTCACTTCCTGTCAGCTTTGCTCACCTGATCAACCTGGAGTTCTTCGACGACCTGCTCAACGTGCTGCAGAACCTCATCCAATCAGGGGTGAGTATTCACTGCTGTGTGATGTCACAGACCGATAGATTTATCGTACTGATCGTCCTGATGTGAACTCTGCAGGATCTGACCGATCGGGAGAGTCTCCACTGTATCCAGACCGTCTTCACCATCCTGTCAGGACAAGGTGCGTGTTTGTGTGCGTGTGTGCGTGTGCGTGCGTGCGTCTCAAACTGACCTGAATAAAGTTTGTGTTTTGTATCAGGTGACGTTCTGAACATCGACCCGCTGAACTTTTACTCTCAGCTCTACAGGATGCTGCTGAGACTCCACGCAGGTGAGGACGCCACATACTTACTGCTGTAGCCACGGCAACATGCCATTCACCGCGCATTTTATATATAACCTCAGTACAAATACACATCAGAGGTTCACTAATGTCAGTGAGGACACTTTGTCTCGTACACAATTTCCACCAATAAAAACTCCAAAAGCCAGCGGGAAGAGAGCTGCTGGTGTTCACTTTAAAGCTGCTGTCTGCTCAGGAGCGCCCAATGATGACATCATCATCGTGCTGCGGTGCCTGGACGCCATGCTGACCCGGCGCAAGAAGCAGGTGACCCTGCAGAGAGCCATGGCGTTCGTCAAACGTCTGAGCACGCTCAGCCTGCACGTGCTGCCCAACGCCAGCGTGGGAATCCTAGCTGCCAGCAGGGCCACCGTGCACGTGAGTGTGAGCATGGATCACTTCCTGCTTCTCAGAGAGAGAGAAAAGATCACCAGGCCGCCAGAGAGGCTTAAACCTTAAACACATTAAAACTCTGTGTGTGTGTTAGGCCTTCCCTAAGTGTGACTTCCTGTTGGATAACGAGGTTCAGGGCAGCGGCTTCTACCTGCCAGAGCTGGACGAACCTGAACACTGCAACGCCCAGAACACAGCACTGTGGGAGCTTCACACGCTGCAGGTACAAATACACGCTGCAGGGACACATACACGCTGCGGGTACAAATACACGCTGCGGGGACACATACACGCTGCGGGTACACATACACGCTACAGGGACACATACGCGCTGCGGGTACAAATACGCGCTCGTGGGGACACTGCGCTCGCGGTACAAATACGCGCTCGCGGTACACATACACGCTGCGGGTACAAATACACGCTGCGGGTACAAATACACGCTGCAGGGACACATACACGCTGCGGGTACACATACAAGCTGCAGGGACACATACACGCTGCAGGGACACATACACGCTGCGGGTACAAATACACGCTGCGGGGACACATACACGCTGCGGGTACACATACACGCTACAGGGACACATACACGCTGCGGGTACAAATACACGCTGCAGGGACACATACACGCTGCGGGTACACATACAAGCTGCAGGGACACATACACGCTGCAGGGACACATACACGCTGCGGGTACAAATACACGCTGCGGGGACACATACACGCTGCGGGTACACATACACGCTACAGGGACACATACGCGCTCGCGGTACAAATACGCGCTTCGGGGACACGCTCGTGGGGACATGCGCTGCGGTACAAATACGCGCTCGCGGTACACATACGCGCTCGCGGTACACATACACGCTGCGGGTACAAATACACGCTGCGGGTACAAATACACGCTGCAGGGACACATACACGCTGCGGTTACACATACAAGCTGCAGGGACACATACACGCTGCGGGTACAAATGCACGCTGCGGGTACAAATGCACGCTGCGGGGACACATACACGCTGCGGGTACAAATACACACTGCGGGGACACATACACGCTGCTTGTTACTTTTTAGGTAAATATACACACACATCCACATGTATAAACTCAGAGCGGCGTGTGACATCACCCTGTGTGTGGTTACAGAGACATTACCACCCGGTCGTGCGGCGGTTGGCGTCCCACCTGTGTCAGGGAGCTCCCAGTGAAGGATCGGCGGCGCTCGGCGTGGAGCTGAGCCGCAGGTACGAACGGACGCCACTATGTTAGGAGCGTTTGTATTGGGACACGGGGTCTCCACGTTAATACAAACATAGCAGAACCGTCTGAGTCCAGATTTTAAGTCCTGTAATTCAGCTTGTGTGAGTGAAAGTTAGGAATTTAAAGACTGTGTAAGGGCCCTTTAAAAGTGCTTTGACTGTTACTTTCTCTGAAACCAGTTTTAACGGGATTTTATGAATTTTGTGTGTGACTTCCTGCCCAGGTCTCCGGTGGAGCTTTTTAATCTGTACAGTGTCAGAGACATGACCTTTAACCCCCCTGTAGCTCCGCCCGCCACCAAGAAGAAGGTACAGAAATCCGACGCACCCTCATACATTCAGTCTTCAGACTTGAGATTTTAGTGGATAAATGTTTGACCTGGAGAAACATCAAGGATCTTTAATCTGACTGACTTCATGTTTACATCCTCACGTGTCAATAAAGTTTCCTGTTTTTGAAAATGTTTTGTTTATCAGGATCGTTTTGTTGTCGGAGCAACGCTGCTGGACGCCGAACTGCAGAGACAAGCTCAAAGTGTCCTGAACGCCACCGGCGCCGAGGAGGCAGAGCTGGACTTTTATACAACACACATACAAATACACACTGAGCACTGACACACACACACACACACACGTGGTTTGTTTGTTATGAAAATAAAAATCTTCTAATTCTGAATTATTGATTCTAAACCAATATTTGTTTTGAAAAGTGGTCCCTTCACAATAAAAGCCAAGACTGAAGGGTGGGCACAGAAATGAGTGTTGATATTTCACCAGCTTCATGTGCTGAAAGGTTCAGTCGTTCTTCCTGTTGAATAAAAGTTTTTATTGGAACAGAATCCATTTTTTTTAGTTACTGATGTGAAACAAAGGCAGAAGAGAATTCCTGAAGAAACTGCTGCTTTTAAGTCAAAGAAGTTCCTGCTCAACTCAAGTGCCGTTCGTGTGGCATTCGGAGCAGGTTAGAGACGTCCTGTTGCTGCTTCCCTTGTGAAATTCACTTTTCATTCTCTGCAATAAATTTGAGGCTCATGGCAGCAAACAAAGTTAGTTTGCTTCCGCTGACAAAGTAGAATCTTGTTAATGCAGGACTCCAGACTAACTTTACTGGGAGCGTTGTGGCCCCTAACTGGAATGGAAGCTTTAGAGGCACTCAATTTAAATCAACCTGCATTTCCCCATTTCAGCTGTTTTACTGATGAACTGGTGATTATTACAGAAACTACAATGTGCCATTTTATTAAACAAAGGCACATCCTTGAGGTGGCGACGCCGTTTCGCTTGTGGATCTGTCTCTTAAATTTGATGTTTTTTGCTGCTGTGTCGTGTTTAAACTGTGCAGAGCCAGCAGCCTCAGAAAACTTTGTTTTCCTGCACGTTGTGGACACATCCAGTGCAGCAGATACAGCTCATGGTGTTTTTGTGTAAGCCATGTAAACTCCCTCACCCAGAGGCGGGCTGGCACAATAATTCAGGCTGGGAATTAATCCCAGGCAGCCTTTGTCTCACAAACCACAGACTAACCCTGTTTGCTAATGTAGCAGGGACCAAACTGTAAGGGCAGAAAATTGTATTCTTCTTACACTTATTATCCATTTATGCAAGTACTTATAATAGTGCTATTTTTCTTTTATTATTATGTCTTATACATTGTTTAACCTTCAACATGTTCCTTTTATTATTATTATTATTATTATTATTATTATTATTATTATTATTATTCTAGTCTGTCCACAGGTGTGTAGGGTTTAAGTCAAGGATGTGGAGTTGTTTTCTGTTCTTCTACCTGTTTTGTCTGGGACCAGGCACAGCAGGCAGAGGATCCTTTTGTTACCCAAAACATAGATACTCAGACTGTGTAAATGACTATGCATCACTTTGTTCTGGGCCAGACGTTACTGACTGTCTTAGAAGACAGAACCTCTGGTCCAGCTGATTCTGTTGTAGTACTTCTCTGTTTATTCTCTTTTGTTAAATAAATTCTTCAAAGACCACGGTTGGTTGTAACTCCATTATTTGCCTAATCTCTCACCAGGAATCTAAATTTCCACGACAATTTTGGCGACCCAGATGGGACAGACGCATGATCTGGACTCTGGTGAAATGCGGAGGCCTATTTAGATAGTGGATTCCTCCCGCTGGGTGAGAAGCTGCATTCAACTGAGCCCTGGTCATCGCTCTGGTCCTGAACTTACACGGTGAGAAATTAGTGAATGATTGAGTGAGTTGTAACTCCATTATTTGCCTAATCTCTCACCAGGAATCTAAATTTCCACGACACAAACTAGTGACACTTTGGCCACCTTGTTCATCTGGGAAGAAAGTAGGCAGCATTAAAAACATTTGGGACTGACTGTTAAAGTAGCCTGTCTGAACAGAAACTGCTGAGAAATAGCTTCCACCAATCATAGCGCATACAAATGTAGAAGCTGGACACATTTACCCTTCGGAGTTTGCTCAAATATATGTGGTTAGGCCACAGACCCCGAGGAGGCCGAGGAGGATTATACTTTTTGTAATATCTCTTGACAGGAAGGTCGTAGAGCCACGGGAGTGGTACCGTTGGACTCGGGGGAGGATTTCCAGTCGATCTGAGGCGTCACCCGGCCAGTTAGGGTTAGGCCACAGACCCCTAGGTGAACTTGGTTCCCGAGTGGTTGTGGTTAGTGAAAACCCACTGGTAAGGCTGTAAGAAGCAGGCACAGCAAGCAGGCACAGGAGCGAAACCGAGGTCCGCCTACGCCATTCGTGACCGTTCGCATCCAACGGTACCAAGCTGCGTCCTCGATACGACGTTAGGTGGGTGGAGTTAGGGTCAGGCCCGCCCTGCTGAGGAGTCTTTGTGGATAACTCTCGAGAGGAAGGCGGTAGAGCAGCGGGGTGGCACCGTTGGACTCGGGTGGAATTTCCAGTGGGACTGAGGCGTTTTGCAGGATTTTGGGCTCGGGGCAAAATGTGCAAACTAGGGTTTGCTAGGAACAGGGGTATTAACCACGATTATCCCGAGGAGGATTATACTTTTGTAATATCTCTTGACAGGAAGGTCGTGAGAGCCACGGGAGTGGTACCGTTGGACTTCGGGGAGGATTTCCAGTCGATCTGAGCGTCACCGGCCAGTTAGGGTTAGGCCACAGACCCCTAGGTGAACTTGGTTCCCGAGTGGTTGTGGTTAGTGAAAACCCACTGGTAAGGCTGTAAGAAGCAGGCACAGCAAGCAGGCACAGGAGCGAAACCGAGGTCCGCCTCGCCATTCGTGACCGTTCGCATCCAACGGTACCAAGCTCGTCCTCGCATGCGGCGTTAGGTGGGTGGAGTTAGGGTCAGGCCCCGCCCTGCTGAGGAGTCTTTTGTGGATAACTCTCGAGAGGAAGGCGGTAGAGCCGCGGGGGTGGCACCGTTGGACTCGGGGTGGAATTTCCAGTGGGACTGAGGCGTTTTTGCAGGATTTTGGGCTCCGGGGCAAAAATGTGCAAACTAGGGTTTGCTAGGAACAGGGGTATTAACCACGATTATCCCGAGGAGGATTATACTTTTTGTAATATCTCTTGACAGGAAGGTCGTAGAGCCACGGGAGTGGTACCGTTGGACTCGGGGGAGGATTTCCAGTCGATCTGAGGCGTCACCCGGCCAGTTAGGGTTAGGCCACAGACCCCTAGGTGAACTTGGTTCCCGAGTGGTTGTGGTTAGTGAAAACCCACTGGTAAGGCTGTAAGAAGCAGGCACAGCAAGCAGGCACAGGAACGAAACCGAGGTCCGCCTCGCCATTCGTGACCGTTCCGCATCCAACGGTACCAAGCTCGTCCTCGTACGACGTTCGGTGGGTGGAGTTAGGGTCAGGCCCCGCCCTGCTGAGGAGTCTTTTGTGGATAACTCTCGAGAGGAAGGCGGTAGAGCCGCGGGGGTGGCACCGTTGGACTCGGGGTGGAATTTCCAGTGGGACTGAGGCGTTTTCGCAGGATTTTGGGCTCCGGGGCAAAAATGTGCAAACTAGGGTTTGCTAGGAACAGGGGTATTAACCACGATTATCCCGAGGAGGATTATACTTTTTGTAATATCTCTTGACAGGAAGGTCGTAGAGCCACGGGAGTGGTACCGTTGGACTCGGGGGAGGATTTCCAGTCGATCTGAGGCGTCACCCGGCCAGTTAGGGTTAGGCCACAGACCCCTAGGTGAACTTGGTTCCCGAGTGGTTGTGGTTAGTGAAAACCCACTGGTAAGGCTGTAAGAAGCAGGCACAGCAAGCAGGCACAGGAGCGAAACCGAGGTCCGCCTCGCCATTACGTGACCGTTCCGCATCCAACGGTACCAAGCTCGTCCTCGTCACGACGTTAGGTGGGTGGAGTTAGGGTCAGGCCCCGCCCTGCTGAGGAGTCTTTGTGGATAACTCTCGAGAGGAAGGCGGTAGAGCCGCGGGGTGGCACCGTTGGACTCGGGTGGAATTTCCAGTGGGACTGAGGCGTTTTCGCAGGATTTTGGGCTCCGGGGCAAAAATGTGCAAACTAGGGTTTGCTAGGAACAGGGGTATTAACCACGATTATCCCGAGGAGGATTATACTTTTTGTAATATCTCTTGACAGGAAGGTCGTAGAGCCACGGGAGTGGTACCGTTGGACTCGGGGGGAGGATTTCCAGTCGATCTGAGGCGTCACCCGGCCAGTTAGGGTTAGGCCACAGACCCCTAGGTGAACTTGGTTCCCGAGTGGTTGTGGTTAGTGAAAACCCACTGGTAAGGCTGTAAGAAGCAGGCACAGCAAGCAGGCACAGGAACGAAACCGAGGCCCGCCTCGCCATTCGTGACCGTTCCGCATCCAACGGTACCAAGCTCGTCCTCGATCGCGGCGTTCAGTGGGTGGAGTTAGGGTCAGGCCCGCCCTGCTGAGGAGTCTTTTGTGGATAACTCTCGAGAGGAAGGCGGTAGAGCAGCGGGGTGGCACCGTTGGACTTCGGGTGGAATTTCCAGTGGGACTGAGGCGTTTTCGCAGGATTTTGGGCTCCGGGGCAAAAATGTGCAAACTAGGGTTTGCTAGGAACAGGGGTATTAACCACGATTATCCCGAGGAGGATTATACTTTTTGTAATATCTCTTGACAGGAAGGTCGTAGAGCCACGGGAGTGGTACCGTTGGACTCGGGGGAGGATTTCCAGTCGATCTGAGGCGTCACCCGGCCAGTTAGGGTTAGGCCACAGACCCCTAGGTGAACTTGGTTCCCGAGTGGTTGTGGTTAGTGAAAACCCACTGGTAAGGCTGTAGAAGCAGGCACAGCAAGCAGGCACAGGAGACGAAACCGAGGTCCGCCTCGCCATTCGTGACCGTTCCGCATCCAACGGTACCAAGCTTCGTCCTCGCATCGACGTTACGTGGGTGGAGTTAGGGTCAGGCCCGCCCTGCTGAGGAGTCTTTGTGGATAACTCTCGAGAGGAAGGCGGTAGAGCGCGCGGGGTGGCACCGTTGGACTCGGGGTGGAATTTCCAGTGGGACTGAGGCGTTTTGCAGGATTTTTGGGCTCGGGGCAAAATGTGCAAACTAGGGTTTGCTAGGAACAGGGGTATTAACCACGATTATCCCGAGGAGGATTATACTTTTGTAATATCTCTTGACAGGAAGGTCGTAGAGCCACGGGAGTGGTACCGTTGGACTCGGGGAGGATTTCCAGTCGATCTGAGGCGTCACCCGGCCAGTTAGGGTTGAGGCCACAGACCCCTAGGTGAACTTGGTTCCCGAGTGGTTGTGGTTAGTGAAAACCCACTGGTAAGGCTGTAAGAAGCAGGCACAGCAAGCAGGCACAGGAGCGAAACCGAGGTCCGCCTCGCCATTCGTGACCGTTCGCATCCAACGGTACCAAGCTCGTCCTCGTCGCGACGTTAGGTGGGTGGAGTTAGGGTCAGGCCCAGCCCTGCTGAGGAGTCTTTGTGGATAACTCTTGAGAGGAAGGCGGTAGAGCAGCGGGGGTGGCACCGTTGGACTCGGGGTGGAATTTCCAGTGGGACTGAGGCGTTTTGCAGGATTTTTGGGCTTCGGGGCAAAATGTGCAAACTAGGGTTTGCTAGGAACAGGGGTATTAACCACGATTATCCCGAGGAGGATTATACTTTTGTAATATCTCTTGACAGGAAGGTCGGTAGAGCCACGGGAGTGGTACCGTTGGACTTCGGGGGAGGATTTCCAGTCGATCTGAGCGTCACCCGGCCAGTTAGGGTTAGAGCCACAGACCCCTAGGTGAACTTGGTTCCCGAGTGGTTGTGGTTAGTGAAAACCCACTGGTAAGGCTGTAGAAGCAGGCACAGCAAGCAGGCACAGGAGCGAAACCGAGGTCCGCCTCGCCATTCGTGACCGTTCCGCATCCAACGGTACCAAGCTTCGTCCTCGTACGGCGTTAGGTGGGTGGAGTTAGGGTCAGGCCCGCCCTGCTGAGAGTCTTTGTGGATAACTCTTGAGAGGAAGGCGGTAGAGCACGGGGTGGCACCGTTGGACTCGGGGTGGAATTTCCAGTGGGACTGAGGCGTTTTGCAGGATTTTTGGGCTCGGGGCAAAATGTGCAAACTAGGGTTTGCTAGGAATAGGGGTATTAACCACGATTATCCCGAGGAGGATTATACTTTTGTAATATCTCTTGACAGGAAGGTCGTTAGAGCCACGGGAGTGGTACCGTTGGACTCGGGGAGGATTTCCAGTCGATCTGAGGCGTCACCCGGCCAGTTAGGGTTAGGCCACAGACCCCTAGGTGAACTTGGTTCCCGAGTGGTTGTGGTTAGTGAAAACCCACTGGTAAGGCTGTAGAAGCAGGCACAGCAAGCAGGCACAGGAGCGAAACCGAGGTCCGCCTCGCCATTTGTGACCGTTCCGCATCCAGCGGTACCAAGCTGCGTCCTCGTACGGCGTTAGTGGGTGGAGTTAGGGTCAGGCCCGCCCTGCTGAGAGTCTTTGTGGATAACTCTTGAGAGGAAGGCGGTAGAGCCAGCGGGGTGGCACCGTTGGACTCGGGGTGGAATTTCCAGTGGGACTGAGGCGTTTTGCAGGATTTTTGGGCTCGGGGCAAAATGTGCAAACTAGGGTTTGCTAGGAATAGGGGTATTAACCACGATTATCCGAGGAGGATTATACTTTTGTAATATCTCTTGACAGGAAGGTCGTGAGAGCCACGGGAGTGGTACCGTTGGACTTCGAGGGAGGATTTCCAGTCGATCTGAGGCGTCACCCGGCCAGTTAGGGTTAGGGCCACAGACCCCTAGGGTGAACTTGGTTCCAGTGGTTGTGGTTAGTGAAGACCCACGTGGTAAGGCTGTAGAAGCAGGCACAGCAAGCAGGCACAGGAGCGAAGCTGAGGTCCGAACTCAGGCCAGTTCGTGACCGTTCGCGATCCAGCGGTACCAAGCTTCGTCCTGAGTCAGGCGTTAGGTGGGTGGAGTTAGGGTCAGGCCGCCCTCTAGGAGTCTTAGTGGATAACTCTTGAGGAGGAAGGCGGTAGGAGCTAGGGGGTTGGCACCGTTAGGATTCAGGGTGAGGATTTCCAGTGGGAATGAGGCGTTTTGCAGGATTTTATTGGGCTTGGGGCAAGAATGTGCAGAGCTAGGGTTTGCTAGGAATAGGGGTTATTAGCTTAGGATTATCGAGGAGGGTTATGCGTTTGTAGTAGCTCTTGACAGGGTAGGTGTTAGGTAGGCG
>JALXJV020000023.1:253357-255857 GCA_024633595.2 Lepomis macrochirus | reverse complement strand
ATTAAAATTAAAATTAAAATTAAAATTAAAATTAAAATTAAAGAAATTAAAATTAAAATTAAAATTAAAATTAAAATTAAAATTAAAATTAAAATTAAAATTAAAATTAAAATTAAAATTAAAATTAAAATTAAAATTAAAATTAAAATTAAAATTAAAATTAAAATTAAAATTAAAATTAAAATTAAAATTAAAATTAAAATTAAAATTAAAATTAAAATTAAAATTAAAATTAAAATTAAAATTAAAATTAAAATTAAAAT
Source organism: Lepomis macrochirus (assembly GCA_024633595.2). Classification (NCBI taxonomy): domain Eukaryota; kingdom Metazoa; phylum Chordata; class Actinopteri; order Centrarchiformes; family Centrarchidae; genus Lepomis; species Lepomis macrochirus. The sequence goes on along the minus strand of JALXJV020000023.1, from coordinate 255,594 downwards.
TAAAATTAAAATTAAAATTAAAATTAAAATTAAAATTAAAATTAAAATTAAAATTAAAATTAAAATTAAAATTAAAATTAAAATTAAAATTAAAATTAAAATTAAAATTAAAATTAAAATTAAAATTAAAATTAAAATTAAAATTAAAATTAAAATTAAAATTAAAATTAAAATTAAAATTAAAATTAAAATTAAAATTAAAATTAAAATTAAAATTAAAATTAAAATTAAAATTAAAATTAAAATTAAAATTAAAATTAAAATTAAAATTAAAATTAAAATTAAAATTAAAATTAAAATTAAAATTAAAATTAAAATTAAAATTAAAATTAAAATTAAAATTAAAATTAAAATTAAAATTAAAATTAAAATTAAAATTAAAATTAAAATTAAAATTAAAATTAAAATTAAAATTAAAATTAAAATTAAAATTAAAATTAAAATTAAAATTAAAATTAAAATTAAAATTAAAAGAAATTAAAATTAAAATTAAAATTAAAATTAAAATTAAAATTAAAATTAAAATTAAAATTAAAATTAAAATTAAAATTAAAATTAAAATTAAAATTAAAATTAAAATTAAAATTAAAATTAAAATTAAAATTAAAATTAAAATTAAAATTAAAATTAAAATTAAAATTAAAATTAAAATTAAAATTAAAATTAAAATTAAAATTAAAATTAAAATTAAAATTAAAATTAAAATTAAAATTAAAATTAAAATTAAAATTAAAATTAAAATTAAAATTAAAATTAAAATTAAAATTAAAATTAAAATTAAAATTAAAATTAAAATTAAAATTAAAATTAAAATTAAAATTAAAATTAAAATTAAAATTAAAAAATTAAAATTAAAATTAAAATTAAAATTAAAATTAAAATTAAAATTAAAATTAAAATTAAAATTAAAATTAAAATTAAAATTAAAATTAAAATTAAAATTAAAATTAAAATTAAAATTAAAATTAAAATTAAAATTAAAATTAAAATTAAAATTAAAATTAAAATTAAAATTAAAATTAAAATTAAAATTAAAATTAAAATTAAAATTAAAATTAAAATTAAAATTAAAATTAAAATTAAAATTAAAATTAAAATTAAAATTAAAATTAAAATTAAAATTAAAATTAAAATTAAAATTAAAATTAAAATTAAAATTAAAATTAAAATTAAAATTAAAATTAAAATTAAAATTAAAATTAAAATTAAAATTAAAATTAAAATTAAAATTAAAATTAAAATTAAAATTAAAATTAAAATTAAAATTAAAATTAAAATTAAAATTAAAATTAAAATTAAAATTAAAATTAAAATTAAAATTAAAATTAAAATTAAAATTAAAATTAAAATTAAAATTAAAATTAAAATTAAAGAAATTAAAATTAAAATTAAAATTAAAATTAAAATTAAAATTAAAATTAAAATTAAAATTAAAATTAAAATTAAAATTAAAATTAAAATTAAAATTAAAATTAAAATTAAAATTAAAATTAAAATTAAAATTAAAATTAAAATTAAAATTAAAATTAAAATTAAAAGTTAAAATTAAAATTAAAATTAAAATTAAAATTAAAATTAAAATTAAAATTAAAATTAAAATTAAAATTAAAATTAAAATTAAAATTAAAATTAAAATTAAAATTAAAATTAAAATTAAAATTAAAATTAAAATTAAAGGAATTAAAATTAAAATTAAAATTAAAATTAAAATTAAAATTAAAATTAAAATTAAAATTAAAATTAAAATTAAAATTAAAATTAAAATTAAAATTAAAATTAAAATTAAAATTAAAATTAAAATTAAAATTAAAATTAAAATTAAAATTAAAATTAAAATTAAAATTAAAATTAAAATTAAAATTAAAATTAAAATTAAAATTAAAATTAAAATTAAAATTAAAATTAAAATTAAAATTAAAATTAAAATTAAAATTAAAATTAAAATTAAAATTAAAATTAAAATTAAAATTAAAATTAAAATTAAAATTAAAATTAAAAGTTAAAATTAAAATTAAAATTAAAATTAAAATTAAAATTAAAATTAAAATTAAAATTAAAATTAAAATTAAAATTAAAATTAAAATTAAAATTAAAATTAAAATTAAAATTAAAATTAAAATTAAAATTAAAATTAAAATTAAAATTAAAATTAAAATTAAAATTAAAATTAAAATTAAAATTAAAATTAAAATTAAAATTAAAATTAAAATTAAAATTAAAATTAAAATTAAAATTAA
>JALXJV020000023.1:208616-252857 GCA_024633595.2 Lepomis macrochirus | reverse complement strand
CCCCTCACCCTCACTTCCTGCGGGTGTTGCTGGCTCTGGAGCTGTGGAGTCTGGACCTGTTGTTGGGAGTCTCCTGCTGCCCCCGTGTTCCTGCTCGACGCCCTCTGCTGCAGTTGCAACTGCTATTACTAGTCCTATTGCTATTATTACTGTTATAATTAATATCACTAAACATTACTACAAATATCTGTACCATTTTTCATTCAGTCTATAGCACCATTACCTTTATTGTCTGTACCTCTATGTGTATACTGTGTAGGTTGCCTCCCTCTGCTCTCTCTCCTGCTCTCTCTCTCTCTTGCTCTCTCCTCTCTCTCTCCCCTCACCCCAACCGGTCGAGGCAGATGGCCGCCCACCCTGAGCCATGGTTCTGCTTTCGAGGTTTCTGCCTCTTAAAAGGAAGTTTTTCCTTGCCTCTGTCAGCCTAGTGCTTGCTCTTGGTGGGAATTGTTGGGCTTCTGTAAATAACTTCAGAGTATGGTCTAGACCTGCTCTTTATGAAAAGCGCTGTGAGATAACTGTTGTTGTGATTTGGCGCTATATAAATAAAATTGAATTGAAATTGAATTGAATTCATGTCAGTTTACATTGTTTTATGTGTGTGTGTGTGTGTGTGTGTGTGTGTGTCTGTGTGTGTACATGTGCATGTGTGCGGTTGTGACTGCTGGGTGATAATTGGTTAAAACAGTCTCTCGCCCTCCAGCTGGTTAAATTAGCACATCCCTGTGACTGTTTCCTGTTGCTGGGCGGCGATGATGATGATGATGATGATGATGTGTTGTTACCATGGTAATTACTGAAGCAGAACAGCACTAAGACAGGCGAGGTCACAAAGGTCAACCATCACTGCCACCTCCGCCCCCCCAACTACAGTTCCTGCTTCAGTTTGTTGAACTTCATTAGCGAGCGCAGACGACGATCCGCAGCGGCACTTACTGTCTGAGCTCTTATTGGACGCTCACCTTATGTGCTAATTGGGCCTGTCCAATCAGCAGTCAGAGGATTTTATATCAAAACAACTTTTCTTTGTGTTTCTCTAAAACTTGGTTCATGAAACAGAGAGGAGGTGGAGCCAGTCCGTCTGTGTGATCACATGATGGTAACAGGCGGATATACCTGTGCAGCGGACAGGAAGCAGGTCTCACAGCCGGTCAGGTGATCTTCAGGTGGAACACACAGCTTTATTTTATGTTCTTTGACTTCTTCTTTCTTCATGCTTCGTCTACTTTGTCTCCTTTACCTTTGTTTGTGTTCTTCAGACTCGTCGAGCTCGTCGTCGTCTTTATCTTGTCCTCCTTTACGTCTTCTCTGTGTCCTGTTATTGTCTTTGCAGCATCAGCAGCAGCTTCGGAGACGGTTGCTCTCTGTTGTTTCTGTGTGTGATAATCAAGTGTTGTATTAATGCCGAGTGTTGCTCTAATGACACTAATGCATTCAGTCGCTGCTTCCTGCTTCTCAGCCAATCACTGAACCCCTCCCCTTACCATGAAAGCGCAGCAAGGTCAGAACACAGCCAATGAGGAAGCAGCTGGCGGCGGAGGAGGTCAATGAGTCATTTAGCAGCTCTGATGTGAAGAGGCTGCGTTCGAGATGAGAGTCGGTTAATGAAGCTGAAGAGCCGAGAGCCTCCGGCAGACGAATAATAAAAACTTTGGTTTCTCTTTTACAGTTTGCAAAAAGCAGAATTCATTTTTTTAAAAGACTTCTTTGGTCACCTGTCCCACCGGTGGGTACGGGGGGGGGGGGTTCAGCGATGAGCTGCTGCAGACTGATGGCTTCAGATTGTTTTGAGGAACGAAGCAGGAAGTTACTGCCTCCCCGAGAACATGACGTGTGTGTTACAGCGTGTGTGTTTGTGTGTGTGTGTCATATATCTGAGCTAACGGCAGCTCGCTGACATAAATTCCCCTCTAACAGTTTTAATGCAGTGAAGCAGCAGCTGCGATATGAAGCTGTAATAGACTGAACACACACACACATTGTGACGGAGACTCTCAGGATCAGACTGATGACTCTCTGAATTGGCGAGGACGTCGTCTAAATGACATTTGTTCGCTCAGAGGCTCCTCGGCAGCTTCCTGTTCACCGGTGAAGCATTTCCTGTTCCCGCAGCAGAGGAGCTCACCGATCGTTTGTCTTCCACAGTACCAGCAGCTGGATTCTCCTGGTGACCCAGACCAAAGCCGAGACAGAAGCACAGCGCTGAGAGCTGGCGAGACAGGAAACGTGAGTCACACCTGTTTGTGTGAATGAAGCACTATGTAATTTGAATAGTTTCTATTGTCATCTGATACACCCCTACTCACTTTTATTTTCTATGTGAACTTATTTCTGTCTTTTCCACTCTGATGATCAATAAAGACGATGGTGTCGTTCTTTAAGTGAGCCGTCATGAACAGAGGAGGCGTCTCTCCCAAACAAACAGCTGGGTGTGTTCACTGCTGCAGCACGAGTGTTCAGCCAGTCTCTGGTTTCTCTCACACTCCTGTACACACAAGCATGTGTGCACGTGTATGTGCGTGCAGGCATGAAGCCAAACATGAACACACTCAGTGATCTGAAGTCCTCCGGTTGGAAAGAAACACAGCTGTTAATCCGCCCGGCAACATAAAGTCCCGGATCCTGTTAACACGCACACACAGAGGATAAACAGTGTGTGAAAGAGATAATCTGTGTGCTCTCTAATCCGCAGGTGCAGGATTACAGGATCGGCTGAGCAGATGTGGCCGGTCAGTGTTTGTTCAATGCCGAGGAGCCCCTGAGCAAAGCTCACAACTCCTAACAATCTACCTGCTGTTCACAGGAAACCCAAAGTGTGAACCCAAGAGTGGCGAGCTTTCACTCCAGAACCCTCCACCGCTCCAGACCATGGCCCCAGAACCTGTATAATTCTTCAGGAATCTGAGCTCCAGCTATCAGCAGCAGTCTGCTTTCCCTGCACCCTTTTACTTTCAGTGGTTATCCTCCGCTAAGAACAGCCTGGACCAGAACTGACTTGTTCCTGTGCAGTCAGCACCTTCCTCTGGTTCTACTGGACGACATCCATCAGCAGCGCTCAGTCAGGAGCCCCCAACCTCTGCTTACTCTGTATGATGAGGCCCCTTTCCCCCCAGACGGAGTCAGGTTCTCACACCAGGGTTCAGTCCAGCGTTTCTGTACAGTGACCTGCACCTCACACTGAGTCCTCTCCCTGTGGCTGCTGAGGCTGAACACCATGGATCGACCCAGGTGCCTTTTTACCTGCAACCTACCAACCTCCCAGGCTCCAGGAGAGGGCACCAGTCTCTAATCCCACTGAGGATGTCCCTCTGTGCTCTAATTTCAAGGGTCTGTAATTCACATTTTCCCCATTGGTCTAACTGTAAAGGGTTCTCTCAGGATGGCAGGAGAACACAAACACCTCCAGCATGACAAGGGGGAACCTACTGATCTAACTCTTATACTGGTACTGCAAAGGTCAGTGCGACCATTGATGCTTTGAATACTAGTATTACTGCTAGGCCTACTGATCAGGGTTTCAATAACAATGGCTCCTAAATACCTTGCAACACCTTTTTTCATCACACACGCTCAGATGGACTGTAGACGGTATAAAAGAAGTGGGCGTAGCTGCCGTGATGTCACCTGTTGGTATGTGTACTGCCATTTTGGCCTTGAGTTTGGCATTTTAGTCATCGCCATCTCATTTTTTTGGAGCCAGAATTGACCATATTTGGATGAATGGGTGGAGCTAGCTAGCTTGGTTAGCAAGGTGCATTTGTAATTCACATTAACTGTGATATTAGCTGGGATGCTAATTTTAGCTAGTGACAAACAGGCTTAAAACAAAGCGTACTTCTGAAAATGAGCAGCCGACTCCTGAGCTTTTCAACGGCGCTGGTTAAACGTTACACAGAGCAGCGGATACGAGTCAGCCTCTATCCTGATTGGTGGCTCGCCATGGTAGCGACCTGTCAGTCAGCTTGTAGCCCCGCCCTAAAGCTGAAAATGCTTCCTGGTCTCTGTTCCTCTAAATGGGACCATAATTTACTAAATGAACATCATGCTGTGTTGAAGAAGACTTGAAACTAGCGACTGAGACCATAAACTCATCAGGAAAGTGTTTACTGAGGGAATAAATCAGCTGACAAGCAGAAACATTTTCTTTCTGTAGCTGGTGGAGTCGCCCCCTGCTGGCTGCTGGAGGGGACGCAGGTTAAAGGCGCTTCAGCGTCGGCTTTATATTTCACACCCGGATGACCAAGCTACCGTCTGTGCAGCAGCTACTTTAACACCATCAGGACCGTCTGTTGCTCACTCTCTCTCTCCAAAACACAACATACTCCCTCGGCCACTATTCACACGCGCCTTGTGAGTGTTTGAATTTCCTTAAATTATCCAGTGTGAGTGTGTGTGTGTGTGTTGCTGAATGAAGGAGAGTAAAGAGCAGAAGAACAAGCTGAAGGACTCGGGTAAAGATCTCTCTCTCTTAGTTCCTTCTCAGTGTCTCTGTCCTCACACCTCTTTCTCAAATAAAACTCTGGAAGTCATCTAAATGTCATTTTTTTACTTCTTTAATTTGGTTTCTTTTTAAAGTATTTTTCTTTATTCTCTGGTCTGTTTGAACTTTTTATTGCCTGCTGAATAAAAAAGTTTCAGATTTTAATATTCTGAATATTTTATATTCTGAGAGTTGGTGTATATGCTGACATTTATTCAAGAGCAGAAGAATCCATCCATCAGATCTGAGCTTTATTACCATCAGCCAATCAGAGCACAAATTAATGAGTTATACTCATCAGTGAAACAAACAGGCGCTTCTTGTTATTTCATAATTATTTCAGCAGGAAAATCCTGTTGAATAAAATGATGTACAAATGATGAAGTGACACAAACTCAGATCAGTTTGTCCTAAAATCAACATTTTATTCAGCTGACAAACACATTTAGATCAAATCTCTGATGGCAAATCTTTGATCTGATGAGACAAAGATGCAAAAATGCGTGTTATTGTTTTATTTTGTGTTTGAGTGTTTTATTGTGTGTTATTGTATTTTACTGTGTTTTATTGTCTATTGTGTAAAATGATTGCGTTGTAAAGCAAACCTTGTCTTCAAAGACAAAGTTACAAACTTTGTCTTTGAGAAGTAGTAAACTATTTAATATTTATTAAAAAAGGCGTAGAATAAATTTCTTCATTCACACCTTAACACATCTTCACCTTTATACCTGTTTACTGTCATTTATTTTGCGTGTGTGTGTGATGTCACCACGACAGATGAAAATGAGGATGTTGCTGCATAATCTGAAGGTGTCGTCCTCTGTGTGTGTGTGTGTCTGTGTTTCCCTCCCACACCTGCGACAGGTAAATTGGTGAGACTTCACCTTTGTCCCCCTTCCCCTTCCTCACTCCCGCTCCTCTCACTCACATTACGCTCTGATTGGCTGAGGTCTGTTTGGACTGACACGTCTCTAGAGTGACAGATTGATGAGACGGACGGATGCTTATGCCTGTATTAAACACCTCCACACGTGCGCGCACACACACACACGCGCACACACACACACACACACACACACACACACACACACACACACGCATCGAATAGTAAAAAGCTACATGTTGAGGTTTGAATCCAGACAGACAAACTGGACTGAACCAATTTAACCACCCAAATGATGATCATCACCATTATCATAATTATTATCATTATTATTGTTGTTTTGGTGTTATTATTGTTTGTCTGGTGTTTATCTTGAGATAATGTTTAAAAGTATAAATGACTAATTATAACAGTCAACTCAGTCCACACACCAGTAGACGTCGTCATCTCCTCAGTCCATAAACCAGCAGTTTTCATCATCTCAGTCCACAAACCAGCAGACGTTGTCACCTCAGTCCAAACCAGCAGACTTCGTCATCATCTCAGTTCAAAACCAGCAGACTTTGTCATCACCTCAATCCACAAACCAGCAGATGTTGTCACCATCTCAGTCCATAAACCAGCAGTCTTTGTCATCACTTCAGTCCACAAACCAGCAGATGTTGTCACCATCTCAGTCCACAAAACAGCAGACATCACCATCTCAGCCCAAAAACCAGCAGAAGTCACCATCTCAGTCTACAAACCAGTAGATGTCACCACCTCTGTCCACAAACCAGCAGACTTCGTCATCAGCTCAGTCCACAAACCAGCAGACTTCGTCATCAGCTCAGTTCATAAACCAGCAGACATCATCACTCAGTCCACAAACCAGCAGACGTCATCACCTCAACCCACAACCCAGTAGTTGATATCACCATCTCAGTCCACAAACCAGTAGATGTCAGCACCTCAGACTACAAACCAGCAGATTTCGTCGTCATCTCAGTTCAAAACCAGCAGACATTGTCACCATCTCAGACTACAAACCAGCAGACATCTTCACCTCTGACTACAAACCATCAGACGTCATCACCTCAGCCCACAAACCAGCAGACGTCATCACCTCAGCCCAAACTAGCAGACTTTGTCATCATCTCAGTTCAAATAAGAAGTCTTTGTCATCACATCAGTCCACAAACAAGCAGACGTCACCATCTCAGTCCATAAACCAGCAGTCTTTGTCAGCACTTCAGTCCAAAAACCAGCAGACGCTGTCACTGTCTCAGTCCACAAACCAGCAGACTTTGTCATCATCTCAGTTAAAAACCTGCAGACATCATCACTCAGCCCACAAACCAGTAGACGTTGTCACCATCTCAGCCCAGAAACCAGCAGATTTCGTCATCATCTCAGTGTACAAACCAGCAGACATCTTCATCATCTCAGTTCAAAACCAGTAGACATTGTCACCATCTCAGTTCACAAACCAACAGACATCATCAGTTCAGTCCACAAACCAGTAGACATTGTCATCGTCTCAGTGCACAAACCACCAGACTTCGTCATCATCTCAGTCTAAAACCAGTAGACGTCTGAACCTTCACAGTCCACAAACCAGCAAACGTCATCACCTCAGCCCACAAACCAGCAGACAATGTCACCATCTCAGTCCACAAACCAGCAGACGTCATCAACTCAGTCCACAAACCAGCAGACATCATCAGCTCAGTCCACAAACCAGCAGACATCATCAACTCAGTCCACAAACCAGCAGACATTGTCACCTAAGTCCACAAACCAGCAGACATCATCAACTCAGTCCACAAACCAGCAGACATTGTCACCTAAGTCCACAAACCAGCAGACATCATCAACTCAGTCCACAAACCAGCAGACGTCGTTACCTCAGCCCACAAACCAGCAGACTTCGCCATCATCTCAGTTCAAAACCAGCAGATATCATCACCTCTGTCCACCAACCAGCAGACATTGTCACCTAAGTCCACAAACCAGCAGACATCATCAACTCAGTCCACAAACCAGCAGACATTGTCACCTAAGTCCACAAACCAGCAGACATCATCAACTCAGTCCACAAACCAGCAGACATTGTCACCTAAGTCCACAAACCAGCAGACATCATCAACTCAGTCCACAAACCAGCAGACATCATCAACTCAGTCCACAAACCAGCAGACATTGTCACCTAAGTCCACAAACCAGCAGACATCATCAACTCAGTCCACAAACCAGCAGACATTGTCACCTAAGTCCACAAACCAGCAGACATCATCAACTCAGCCCACAAACCAGCAGACTTCACCATCATCTCAGTTCAAAACCAGCAGATATCATCACCTCTGTCCACCAACCAGCAGATGTCATCACCTCAGTTCATAAACCAGCAGATGTCTTCACCTTCTCATTCCACAAACAAGCAGACGTCGTCATCACCTCAGTCCATATACCAGCAGACATCATCCCCTCAGTCCAAAAACGGTCTTTAAATCAGTTTTGAATGGTTAATTACACTGTTAATAGTGTCTGCATGTCAGTTTCTGCTCTTCATCAGAATCTTCATCTTCCTCAGAAATAAAGAAGAGAGGAGGAGGAGGACGGGAGATAAGGTGCAGAAGAAGAAGAAACGTGGTTCAGAGATAGGCCCGGGACATCTTTAGCCTAGCTTAGCACAAAGACTAGAAGCAGGGGCAAACCTAGCTAACTAGCTTAGCCTAGCTTCATCGCAAGAGACATAAGTGTGTCTGACAGGCAAAGGGAAAGACACAACAGACCATAAACACACTGAGACTGATTATTGGAGACTGAACGGACTCACCTCCTGTTCATTGGCTGCTGGTCACCAAAAGGTCTGCAGAACCACAACATCAAGTCCACAGTGAGTTCAGGTGAAATGTAAATGATTACCTGTTTTAGTATGAAGTCAGCTGATTCCCAGAGAGAACCTGTGTGTGTGCGGTTACAGTAACAGCATGTATTCAGCTGCTCTCTATGAGCCCTGTCATGTTTAATGAGAAGGTGTAACCTCTCTGTTCTCTTATTGACTCTCTCCACCTGTGGTGCGTTCAGGCGCATCAGATCAAACACGCTCAACATGCAAACCAGGCAAGCTGTGAAATGTCATCAGTTTCACACAGAGAGCGCGGCGTTTCACAGCCTGTCTGAACTAATGAACGGATGTTAGTCCATCCAGGTGGAAAACTGTCTGACACCAAGTATGTGTGTGTGTGTGTGATTGGTTTAACCTGTTGTAACAGCAGCCAATCGCACAGCAGAGTTCAAGCTGCTGTCTGATCCTGTTAACACTCATCCACACACCTGACGCACGCCGGCCGACTCCGGTGCATCTGAAAAACAAACATTTCAGGAGTCAGAAACAGGAACTTCTTCTTCATCTCTGGTGAGCTTCACACACAATCACAGTACAGGTCAGTGCAGCTTTAGTCTCACTTGCTTCCATCTAAATATTCTCTTGTTATTTCAAGATGCTGCAACAGAGTGAAGAAGACAGTTGAGAAAGAAGAAGAATCCAGCGCCATCCTGGGAAAGACATCCGAGCTGCATCACAGTGTGAAAGAGTTTTCTGGTGCACAGCGGGAACGCCCTCAGAGTTTATAGTGTGAACTCCAGAAATACACTTTTCTAGAGCACTTTCCTTCCATGAAGTCTGGGAGTGTCTGTGAGCATGTTTGCAGTGCACTTCAGATCATTTTTCTCCTAAGTCAACACGTTTCTAATGTGCTGAAGATATTACTACAGTTTAGTTATAGCGTGACTGAGACTGTTTTTAGTGCACCGCAGGTATTTTCTAGATCGAGCACATTCAACATAGTTTGGGTTGTGCTGCACCGACGGTTTCTATCAAACGCTCTGTCACTTCATGAGGAGACTCCAATGTGCTCAGGTTTCCTGAATGCTTGATGGAGTCACGAGTCTGACCCTGGTAGAATAAGTACACGGTACATGGAGTGTACTTGTTTAACTCCGACCACTCAAAGCGCTTTATACTACCTGTCACATTAACCCATTCACACACTGGTGGCAGAGGCTGCCATGCACGGGGCCAACTTTCATCAGAAAGGAGCCATTCATTCACACACTGGTAGCACAGCAATGTGGAACCCCAAAGACACTTCGACATGCAGAGTGGAGGAGCCGGGGATCGAACCGCCGCTCCGCCTCCTGAGCCACAGCTGTTTCTGCTGCTCTTCACGAGGTCTTGCCAAGAAAGTTCTGAGTGTGGCTGAGATCGTTTCTAAATAATAATAATTTAGCACTCAAGATAATCTCTGCGGCCACAGTTTCACATGAGCTGTCGGAAGTCTTTTACTGTAGTCAAGAGGGTTTGTAGTGCACACTGCAAAAACTGAGCTCTCAAAAACAAGAAAAAAAAGCATTAAAACTGGGGAAATATTACGTAAAACAAGCAAAATTATCTGCCAACAGAACAAGAATATTTCAATTGCTACTTAAAGCCAAAAAAACTTGAAACAAGTGAAATTCTCTGACATTAAAAAAAAAATCTTGTCAGACAAAAAACTAGTATATTTTGTCTTCAATTAAAATAATTAATCTTAGTAAGATTTTAGTTTTTGCAGTGTACGGTCTCATTAGGACTTTAACTGCACTGCACAAAGAGGACAGTGACTGGCTGCTCTGACTGTGTTGGTTAGTGACAGAGCTTTCAGTTGAAGCGTTAACAGGAATGAATCCAGTCAGACGGGTTGAACCGCATCCAGCCTGCATGTGAAGACAAACTCTCAGCGACGTGATGAAATATTAACGTGTCATCTGAGCTGCTGTCATATGTTTTAAAAACACGTCAGATCAGAACGACGCCGCAGTCACTTTAACATCACAATATACTGTTACTGACTCACTGTGATTTATTATTAACACACATCATCTGCTGCATGCACGCACTCACGTGCACACACGCAGCACACACACACACACACACACACACACACACACACACACACACACACACACACTCTGCAGGCTTTCAGAAACACTCCATAATAATTTATCTTGAATAAAATATTGATCTGCTTTTAATATTTATTCTGGCTTTTAGGCTTCTGCCTCTCTGCCCGTCCAGCTGGAACACACACACACACACACACACACACACACAATACACAATACACACACACATCATCAACAACACACACACACACTTATTTTAAAAAATTACAAAATGAAAATGTTCATCCTTAAGTTTTTTTTAGGTTTGAATTCAAAGTGACAACAAAAAGTGCTAAAAGGCTCCAACACACACCTGATTCAGTGTGACTGTGCGTTTTGGTGTGTGTGCGTGTTGTAGTGTGTAATATGTGTGTGTGTGTGTTGTAATGCTGAACATTCGTCTGATGGTTTAAATGGACGACAGAGTGAAAACTAACCCTCCGCTGTGTTCATATTTATTTTATTGAACATCACTTCTGGTTCTGACTTGATGTCTTTAATGAAATAAATATGAACACTGACTGTTTTTTCCACAGATTAACATTTAGAAAATAGATTTCCATCTGTCTGTCTGAGTTTTATGAATATTTCAGTGGTGATTTAGACGTCGGCCGTCGGCCGGGACTTGTTTCTTTAAATATGATAAAAGCGTAAATTTCTCGTTCCCTGCTCTTAAGAGCTTCTTCAAAGCTCAGTGACACATTTCTGATTGGACTTCCTGTTCAGTGAAATTCGAACCGAGAATATTTGAATGTTGCTCAGCGCTTCCTGTGCAGAGACAAAGTCACTGCAGAGTAATACATCGTGCCTAACAGGATAGGACACCTCATATCAAAAAACGCTGCTTCTACTAAGTGTAATGAAATACAGACTTTGAATTAGAGCCCGACCGATACGGGTTTTTGGGGGCCGATGCCGATATTAGAGTGAAAAAGAGCCGATATTTTGATTTTAAGAATGATTTGGATGGTAGACTCCTTTACTGAATAAACTACACTGACAACAGGTCGATACTGAAAGCTGGTGTGTCTGTGGGCTATAAAACATTTTATTATATTATTATGTTAATAAAATCGATTACACTCTCAAAAAGTCAACATGCACAATTGCACATCAATAAATATTTGCTACTGGAAGGTGCAACTTTTTCAGCCGTCTGTAAACAGAGAGAGAATCAGCATGTGTTTCACTTTACACATTCGCGTCTTGTTCATCCCTTTAGCAGCACTCTAATTCTGACCAAAGCTACGAGAAACCATTGAACCTCCATCGGTATGAATCATGGACATATAATACAAAATGACTCTCTACAGTGTCGTGGAAATTTAGATTCCTGGTGAGAGATTAGGCAAATAATGGAGTTACAACCAACCGTTGTCTTTGAAGAATTTATTTAACAAAAGAGAATAAACAGAGAAGTACTACAACAGAATCAGCTGGACCAGAGGTTCTGTCTTCTAAGACAGTCGTTACGTCTGGCCCAGAACAAAGTGATGCATAGTCATTTACACAGTCTGGGTATCTATGTTTTGGGTAACAAAAGGATCCTCTGCCTGCTGTGCCTGGTCCCAGACAAAACAGGAGAGGAACAGAAAACAACTCCACATCCTTGACTTACACAGCTGTGGACAGACTAGCAGAATCAGAATAATAATAAGAATAATAAGAATAATAATAAAAGGAACATGTTGAAGGTTAAACAATGTATAAGACATAATAATAATAAAAGAAAAATAGCACTATTATAAGTACTTGCATAAATGGATAGTAAATGTAAGAAGAATACAATTTTCTGCCCTTACATACAGCGAGGAGATTTCATTTAACTAACGTTAGAACTGCAACCAGAGCCGTTACGCCTCTGACCGCAGCGTTTCACATCTACAGCGTCACACAAAGAGCCTGAGCTGCAGGAAGCCGAGTTAGATTCTTGTTTATTTACACGTCCGCTCTGGTTTAATCATTTCAGACAGGCAGACTAACTGCAGACAGGCGGCTATTTAGAATACACCAGAAACTGTAGTTTAACGGCTCATTAGCGTTAGCGCTCCTCCACTGATAAACACGGCGTTAGCTTTGTGGCTAATTTAGCAACGGGCAGCGTTTGCTGCTGTAATGTTTCGTGATTTTAGAGAATCTTTAGAAGTGATGAACTAGAGACAAATGTGGACCGTTCACTAGAACTGACACACTGTTTGAAATAAATCTACAGTTACGTCTGTCAGCAGCTTCCAACACCGAGCTACGGGAACATTAACCTGCTGTGAGCTGGGAGGAAGCCGGGGAGTGCATTGAAAAACGGGAGGGTTAGCAAGTCATGAATGTTTTCAGGAGAGGAGAAGCGACTGGGTCTGTTTTTATTAGAATTATTAAAGTCATGTAATTAACTTGACAAAGACCGACTCCCCTCACACAGCCCTCTGCAGGAAGCTCCGGTCAGCTGATTGTTTTCTTCTGTGGTTTTTGTGGTGAGGCAGTGTTGTTAACAGGGGAGCTGCAGCTGGTCGCCCTCTGGTGGGCAAACTATGCAACAGCCTTGACCTGAGTGAAGGATCTCACTCTAGGTTTCTTTGTTAATTGTCATATATCTGCCGTTATAAACGGCCGATGCTGATTAAATGCAATTAGGTCATATCGATAATATCGGCTGGCCCATCTATTGGTCGGGCTCTACTTTGAACCCCACACAGAATACGGTTTTAAACTCTACTTTGCTATTTGTCATTATAATGTCTGTTTCTGCTTTCACTGTGCACTCCCGCGAGGTAAATTCTCGGCGGGCAGGTACAGCCTAGAAACACCTAATATAGGTGTAATAAAGGAACAGGTGAAGTTGTGTAAGTTGGTGCGGTGGAGGATGTGCAAACGCACAAGTAACTTAAACTAATATTTAAACATGATGACAGTCTTTCCTGAACACTCAAACGTAACCAGACCGCAGCTCCAACATGCTAACAGTTAGTAAGACCTGAGCTCCATCTGTCAGGTGAGCTGGCACACTGGGCTTCACACCTGTTCTGCTCCCTGTTCATGATGAGAACTTAATCGACCAGGTTCATCAGCATTAATTATGTTTTTACCTCAGGTAATGTTTAGCCGCCCCTGCCGTTATGTCATCCACCTGGCATTTAACTGGCCACATAACTCACCGCCGTGATGACACGCCTGCAGACCGGAATATGGGGAGCAGAAGAAGAAGCTACTGGTCATAATTATGGAGGCGAGAGTGTGTGAGTGTTAATCACAGGGGGATAGCTCAGATCCTTGTTAACCAGCTGGTGAAAAGGTTTCCTGAATTAGCTAATAGGCTAAAAGTTATTTTCAAACCGACCTCTTCACAAACTGTCACAGAGAGAAGAAGCCCACAAAGGTGAGCCAAGGAGACAATTAAGCTCCAATTCAAATGAAGCTACTTGATGAAGTTCTGAAATTGTGCTAAAGAAATGCAGTACGTTAGTTTATAGATCTACAGCAGCATAGAAGAAGACAAAAGGTTAACGAGGTTAACATTTTTATTCATTCATTTTTAGTTTTTAAGACTCAAAGAAGTGAAACCTTCATAAAATTCACAAGTTAAAATACAATAATATCGAACTGAACAAACAAACCACCGGGACCTCATCGCAGAAAAAGGGGAGAACCACCAGGACCACATCGCAGACAAACAGGAGAACCACCGGGACCTCATCGCAGAAAAAGAGAACTACCGGGACCTCATCGCAGACAAAGAGGAGAACAACCGGGACCTCATCGCAGACAAACAGGAGAACTACCGGGACCTCATCGCAGACAAAGAGAACTACCGGGACCTCATCGCAGACAAAGAGGAGAACAACTGGGACCTCATCGCACACAAAGAGGAGAACAACCGGGACCTCATCGCACACAAAGAGGAGAACAACCGGGACCTCATCGCACACAAAGAGGAGAACAACTGGGACCTCATCGCAGACAAAGAGAACTACCGGGACCTCATCGCACACAAAGAGGAGAACAACCGGGACCTCATCGCACACAAAGAGGAGAACAACTGGGACCTCATCGCACACAAAGAGGAGAACAACTGGGACCTCATCGCAGACAAAGAGAATTACCGGGACCTCATCGCAGACAAAGAGGAGAACAACCGGGACCTCATCGCAGAAAAAGGGGAGAACCACCGGGACCACATCGCAGACAAACAGGAGAACAACCGGGACCTCATCGCAGAAAAAGGGGAGAACAACCGGGACCTCATCGCAGAAAAAGGGGAGAACAACCGGGACCTCATCGCAGACAAAGAGAACTACTGGGACCTCATCGCAGACAAACAGGAGAACAACCGGGACCTCATCGCAGACAAACAGGAGAACAACCGGGACCTCATCGCAGAAAAAGGGGAGAACAACCGGGACCTCATCGCACACAAAGAGGAGAACAACTGGGACCTCATCGCACACAAAGAGGAGAACAACTGGGACCTCATCGCAGACAAAGAGAACTACCGGGACCTCATCGCACACAAAGAGGAGAACAACTGGGACCTCATCGCAGACAAAGAGAACTACCGGGACCTCATCGCAGACAAAGAGGAGAACAACCGGGACCTCATCGCAGAAAAAGGGGAGAACAACCGGGACCTCATCGCAGACAAAGAGAACTACTGGGACCTCATCGCAGACAAACAGGAGAACCACCGGGACCACATCTCAGACAAACAGGAGAACCACCGGGACTTCATCGCAGAAAAAGAGGAGAACTACCGGGACCTCATCGCAGACAAAGAGGAGAACCACCGGGACGACATCGCAGACAAAGAGGAGAACAACCGGGACCTCATCGCAGACAAACAGGAGAACAACCGGGACCTCATCGCAGACAAAGAGGAGAACCACGGGGACCACATCTCAGACAAACAGGAGAACCACCGGGACCTCATCACAGAAAAAGAGGAGAAAAACCGGGACCTCATTGCAGACAAAGAGAACTACCGGGACCTCATCGCAGACAAAGAGAACTACCGGGACCTCATCGCAGACAAAGAGGAGAACAACCGGGACCTCATCGCAGACAAAGAGGAGAACCACCGGGACCTCATCGCAGACAAAGAGGAGAACCACCGGGACCTCATCGCAGACAAAGAGGAGAACAACCGGGACCTCATCGCAGACAAAGAGGAGAACCACCAGGACCTCATCGCAGACAAAGAGGAGAACAACCGGGACCTCATCGCAGACAAAGAGGAGAACCACCGGGACGACATCGCAGACAAAGAGGAGAACAACCGGGACCTCATCACAGACAAAGAGAACTACCGGGACCTCATCGCAGAAAAAGAGGAGAACCACCGGGACCACATCGCAGACAAAGAGAACAACCGGGACCTCATCGCAGACAAAGAGAACCACCGGGACCTCATCGCAGACAAAGAGGAGAACCACCGGGACCTCATCGCAGACAAAGAGGAGAACCACCGGGACCACATCGCAGACAAAGAGAACTACCGGGACCTCATCGCAGAAAAAGAGGAGAACCACCGGGACCACATCGCAGACAAAGAGAACAACCGGGACCTCATCGCAGAAAAAGAGGAGAACCACCGGGACCACATCGCAGACAAAGAGAACAACCGGGACCTCATCGCAGACAAAGAGAACAACCGGGACCTCATCGCAGAAAAAGAGGAGAACCACCGGGACCACATCGCAGACAAAGAGAACTACCGGGACCACATCGCAGAAAAAGAGGAGAACCACCGGGACCTTCTCCTCTTCTCTCCTCCTCTTCACCTCCTGACACATGATTACACTGGTACTGATGGTGTTGCCATGGTGATTACTAACACTAATCACTAGAGGATTGTTGTCACTATGGCAACAGCAGGAGCAGCAGAGGTTGTGGGATGGGGAGGGGGGAGGCCCATTTAAGACAATGGTCACTAGGGAGCGGGGGAGGAGGTGTTTAATATTCAGAGAATTAGGGCTGCAGCAGGAAATGAGAATGATGAAGAGGAGGAGGAGCAGGAGGAGGGGAAGAGTAGGAGGAGGAGGGGAGAGGAGGAGGAGCAGGAGGAGGGGGAGAGGAGGAGAGTAGGAGGAGGAGGGGGAGAGGAGGAGGAGCAGGAGGAGGGGGAGAGGGAGGAGGGCAGGAGGGAGGAGGGAGGAGCAGGAGCAGCAGGAGGGACAGTAGGGAGGGGAGAGGAGGAGGGCAGGAGGAGGAGGAGGAGCAGCAGGAGGACAGTAGGAGGGGGAGAGGAGGAGGGCAGGAGGAGGAGGAGGAGCAGGAGCAGCAGGAGGACAGTAGGAGGGGGAGAGGAGGAGGGCAGGAGGAGGAGGAGGAGCAGCAGGAGGACAGTAGGAGGGGAGAGGAGGAGGGCAGGAGGAGGAGGAGGAGCAGCAGGAGGACAGTAGGAGGGGGAGAGGAGGAGGGCAGGAGGAGGAGGAGGAGCAGGAGCAGCAGGAGGACAGTAGGAGGGGGAGAGGAGGAGGAGGAACTTGGATCATATTTTCTCGTCTAAGTATCTCGATCATAAACATGCAGCAGAACCGCTTAGAACCCGTTTTCTAAAGCCAAGTTCCACTTTTACTGACTCGACCGCAGTGAGCAGCTTCACTCCTCCCAGAGCCCTTTAAGAGAGAGTTGCGTCAGCGGGGGTCCAAAACGCTACATCGTCACGTGGTTCATGGAGACCGCAGATAGTTCCCGAAGTCCTAGGCGGGCAATTCAAAATGAGCGAGAGAAACGACAAAACGGCGATTTTAAGCGCATTTCTGGTCATTTAAAGAACAAATGCGTTGATTTACAATATGTGTACAGCACACTGACACATAAATTTAGTTAGATTACTATTTTTTTTTAAAGGAGGACATATATTTTGACAATAACAACTACAATCACCTACCTTATGGACATTTCTGGCAAACCTTACATTGGAAAGTGTTGCAAACACACAAAATTTAGATGAGATTTACCTTTCTAACATACCTTTTAGTAATTCCATGGTACCAGGGTTAATTGAGCTTACTGACTAATGTATCTTTAGGACTTCAGATAGAACAGACAGGTGATTATCAATGATTGTCATGTATTAATTTAATAAATCTCCAATAAAGTTAGAAAACAGCATGTTAAATGGTTTGTGTCTTTGAACTGTCTGTCAGAAAAATGAGTATGAATGTTTGGTTTCCCAGCTGACGTGGAGAGGAGGAAAAAATGGTTGAATCAGGTCAACAGGAGCAACCTTACAATCACTAAAGAGGCTAACAATAAAATATGTGAGGTACTTTTTCCACAAAGAAATAACACGTCACTGGCTTTATATTTTGTTTTATTAAAACATCAGATCATCTTCAGGCTCCACTGAACCCCTGTGATTCTTGTACTGAGAGAGGCAGAACAAGAGAAAGGGTTAGACAAAGCTAAACATCTGTAAAGATTCATCCAGGTCATGTTTATCCAAGAAAAATCTGGACATTTCAGAAGAAGGTAGTTGCTCTCAATTCAACCTTTCTTGTAAAGGTTCTTGTAAACAGCTACAGGTTTGATTGAGAAAGTTATGGATTATTAAATTTTGGAACTTCATTAACAGCTTTTGCAGCTGATGTTGGCATCAGTTACTGTATAAGCTGTTAGTGAATGTTTTTGTTTTTTAAACCATTTCTCACACACAGGAACTTTGATGATGATGTGATATGAATTTGTACAAAGTAATTATGTAACTAGAGTAAACACATCCAGTAAGAATTGAGTGTTCACCAATATTAATGTGGGTAAATTAACCTGAATTGTTGTGTGGAAAATAAGCTCATAAGCTAAGACAGGATGCAGAGACTGAGAGAAAGGAAAGAAAGTATAAGAAGTACATATAAATGGTATATTCATGTGTTGTTTTCTGTCTCACCATGGTCCACTCAGTACTCTTTAGCATCACTGCTCCTCCACCTCCAGAGTCTACTGCTCTAATACAATTAATGTTTAATATGAAGATTGTTTTAAAGTATGTTAACATTCTACTTTTAGTATTAGGGGTAAATCCCCAAAATAAATAAATAATATTTTGAAATCCTTTATTCATACATGCACCACTAATATAATTAAATTAAATCAAATACCACCCCCCCAAAAATACTTATTTTAAAATAAATTAATAGGCTGCCCCTGTTTATTGTCTGCTGCTAACTTTATCCATTGCCAGTATGTTAATTTGTTAACCGTAAACGTCCCTAAATCTTGTAGTTTAGTGGGGGGAAATCCACTAACATGTTTCACTGCACATGTTAACTTAATTCAGTTTTGCTAAAAATATATAATTTCATTTTTTACACTTCTTACCTTTCAAACGTGCGTCCCAGATAGCATTTTCTATTGCTGCTCTGCTGCGCTGCTAGCATTTCATGCTAACTTCCGGGAACTATTCAGACGCTCCATGATCCGCCATTGCTGTGAAAAACTGGTCCATTGGAGTGAACGGAGATGACGCGACTCTGTCTTTTAAAGGGCTCTGACTCCTCCAACCCTCGGGTCACTAAGGTTCCCTTTAAAAACTGCAGCGCTGAGCAGCTCAGGAGAGACACAGTGAGTGTGTGTGTGCGTGCATGTGAGTGTGTGTGCGTGTGTGTGTGTGTTAGTGTGTTTGTGGAAACTCCGTCATCAAACCAAACAGCAACAAACTACCAGAGAAGATTTATTTTCTGAAAACAACAACACGTCTGTTTCTGTTAAAAAAGTGAAGATGAATTTTCTCAACAGCATCACACTTCACACACACACACACACACACACACACACACACACACACACACACACAACACACACACACACACACACACAGAGCATCAGTATGATAATTGAGTGGGCTGAAAGTGTCTCACACACACAAATAAGACGAGGTCATGATCTCAGTCTCACATCACAGCTACGTCCCACCGGACAAACTTCACACCTGTGTGTGTGTGTGTCTTTTTAATGCAGACAGAGATCAGTTCTGATCCGCAGCTGAAACGCTGCTGTAGATGCAGATCGGTTTCATTTTGAAACTCATTTTCTAATGAAAAGGTGGTGGAGTGGATGTAGCCTGAATGTGGTCACTGAAATGCAGTGACAGGATTATTAAAATTACAGTACAAGTCAACAGGTTCATTAGTTAATTCAGTGTTTAGATGTTTAGATGATTGTCAGATCTGCGATAATCCGCTTGATTACTATAAGGGCGTATGCCGCTGGGGCCTCAGCTGGGCGGAGTTGATTTGTGATCAGTAATACCTTTGTATTTCGCATAAATTAATGTGCGGCTTGACAGCGTGTGAAAAATGGAATTTGCGTGAGTCTTGCGAGACTTTCAGCTTTTTACCTGAGGAGAAACATCGTCACGAGATCTCGTCACACCACTAGTGAACAGTGACCTGTGTCGTGTTTCAGATGCAGTAAAGATCCCATTCATGGAACACAGGGACGTGCAGCTCGCTGCCAACCATCCGAAAGATTAAAGATTCATATGAAGTAACTACCAAAGCAATCAACATGTTTTTATTCAAAACAGTGTGATTCACTGTGATGCAGCTGAACATGGTTTCATTTGACTGTATTAATCATGACTGACTTTACTGCAGCTCAGGCTGTGCTGGAAAACTGCTGTCTCAGCAGGTGTCTAACAGGACGGCGAGGAACTGAGTGCTGTTCCAAACGGCTCCAACGGTCTCTTCCTGTCTCCTGAGACGCCTTCAAGCTGCCCCAGTAACAGCCAGTTTTGAACGCAGCACTGATGGTGACTTGATGCTGACTATTACCCATAAAGCAGTGCGGCTGCGGCTGACAGAGCTTTCAAAAACTGGTGAAGGTGGCGGACAAACAAGCCGAATTTGTAAACAAATACACATTTTTAAAAGTTTTTAGTAGTTTTCTCGCTTCGATTTATGAAAATCGATATTCAGCTAAACACTGAACTATCATATCAGCCCGTGACTGAAACCAGCAAAGTTTGTTCAGTCTGATTTCTGAGGCGCCTGTTAGCCGTTTGGCTTTTCAATAGCTACTTAGCTGATGCTATAGGCTAGCATGTCTTCTGACAGCCAGAAGAGACTCAACATGGCGTGCTGACGCCACATCGCTGCCGTAAGTGCTGCCTTCACTTGAAAGTGATTCCTTCTGAGGCAGCTGTCTGTTACGGTATCGAGGCAGCGAGGCAGCGGCCTTCTGTTTCGAACACAGCCTCACTCAGCATCTCATTTCGTTCTTCTTGAGCACTAAACAAAAGATCAAGTAAATCCGGGCCTGGACCTTAAACCAGTCCTTGTGTCTTAATCTCCGTCTCTAGTGACGCGTTCCTGACCCCTTAAACGTTTAACAGTGAAAAAGTTTCAGGAAGTTTAGGAACATTTTGCTCACCGGCCTTGCTCGCAGTACCGCCGCTAGGGCTTCATCCTCACATCATCTCGCTGCTTCAGGTGAGTTAGGTACCAACGATGGAGGCAGCTGCTGCCTCAAAATGTTAGAAGAAGTTAAAACGTAGGAAAATTAACCTGAAGCGAAATGTTTTTAGTTGTTGTGACTTCCTGTCAGAACAGTGACATCAGCATGAGTCTGTGCAGAGAAACCACGACGGGAAGGATCCACTTCAGTCAGAAAACTGTAATAAACAGTGTGCATATGTGTGTATGTGTGTGCACGTGCACGTTAACAGGCACTGAGAGCTGCTGAAGGAAATAACTGCAGAGACTCGTCCATCTCTGAATACTGATGATATTCAGCTGTCTGCACCAGCTCCCCACACACACACACCTGCACACACACACACACACACACACACACACACAGGGTAACACACACACACCTGCACACACACACACACACACACATAGGGTAACACACACACACACACACACACACACAGGGTAACACACACACACACACCTGCATACACACACACACACACACACAGGGTAACACACACACACACACACACCTGCATACACACACACACATAGGGTAACACACACACACACACACACACACACACACACACACACACACACACACACACACACACACACACACTCTTAAAGGTGATTGGTATTCCTGTCAGGAAGAAATGACTGACAGTCATACATTTACATCTCTGTCTGTCTGTGAGGACGGTGTTAGACAGACAGACAGACAGACGAGTGTGAGGTTGTTTTGATTGACAGCTTGACGTCCAGTCAGCTGTCAGGATCTTTGGTGGAGACGAGGTGATGAGGGCCAGATAATGGAAACTGCTACACCACACAGACACACTCACAGTAAAACACACACACACTCTAAAACACAGACGTTTTCTTCTTACTGAAGTCAGTGTGAATGTTGAAGCAAAAATCTTTGATGTCAAAGTGTGACCTGCTGCAGCGCTTCATTAACAGCACAATTAACACAGACAGGACAGGAAGGCGGACAGGAAGACAGGTGGACAAACAGGCGGACAGAAAGACAGGCGGACAGGCAGGCGGAAAGGAAGACAGGCGGACAGGCAGGCGGACAGGAAGACAGGCGGACAGGCAGGCGGAAAGGAAGACAGGGGGACAGGCAGGCGGACAGGAAGACAGGTGGACAAACAGGCGGACAGAAAGACAGGCGGACAGGCAGACAGACAGGCGGACTGAAAGACAGGCGGACAGGCAGGTGGAAAGGAAGACAGGCGGACAGGCAGGTGGACAGGAAGACAGGCGGACAGGCAGGCGGAAAGGAAGACAGGCGGACAGAAAGACAGGTGGACAGGCAGGCGGAAAGGAAGACAGGCGGACAAACAGGCGGACAGAAAGACAGGCGGACAGGCAGACAGACAGGCGGACTGAAAGACAGGCGGACAGGCAGGTGGAAAGGAAGACAGGCGGACAGGCAGGTGGACAGGAAGACAGGCGGACAGGCAGGCGGAAAGGAAGACAGGCGGACAGAAAGACAGGTGGACAGGCAGGCGGAAAGGAAGACAGGCGGACAGGCAGGCGGAAAGGAAGACAGGCGGACAAACAGGCGGACAGAAAGACAGGCGGACAGGCAGGCGGAAAGGAAGACAGGCGGACAAACAGGCGGACAGAAAGACAGGCGGACAGGCAGGCGGAAAGGAAGACAGGCGGACAGGAACAGGCATGGACAGGAAAGACAGAAGCGGACAGGCAGGCGGACGGAACAGGAAGACAGGACGGACAGACAAGCGGACAGAAAGACAGGCGGACAGGCAGGCGGAAAGGAAGACAGGCGGACAGGCAGGCGGACAGGAAGACAGGTGGACAGACAGGCGGACAGGACAGACAGGCGGACAGAAAGACAGGCGGACAGGCAGGCGGACAGGAAGACAGGCGGACAGGCAGGCGGAAAGGAAGACAGGCGGACAGACAGGCGGACAGAAAGACAGGCAGACAGGCGGACAGGAAGACAGGCGGACAGGCATGGAAAGGAAGACAGGCGGACAAACAGGCGGACAGAAAGACAGGCGGACAGGCAGGCGGAAAGGAAGACAGGCGGACAGGCAGGCGGACAGGAAGACAGGTGGACAGAACAGGCGGACAGAGAAGACAGAAGCGGAGACAGGAAGACGGACAGACAGGCGGACAGAAAGACAGGCAGACAGGCAGATGGAAAGGAAGACAGGCGGACAGGCAGGCGGACAGGAAGACAGGTGGACAGACAGGCGGACAGGAAGACAGGCGGAGAGACAGGCGGACAGGAAGACAGGCGGACAGGCAGGCGGACAGGAAGACAGGCGGACAGGCAGGCGGAAAGGAAGACAGGGGACAGGCAGGACGGACAGGAAGACAGGTGGACAAACAGGCGGACAGAAAGACAGGACGGACAGGCAGACAGACAGGACGGACTGAAAGACAGGCGGACAGGCAGGTGGAAAGGAAGACAGGCGGACAGGCAGGTGGACAGGAAGACAGGGACAGGCAGACGGAAAGGAAGACAGGTGGACAGAAAGACAGGTGGACAGGCAGGCGGAAAGGAAGACAGGCGGACAAACAGGCGGACAGAAAGACAGGCGGACAGGCAGACAGACAGGCGGACTGAAAGACAGGCGGACAGGCAGGTGGAAAGGAAGACAGGCGGACAGGCAGGTGGACAGGAAGACAGGCGGACAGGCAGACGGACAGGAAGACAGGCGGACAGAAAGACAGGTGACAGGCAGGAAGGAAGACAGGCGGACAGGCAGGCGGAAAGGAAGACAGGCGGACAAACAGGCGGACAGAAAGACAGGCGGACAGGCAGGCGGACAGGAAGACAGGTGGACAGACAGGCGGACAGGAAGACAGGCGGAGAGACAGGCGGACAGGCAGGCGGAAAGGAAGACAGGCGGACAAACAGGCAGAAAGAAAGACAGGCGGACAGGCAGGCGGAAAGGAAGACAGGCGGACAGGCAGGCGGACAGGAAGACAGGTGGACAGACAGGCGGACAGGAAGACAGGCGGAGAGACAGGCGGACAGGAAGACAGGTGGACAAACAGGCGGACAGAAAGACAGGCGGACAGGCAGGCGGAAAGGAAGACAGGCGGACAGGCAGACGGACAGGAAGACAGGTGGACAAACAGGCGGACAGAAAGACAGGCGGACAGGCAGACAGACAGGCGGACTGAAAGACAGGCGGACAGGCAGGTGGAAAGGAAGACAGGGACAGGCAGGTGGACAGGAAGACAGCGGACAGAAAGACAGGTGGACAGGCAGGCGGAAAGGAAGACATGGACAGACGGACAGAAAGACAGATGGACAGACAGGCGGACAGAAAGACAGGCGGACAGGCAGGTGGAAAGGAAGACAGGCGGACAGGCAGGTGGACAGGAAGACAGGCGGACAGGCAGGCGGAAAGGAAGACAGGCGGACAGAAAGACAGGTGGACAGGCAGGCGGAAAGGAAGACAGGCGGACAAACAGGCGGACAGGAAGACAGGTGGACAGACAGGCGGACAGGAAGACAGGCGGAGAGACAGGCGGACAGGCAGGCGGAAAGGAAGACAGGCGGACAAACAGGCGGAAAGGAAGACAGGCGGACAAACAGGCGGACAGGAAGACAGGTGGACAGACAGGCGGACAGGAAGACAGGCGGAGAGACAGGCGGACAGGCAGGCGGAAAGGAAGACAGGCGGACAAACAGGCGGACAGAAAGACAGGCGGACAGGCAGGCGGAAAGGAAGACAGGCGGACAGGCAGGCGGACAGGAAGACAGGTGGACAGACAGGCGGACAGGAAGACAGGCGGAGAGACAGGCGGACAGGCAGGCGGAAAGGAAGACAGGCGGACAATCAGGCGGACAGAAAGACAGGCGGACAGGAAGACAGGTGGACAGGCAGGCGGAAAGGAAGACAGGCGGACAGGCAGGCGGAAAGGAAGACAGACGGACAAACAGGTGGACAGAAAGACAGGCGGACAGGCAGGCGGAAAGGAAGACAGGCGGACAAACAGGCGGACAGAAAGACAGGCGGACAGGCAGGCGGAAAGGAAGACAGGCGGACAGAAAGACAGACGGACAAACAGGCAGGCGGAAAGGAAGACAGGCGGACAAACAGGCGGACAGGAAGACAGGCGGAGAGACAGGCGGACAGGCAGGCGGACAGGCAGGTGGACAGGCAGGCGGACAGGAAGACAGGCGGACAGGCAGGCGGACAGGAAGACAGGCGGAGAGACAGGCGGACAGGCAGGTGGACAGGCAGGAGCTACGCTGGCTCTGCAGATCTACAAACAGAGGTCACACTGTGTGCTGCCTACCTGTTTACCTGTGCGGTTTACCTGGTCAGTGTCTCTCAGCCTGTCCATTACAGTCTGTAAATCCTCCTCAGCTCACATGTTGCCCGTTAACACTACACGATCTTGTGATTAGATTCCTCTCAGCTGTAATAGCTGCTTCCAGCTCCTGTCTGTTATAATGGAGGCTAATACGAGCCAGGAAATCCATAAACACACACATGTTGTTCACGTGTGGCCGAACTTTAATAAGCAGCTGCTTCCTTATTAAACGTCTTACAACATGTGATTCCTCTGGATAAACACTGTGTGTGCACATACTGTACACACACACAGACACAGACACACACACACACACACACACACAGCTGTTGGCTGTTGAAACCTTATTATCCCGGGTTGTCTGCTCTGTTTCATTGAAGACCACACACACACACACACACATCTTTGTACTTCCATACTTGTGAGGGCCCTCATTAACATAATGCGGCCCCTAACCCTCACTTGCCTAATCTCAGTATGAACATAACTCTACACCACACATACAGCCAAATTGTCCTCACTTTCCAAAAATGTCCCTCACTCTGTTGGTTAAAACTTGTTCTGCTGATCACTATGTAGGAAGCACACACACACACACACACAACAACAACACACACACACACAACACACACACACACACACACTGGGCCCCAGCAGAGACTGTTCAATAACAGGAACATACTAATTAATACCAAAACTGACACACACTTTATAGCTCTCTCTCTCTCTCTCTGTTTATCTGTCCAGTATCTGAGTGCTCGCTCAGCCCTCGGCCGGCTAATTGCCTCGGTGGTTGACATCATTACTCTGAAGTGTGTGTGTGTGTGTGTGATGAAGTGAGTCTTCTCTTAATTAGCCTCCTCTTCTCGCGCTCACCTCCTGCAGAGCTCTTTGATTAAACCAGTTAACACTGTGACCATCTGATACACAAACACACCACAGACAGATGTGTGTTACATACATGATACATACATGTATGTGTTACAGCTCCTCTCTCATTAAGAGCTAACGTCTTAGCTTCAGCTCCTGCAGGCTGCTGCTCACCCTGTGACTGGTGGAGGTCGTGCCTGCAGACAGTACTCAGGGCTGTAAACACTCATTCCAGGTTGAATATAATTCTGTAATTCTCGGAGAAAGACGCTGTTGTGATGGAACACTATTTATCATCAGCTGCTGTCGGTGCATTAATAGTAACACAGTGCTAATAGAAACATGCACTTCTTTGTTAGAATGATTTAATTTGGAGAAACATTTTATAAAATATTATTTTTTAGGCTGATTTCTAATAAAACCTGTAATAATATCCCTCCCTGTTTTACCGCTCTCTCTCACTGTCCTCCAGTCTAAATATTTCCCTGTAAATCTCTAAAAACAGTTTGACACGTTCTCCTCCAGAAAAGCAGGTGGCTGTATGTAAAACATCAGCTGTAACACTGACGGAAAGTCAACAGCACCCACTAAAATAATAAAAATCATTTACCAGCACGTTGTGTGAGTAAAGACTGCAACCTGCTGTAATTGTTCTGCATGAATTGTGATTATTGATAAGTTAGTACTTTGTATTGACACATTAGAGACCAATGTAAAGGATTTTTCTTGCACAAGAATTTAGGTAAACTATACACAAAATTAAAATAAGGTTATCAGTATGTAGCCAATGTGACAATGTATGAAAGTAACATTATACTGCTGTAGTTTGTGGGGTAATGATGTAATGAACATTTTTCACCACCATTGTATTTGAACGTCCTCTCATGTTACCGTGAACACTCCGTTCATCTCTGCTGACCAAACGAACCTAAATCACGCACACTTACTCAGACGTCCGGGAGCTTTCAGGCGTCACTCAGGTGTCCTGACTGACAAGCGGAATCTTGTGATATGTTTAAAAGCTCCAAAGCAACACAGCAACTGTTCTCCAGTCAGCCAATAAGAAACTAAACTATTCATGATACTGTAATGATGTAACGTCTGTTTCCAGCTGACTAACAGTCTGACTGCATCATTAACACACACTGTTTACCAATTCACTTACTGTGTGTGTGTAGCATGTTGCTAACAGCCGTTAGCGTGTTAATGTTATTGTTTACATCTGCCGTCTCTGTGTAAATAAATGGGTTGCCGTGGCAGCCTGCTAATGAGGCTAATTAGAGGAATACCGCCGAGTCAGCCCTCGCTAAGAAACGACAGCCGGAGGCACACACACACACAGAAACACGCAGAGTGTGTTGTAAGTGTGTGTGTTAGCTGTGTGTGTGTGTTTTCGAGTAATCTGCTGAAGCCATCGTCCTTAAATCCACCTTAAGTTGCTATCAGACAGACCTATCAATCAAACCCAGTGAGACCTTTGACCTCCTGACTCCTCCTCTTGTTCCTAGAACATTATGCTGCAGTCTGACATCAGATCACTTTGAAGCAACAACATGCCTTTAGCAATGAAAGCTGACAGTAGGGAGCTGATGCTGAGTGGCGGTGATTGGCAGCGTCACCGCTGCACAGAAGAAGAAGAAAGTAACTCATCATGAACGATGTGGCGTATTTTGACTGTTACATTTATATTTAATCATTAAACTGACGCTTTTATCCAAAGCGACTTACAGTTGGTCTCACGTCATGCGTCTCACTGCATTTTACAGCATCTCACTGCATTTTAAAGCATCTCGCTGCATTTTACAGCATCTCACTGCATTTTACAGCATCTCACTGCATTTTACAGCATCTCGCTGCATTTTACAGCGTCTCACTGTGTTTCACAGCGTCTCACTGCATTTTAAAGCATCTCGCCGAATTTTACACCATCTCACTGCATTTTACAGCATCTCACTGCATTTAACAGCATTTTACAACGTCTCACTGCATTTTACAGCATCTCACTGTGTCTCACTGCATTTTACAGCATCTCACGGCATTTTACAGCATCTCGCTGCATTTTACAGCGTCTCACTGCATTTTATAGCATCTCCCTGCATTTAACAGCGTCTCACGGCATTTTACAGCATCTCGCTGCATTTTACAGCGTCTCACTGCATTTTATAGCATCTCACGGCATTTTACAGCATCTTACTGCATTTTACAGCATCTCACTGTGTTTTAAAGCATCTCGCTGCATTTTACAGCATCTTACTGCATTTTACAGCATCTCACTGCGTTTTAAAGCATCTCGCTGCATTTTACAGCATCTCGCTGAATTTTACCGCATCTCGCTGCATTTTACAGCGCCTAACTGCATTTTACAGCATCTCGCTACATTTTACAGCGTCTCACTGCATTTTACAGCATCTGACTGCATTTTACAGCATTTCGCCCCGCCACTGTGTTTTGCAGCGCCTCACCGCGTTTTACAGCGTCTCACTGCATTTTATAGCATCTCACTGCATTTTACAGCATCTCGCTACATTTTACAGCATCTCACTGCATTTTATAGCATCTCACTGCATTTTACAGCGTCTCACTGCATTTTATAGCATCTCCCTGCATTTTACAGCATCTTACTGCATTTTACAGCATCTCACTGCGTTTTAAAGCATCTCGCTGCATTTTACAGCATCTCGCTGAATTTTACAGCATCTCGCTGCATTTTACAGCGCCTAACTGCATTTTACAGCATCTCGCTACATTTTACAGCGTCTCACTGCATTTTACAGCATCTGACTGCATTTTACAGCATCTCGCTCCACGTCACTGCGTTTTGCAGCGTCTCACTGCGTTTTACAGCGTCTCACTGCATTTTATAGCATCTCACTGCATTTTACAGCATCTCGCTGCATTTTACAGCATCTCACTGCATTTTATAGCATCTCACTGCATTTTACAGCGTCTCACTGCATTTTATAGCATCTCCCTGCATTTTACAGCATCTTACTGCATTTTACAGCATCTCACTGCGTTTTAAAGCATCTCGCTGCATTTTACAGCATCTCGCTGAATTTTACAGCATCTCGCTGCATTTTACAGCTCTAACTGCATTTTACAGCATCTCGCTACATTTACAGCGTCTCACTGCATTTTACAGCATCTGACTGCATTTTACAGCATCTCGCTCCACGCCACTGCGTTTTGCAGCGTCTCACCGCGCTTTTACAGCGTCTCACTGCATTTTATAGCATCTCACTGCATTTTACAGCATCTCGCTGCATTTTACAGCATCTCACTGCATTTTATAGCATCTCACTGCATTTTACAGCGTCTCACTGCATTTTATAGCATCTCCCTGCATTTAACAGCGTCTCACGGCATTTTACAGCATCTTACTGCATTTTACAGCATCTCACTGCGTTTTAAAGCATCTTGCTGCATTTTACAGCATCTTACTGCATTTTACAGCATCTCACTGCGTTTTAAAGCATCTCGCTGCATTTTACAGCATCTCGCCGCATTTTACAGCGCCTAACTGCATTTTACAGCATCTCACTGCGTTTTAAAGCATCTCGCTGCATTTTACAGCATCTTACTGCATTTTACAGCATCTCACTGCGTTTTAAAGCATCTCGCTGCATTTTACAGCATCTCGCCGCATTTTACAGCATCTAACTGCATTTTACAGCATCTCACTGCGTTTTAAAGCATCTCGCTGCATTTTACAGCATCTTACTGCATTTTACAGCATCTCACTGCGTTTTAAAGCATCTCGCTGCATTTTACAGCATCTCGCCGCATTTTACAGCGCCTAACTGCATTTTACAGCATCTCGCTATATTTTACAGCATCTCGCTGAATTTTACAGCATCTCGCCGCATTTTACAGCGCCTAACTGCATTTTATAGCATCTCACGGCATTTTACAGCATCTTACTGCATTTTACAGCATCTCGCTGTGTTTTAAAGCATCTCACTGCATTTTACAGCATCTTACTGCATTTTACAGCATCTCACTGCGTTTTAAAGCATCTCGCTGCATTTTACAGCATCTCGCTGAATTTTACAGCATCTCGCTGCATTTTACAGCGCCTAACTGCATTTTACAGCATCTGACTGCATTTTACAGCATCTCGCTCCACGTCGCTGCGTTTCGCAGCGTCTCACTGCCTTTTACAGCGTCTCACTGCATTTTATAGCATCTCACTGCATTTTTCAGCATCTCGCTGCATTTTACAGCATCTCACTGCATTTTATAGCATCTCACTGCATTTTACAGCGTCTCACGGCATTTTACAGCATCTTACTGCATTTTACAGCATCTCACTGCGTTTTAAAGCATCTCGCTGCATTTTACAGCATCTTACTGCATTTTACAGCATCTCGCCGCATTTTACAGCGCCTAACTGCATTTTACAGCATCTCGCTATATTTTACAGCATCTCGCTGAATTTTACAGCATCTCGCCGCATTTTACAGCGTCTAACTGCATTTTACAGCATCTCGCTACATTTTACAGCATCTCACTGCATTTTACAGCGTCTCACGGCATTTTACAGCATCTCACTGTGTCTCACTGCATTTTACAGCGTCTCACGGCATTTTAC
Source organism: Lepomis macrochirus (assembly GCA_024633595.2). Taxonomy (NCBI): domain Eukaryota; kingdom Metazoa; phylum Chordata; class Actinopteri; order Centrarchiformes; family Centrarchidae; genus Lepomis; species Lepomis macrochirus. Next base: position 222,345 of record JALXJV020000023.1, on the reverse strand, counting down.
AGTATCTCACTGCATTTAACAGCGTCTCACGGCATTTTATAGCATCTCACTGCATTTAACAGCGTCTCACGGCATTTTACAGCATCTCGCTGCATTTTACAGCGTCTCACTGCATTTTATAGCATCTCACTGCATTTAACAGCGTCTCACGGCATTTTACAGCATCTCGCTGCATTTTACAGCGTCTCACTGCATTTTATAGCATCTCACTGCATTTTACAGCGTCTCACTGCATTTTATAGCATCTCCCTGCATTTAACAGCGTCTCACTGCATTTTACAGCATCTTACTGCATTTTACAGCATCTCACTGCGTTTTAAAGCATCTCGCTGCATTTTACAGCATCTCGCTGAATTTTACAGCATCTCGCTGCATTTTACAGCGCCTAACTGCATTTTACAGCATCTCACTACATTTTACAGCGTCTCACTGCATTTTACAGCATCTGACTGCATTTTACAGCATCTCGCTGCACGTCACTGCGTTTTGCAGCGTCTCACTGCGTTTTACAGCGTCTCAAAATTTACTGTTTTCACACTTTATTTCATCACTGAATCCACTTCTGAGAAGTTTTGAAATCAGCTGTAGATGTCAAACATCGGCAGTTTTACTATAAATGACGGCGAATCGAAAATGCGCTCAACGGTTTTTCCGAGTTGTGACGCTCAGCGACCGTCAGCTCACAGAGCCCTCAGACATGCAGACTGCAGCCAACACGGCAGAGACCCACAGCTGGGAGATGGTTTCAACGTTCGTATGTTATTCTGTCCTGTTGTAAAGTTTTGACGTCTAGATGATAAATAGTGATGCACAGAAAAATCTGGTCTGTGAAACTTAGAATAATAGAAAGAAAGCGGACTGTCTTTGCTTTATTACCATTATTATTATGAATAATATTATATTACACATTACTTTGTTAGTGGACAGTAGAGTTGTGGTCACAGGATTTGCCTTTTATTTGCTTTTATTTTATATCTTTTTTATTTATGAGCAAATATACCTTGTTAAGTTAAAACCTGCAGTTAACCAGATTCTGAGCTTTTTGTTCTGGGGGATAAAACCTGGCCGTTTCAATAATCAGAGAAATGCAGGTGACCTCAGTTCTTTGGGTATTGCGCAATACCAACGAGAACGCATCGTCTCAAACCGTCAGCAGCGTTTTGTGTTTGTGACATTGCAAGTTTATTCTTCCAAGAACGACTAGCAAGAACGTTCTCCCCAAGAACACAAGTCCGTTCTTTGCATTCTTGGTTTAGAGAAACACCCACTGTGTTTTACAGTATCTCACTGCGTCTCAGTGCGTTTTACAACGTCTCACTGGGTTTTACAGCGTCACTTCATTTTACATGCGTTTTATAGTGTCTCACTGGGCCTCTGGTTGGCGCCCAGTCAGAGTATCACCTTTGTTAAACTAAGGAAACGTGAAACAATGTTAGATCAAGTATGAAGTCAAACTGTAATTTCTCTATTGATTATATTTGTGTTAATAATCTGACAAAATCTGGAAATAAATGTCGCACAGTAAAAAGTAAGTTTCGCACTGAGAAGTATAAACTAGCATTTAATGGAAAAGAACATGTTCTCCTGAATTAAGTGCAAATAGAATGAACAGCGGCCATATTGTCTTTGTCCTCGGACTCACAGCTACTGATATAAGGTAGAGGTGTGTGTGTGTGTGTGTGTGTGTGTGTGTGTAAAGCAGAAAATAGATGAGGAGGAAATAAGTGAGCAGTGTGTGTGAAACCAAAGTGTGACGACCTTCTTAACAGCTCGACTCAGTGAGCGCTAAAGCCAACAGGTGCTAACAAACACACACACACACACACACACACACACACACACACACACACACACACACACACACACACACACACACACACACACACACACAGTGATGCCAGGGTTCCTCTAAAAGATCCATTAGTGTCACATTATTAACGAGCTTTGGATGTTATTGGTGGATTCATTAACAAGACGACATCACAGCGATGAGCTGCTGTTAGCACCTGTCACACCTCCACTTCCTGTCTGTCTGTCTGTGGTTACGGAGACAGGGACCCGATTGGATGACAGAAGGGTGTAATTTGTGGAGTGATTAACAGACGTTAACGATGGTGATGATGATGACCCCTCCCCCCTTCAGATGTGGTGAAGTCTGAATGCTGCTGCAGCGGACGATTGACACAGAGAGAGAGAGAGAGAGAGAGAGAGAGAGAGAACTGCAGGATGATGGATAGTAATATAACACTTCATCTCCCCCTCTGTCCCTCTCTCCCTCTCTGTCTGATAGATAAATTGATCAGAATATTGGAAAATAATATTCCAGCAGAGGAAACTGTCACCTGACGTTTGCCATCAAACATCACTGTGTGTGTGTGTGTGTGTGTGTGTGTGTCGTAAACAAATAACAGCTGACATTTTTCAAAAGGCACTAAAGAAGAAATGTGTGTGTGTGTGTGTGTGTGTAAATTACGATGTTGAGAGGAAATACATTCTACCACCTGACAACCTGCCTTCAGGCCAGCACACACACAGGTGGACTGACTGTGATTGTTACTGAGATACTGATGCTGAGACTCTGCTGGTTAACATCAGAGAGAGCGAGAGAGCGAGAGTCTGTGATATGAAGTTAACCTCAGACGACCTTCCCTCTGGCTCACGCAAATCTGTTTATTCATTATTAATGAGAAAGAGGTACTGAGGTAGTACTGAGGTAGTACAGCCAGCACTACAGTTCACTACCAGCCGTCTCAGAGTCTCTTTATACTTCATTCATTACTTCTGCTGAATCATCTGCCTCAATGGAGACGCACACAGTAAAACACACTGTGCCCTCTGATGACAGCAGGTTTAGTGTAATAGCCCTTTAATTGGCTCAGCTATCAGTTTGTCACATCTACAGCCTACTGAGTGTGTGTCAGGTTAAAATGAGGCCATCTATCATGCACTGAACATTACACACATACACTCACACACAGTAGCACACACTCAGGGCCTGGAGAAAACAGTGACCCCGGCGCTGCAGTGGTGATATGTGGAGGATGAGCAGCTAGTGTGAGCAGCTGTGTGAGCAGCTAGTGCCAGCAAGAAGTGCAACCAGCTACAGTATATGAGCTGCTAATATAAGCAGCTAGTCGCGAGCAAGTAGTGTGAGCAACTAGTGCAAGCAGCTATATGAGCTGCTAGTCGCGAGCAGCCAATCGCGAGCATCTAGTCGCGAGCAACTAGTGCAAGCAGCTATATGAGTTGCTAGTGCAAGCAGCCAGTGCGAGCAAGTAGTCCAAGCAACTATATGAGTTGATACTGCGAGCAGTCAGTGCAAGCAACTAATGCAAGCATCTATTGCGAGCAAGTACTGCAAGCAGCTACACGAGCTGCTAGTGTGAGCAATTAGTGCGAGCAGCCAATGCAAGCATCTAGTGCGAGCAAGTACTGCAAGCAGTTATATGAACCGCTAGTGAGCAGCCAGTGCGAGCAGCCAGTGCGAGCAAGTAGTGTGAGCAACTAGTACAAGCAGCTGTATGAGCTGCTAGTGCGAGCAGCCAATGCGAGCATCTAGTGTGAGCAACTAGTACAAGCAGCTGTATGAGCTGCTAGTGCAAGCAGCCAATGCGAGCATCTAGTGTGAGCAACTAGTGCAAGCAGCTATATGAACTGCTAGTGAAGAGCCAGTGCAAGCAGCCAGTGCGAGCAAGTAGTCCAAGCAACTATATGAGTTGATACTGCGAGCAGTCAGTGCAAGCAACTAATGCAAGCATCTAGTGCGAGCAAGTACTGCAAGCAGCTACATGAGCTGCTAGTGTGAGCAAGTAGTGCAAGCAGTTATATGAACCGCTAGTGAGCAGCCAGTGCGAGCAGCCAGTGCGAGCAACTAGTGCAAGCAGCTATATGAGCTTCTAGTGCGAGCAGCCAATGCGAGCATCTAGTGAGAGCAACTAGTGCAAGCAGCTACATGAGCTGCTAGTGCGAGCAGCCAATGCGAGCATCTAGTGAGAGCAACTAGTGCAAGCAGCTACATGAGCTGCTAGTGCAGCTTTTAACCGTTCTTGCCAAAATGCGAACTTGTGTATTGGGACAGAACGTGGGCCACAGAGGACGAGGTTTCAGAAGAACACAACAACACAGACTAAGAAAATCCCTTTGACACCAGAGCCCAGTGTTTGATGTTCACTTCCTGTTCACTTCCTGTGCCTCCCAACAGTCGGCACCATCACTGACCAAGTCCTTGTGAACCTCAGTATTGTCATAAAGCAGATTTATTTTCCATCTACAGGACAAACACATTTAATCCAAACAGCGAGGGCAGACTCTGCCCGCAGCGCCGTGTCGCCGTGGCCGCTTAACAGTGGGCGGGGGGACGGCGGCAGCAGCTGCTCTGATCCTGCTGCAGACGGGTTTACACTGGAAGCCCGGTGCATCTCATACAGACGCTGAAAGCTCACGTGTGCGTCTGTAAGAGACGGCGGCGTGGCACAGCATTGGAGCGACCTGAACGCCACCCGGCTGAATGTTACATAGACTCCCAAAGGTCACGACCCTGAGCAAACATCTGTCACATCAGCTGACCAATTGCTGCTTCGGGGTGGGTGTGGCTGCTGGAACGTCTCCTTCAGAAAGTCACAGAAACAAATCCAGAAGGGGAAGTGGGCCTGCAGACGCCATGAGACAACAAGCGTTTCAGATCTCCCAGCATGCACTGGTCAGATGATCAATAAACGCCTGATCTCATTCAGCTGCTGAGCACTTCCTGCTTATCACACGGGGACACACAGCGTCCTCTTTCAACCACCGCAGCACATGCACATGAAGCACTGCTAAGATGTTTGTGTCTATTTTAGTCATCAAACAGCCTCGTTAGGGCCACGAGGCCCCCCAGGGGCCCCTATCAGTCCCGACAGCTGTGTGTGTGTGTGTGTGCCTCTCTTTCAGAGTTTCTTCTGTTGCCTCAGTTTGACTGAACAGTTTGGAAACTTTACAGGCTGGATCTGATCTTCTGTCAGACACCGTTTGAGTGATGTTGGGGGCCTCTGATTGGTCGTGAGCAGCGGAGGGGAGGAGCTATGGCTAAGTGCCCTGTAGCTTCTACTGTCCTGTTTTATCCTGTTTTAAGTTTCTAGTTTCCTTCTTACGCTGCCCTGCGTTGCCTTTATGTTTTATGTAAAACCCTTTGAATTTGAACGTCTCTGCTCGCTGCTCTGAGGACAGACGGGGAGGAATAAAGCTGACTCGTGGCGTCGAGTCAGTCGCTTTATTTCGTCAGAGGACGCAGACCCAGGACCATGGACAGTAAACGGAGTGGACTCGGCAGAGGCTTCAGAACCTGTTCCTCTGTGGTCTTCATCCCGGACTGGAGTCCGTGAACTACAGCGGTGAGACCGGATCTGAAGGATTTAAGCGATATTCTGCTGTAACAAAACCCTCAACCCTCAGCAGACCAATACAGTACTCCCAGTACTCCCAGGGAGTACCACAGCGTTGTGTTAATGGACTGCAGCTCTCTGTGACGGCAGCAGGTCTCTTTCTAAAAGAACAAATAAATCCAGCCACAGTTACAAGAAGTACAAAATACACCAAACACTAACTCTCTCTCACCACAACACAAACACACACACACACACACACACCTGGATCAAAAAGCCCTTAAAAATAATCTGTGTAGGGTCCTCTGAGAGAGAGAGAGAGACAGAGAGAGAGAGACAAAAACCTGTTTAGAAAAACATTCTTTAAAACCCTTAAAAATGTTTCCCAGCAAACCAAACAAAGGCATGAGACGTGTGCACTCTAAAAAACAGTGAAACACAGTCTCCCTCTGCAGACAGAAAGGACACTGATCCTGCACATTCCCATTCAACACAGATATGAGAGTTTACAGCCAGTATTCCATGAAGGACCCTCCACTGCAGGTCTGCATGTCTCTTTGTCAGGGGGGGTTTATATAGAGACCTCCAGGCAGGTTGAAAGTCAGGGCTTAAACCCAAATAAGTCCTCCAGGGGGTGTCGCTACGTCCATTAAGTGTCTTTTTATTGAGAGTTTTAACCAACAGCCTGTACAGTGTCTTTCCTGTGGCATCACTCAGCGACACCCCAGCAGAGTTGACCAGTAGAGGTCCCGAAACATCAGTCAGGTCAGGAGACAGAGTGGTAGAAGGATAAGGGTCAGTGTGGTCCGGCAGCAGAGAGCCATCACTATAGTCCATCAGGAGAGAGACCTCATGTCCCGTCAGCTGACGTCTCCAATGTCTCAGTAACAGACTGACATATCGACTCGACCTCAGCCCCAGACGAACAGCCAGACCAGCAGGACGGTCTAGCAGAGGTCCGGTCAGCTCCTCCACCTGCCCCAGAGTGGAGATCCTGGCAGTGCGGAGCTTTTCGAACAGAGTGGATGAAACCCCCCCAAGACATTCCAGACGTCCTCCAAACAGAACAGGCTCCTTAAGCAGCCAGTACAAGGATTCAGTGTGTCCCTGTCTCTGTTTGTTCATCAAAGTCCATACTTTAAAAACACTTTGGTAAAAACCAGGCAGAGAGGACATGCACACACCTTTTAAATTCATTAAGAACAGAGAAGAGCTCAGTCCCAGTCCACCAAACTGCTGCAAAATACAGCAGGACAATGGCCTCCACACCAGGTCTGCAGGTCCAGTGAGCAGTCTCTGGACAAACTGCAAGCGGAGAGTAGCCCCCCTGCTGGCCAAGTGGACCAGGCCCTGCCCTCCTTCCTCTTTTTGTAAGGAAAAGCATGCTCTGAGGAATCCAGTGTAACTTGTCCCAGAAAAAATCCACTAACACTCTTTGTATGTTTGGTAGGAGAGAGGGTGGGGGGTCAACACAGGCCAAACGGTGCCACAGAGCCGACGATACCAAATTGTTTGCTACCAAAACCCGACCTTTAAAAGACATTTTAGGCAGCAGCCATTTCCACTTGTTAAGGCGACCTTTGACCTTCTCCAAAACTCCTTCCCAGTTTTTTTTCAAAGATGCTTCATTTCCCAGAAAAACTCCTAAATATTTTAAACCTCCTGTTTTCCAAAGAAGACCTCCAGGCAGACTTAGCTGACTCCTCAGCCCCTCTCCCACCATCACAGCCTCACTCTTCACCCAGTTCACTTTAGCAGATGATATCTGACCATACAGATTTAGGGTTTCCTCCAACACATCAATGTCTCTCTGCTTATTCACCAGAACGATGATGTCATCTGCATATGCAGACAGTTTAAAAAGAACATTACACTTGGGAAAACAAACACCAGAGAGAGTAGACCTTAGTCTGTGAAGCAGAGGTTCAATGGCCAGAGAATATAACATGCCAGACAGAGAGCAGCCCTGCCTCACCCCCCTCTGTACACTAAAGGGAGCGCTCAGGCCTCCATTGATCTTCAGAACACTCGCAATGTCACAGTACAAAACCTGGATCTTGGCTATGAAACATGGGTTGAAACCAAAGGCAGTCAGAGTCCGCCACAGATACTGGTGTTCAACCCGATCAAAAGCCTTTTCCTGGTCTATTGAAATCAGACCAGTATCTACAGCCAATGAACTAGAGACTTCCAAAACGTCCCGAATCAGAGTGATATTGTCACTAATAAACCTGCTGGGTACACAGTAGGTCTGGTCAACATGAATCACAGACCCCATCACCTGTCTGAGTCTGGAAGCCAGGACTTTAGACAGGATTTTGTAGTCCGAGCAGAGTAGTGACACAGGCCTCCAGTTTTTCAGCTCCTGCAGATCACCCTTCTTTGGTAGCAGAGTGATCACTGCCCTCCTGCAGCTCAGAGGTAGACGACCCGTCTCCAAACTGTCACCAAGAACTTCCAGCAGATCCTGCCCCAGCAAACACCAGAAAGACTTATAAAACTCCACAGGAAGGCCGTCAATCCCTGGAGCTCGACCACTCTGCAGACTCATCACAGCACAATATAGTTCAGGTAGAGACAGCTGAGCTTCCAGCTCTACATTGTGTTCATCACTGACCTGAGGAAGATCAGCATGGAAAAGCTCATCTACCTCTGGATGGTCTGTCAGCTCGCTTGTGTACAGTTCTTTATAGAAAGCGGCTGCATGTTTCCTGATCTCAGAGGAATCGGAGATGGAAACTCCATCTCTGGATCGAATGGAGTGAAAGATCTTTCTCTGCCCGTTTTTCTTCTCCAACCCAAAGAAGAACTGTGACGGGGCGTCCATCTGTGTGGCATCCAGGAACCGAGACCTCACCAGGGCCCCCTGAGCTGTCACACCCAGCAGGTTGGCCAAAGCCAGCTTTTTGGATTTTAGAGAATCTAAGTGTCCCTGATTTCCTGTGGCCCCTACTAGACCCTGTAGTTCTACCACTTCAATCTCCAGATCCCTCAAAGATCTGATAATGTCCCTAGTGACATTGCGAGTGTACTGCTGACATAACTGTTTAATCTGACTTTTTCCAAAGTCCCACCACTGCTGAATACATTTGAAATCAGACTTAGATTCTCTGTGAGTGAGCCAGAAAAACTCAAAAGCAGACTTAAAGGCTTTGTCCTGCAAAAGTGCAGTATTAAAATGCCAATAAGCACTGCTCAATCTGACATTTTTTATAAAAGCAGAACAATAAACGAGACAGTGATCAGTAAAACCCACAGGGTTAATAAAACATCCTTTAAAAATATTGATATGATGCTTAAAACAGTAAAACCGATCCAATCTAGCCTGAGATAAAACATTCTCTTTGCAGTGACTCCATGTGTACTGCCTCTGACTTTTATTAAGGCTCCTCCACACGTCCTAACAGCTCGTATGTTTCTATGAGCTGTTGTAGACTCTGTGAGGAGGCCCTGTGAGGCTCCTGGTGATTCCTGTCCAACTGTGGATTCTCTGTACAGTTAAAATCACCTCCTAAAAATAAATATTCGTCACTGCTGCATTTTTTGACAGTATCGCTTAAAACACTCAGCACACGCAGCCTTTCCACAGCATTACATGGGACATAGACATTTACCAGATTCATCTTTATATTCTCATACTGAACTTTGACCTTCAGCAGACAGCCTTCAATAACTTCCTCCACCTCACAAGAAGTAGGCAGGAACCCTCTGGAGAAAAGAAGCCCAACCCCTCCACTGCAGCTGGACCTGTGGCTCAGAACTACCTGCCCTGGCCACTCTTTCCTCCACTGACTCTCATTTTCAGAGTTACTGTGTGTTTCTTGAACCATCAGTACGTCTAGCTGCTTAAACTCCATGAGTTTAAACAGAGCAGCTCTTTTTGTGTCGTCCCTCGCTCCATTTAGATTTAAAGTGCCAATTTTAAAGTGTCCCATGGAGAGAGAGAAAAAGGAAAAAGAAACACAAAACAAACATGTCAGGAAGAAAAAGAAGAGAAGAGGCTGTTTAAACATCATCACCAATAATTTGAGCTTTCACCTTAATGATCAGCTTTCTGAGGCGATATATCTCCTGCTCTGTGAGGCCTTCATCACCAAAACCTCCTGAAGCTCTGGTGAGAGGTTGAGCTGAACTGACAAATAGTTTCAGGTCTGGGAAAAAGTTCTCAACCTTCAACAGCCTGAGACCCTTAGTGTCCTGAAGGAACTTTTGTATTTGAGCTAAAGTGTAGCCGCTACTCCCTTCCTCTTGTGTGAAGTCACTGTTTTCTGATGAGCGTGTTTTTCTGTCTTTCTTTCCTTTAGCAACTTTAGCTCTGCTCTGAACACTTTCTGTGCTCTTTCTCTTCTGTGCAATTTTCATTAAATCCTCATCAGACATATCCTCGTCCTCAATAAAGTCAGAACACACTGAAATATTACTGCTCTGAGAATGTTCATTTAGCTGACTGTTATACACCTGTTCACTGTTGTTTTCATTTTCTCCCTGTTCAACGTTCAGTCCTGTTTCTGTGTCTCCCTGCTTGCTGTCCTTTCCTTGCCGTTCAACATTAGACAAATTCGACTTAATGTTATCATCAGACACTCTCTCAAAAACTTCCTTGACCAAGGAACATCCACCGAGACCCTCCAAAGCAGACGCATCAGCCGCAGCTACGCCGGGCGCCGCGTCAAGCGCCACAGTCCCGTCGGCACCGGGGGCCTCACCACCGATTCCGGCAGAGAGAATCCCGCCGGCACTGGCGGACTCGCCGCCGTTAGCGGATGTCCCGCCTGGCACCGCTCCGGCATCTGCAGCTCCACCAGCCGCGTTAGCGGCAGCGGGACCCGTGCTGGGCACCGCGGCAGCGGCCGACAAAGCCGTAACATCTCTATGCTCTCTCAAAACGTTTTTCGGGCATGAGCGAATTAGATGCCCCTCTGCACCACAGCCAAAACATTTCATGGTTTCCGAAGTTGCAAAAAACCATGTAATTAAATCCATCCACATTGAAATTAAAAGATAGATTAATTTCTGCCGAGTTGTTCTTTAGCACCATGAAAACCTGCCTTCTGTGACAAACAACGTGTTTTAACAACGGAGACTTACAGCCCAGAGACACCATCTTGATGGGGGACACCACCTGTCCATACCTGGACAGCTCTTTTAACAGTAAATCATTTTTTAAGAACGGGGGAGCGTTGGAGATGGTAATTTTTCTGGCTGGGTTAACCAGAGGAAGAACCGGGGTGAAAGTATCTTTAATAATTACCCCTTTTTCTACCACATCATTGACTTTGTCAGTGTGATCTAAAAAAACCACAATGGCTCCGTTCATGCGGGAGGCAGATTTAATGCTACCACAACCCACCACCTCTCCCACCGCTAAACTCGCTTCCTCCACCGAGCAGCTGACAGCCGGCACCAGCTTCACTGCATGTCGGCGTGTCAGCTTCACAAAGTCCACTTCCACATCTACAAGGGGCATGCTGCCCAGCCAGGCTGGAAAGCACCGCCACCAGTAAACACAACTACAACAGACAAAACACTTAACTAACAAGATGTAAAAAGACAAAAAACACACATAAACATATAAAAGTTTGAAAACTCACTCAGCGCGGCGTTCACCACACCGCCACTCACTCACCTTCCACTCAGAGAGAGAGAGAGAGAGAGAGACACAGAGAGAGAGAGACAGAGAGAGAGACAGACAGAGAGAGAGACAGAGAGAGAGAGACACAGAGAGAGACACACAGAGAGAGAGGAGAGAGAGAGAGACAGAGAGACTTTTTTTTTTTACTTTTAACAAACTTTTAATGCAAAATCATTTCACAGTATATTTACAATACAATATGCATAAATATTAAGAGCAGCCCCAACTCACAATCAATGTGCAAAAAACAAGTCACCTTCAAATACAGCGCACAATGCCTCATTGCAACACCAAATACCTTCAAAGGTAGTGAGATCATCCATCTGCTTATAAAAAGCAAAATCAATTAATATCCTAGCTTTCAACATGTTTGAAAACATTGCAGCTACATTCTGCTCAGAGTTTTGCTCAATTTTCTTTTTTCTACTCGCACTAAATAGCCAACTTTGCTCGGTCCAACACAAAATTCAACAACTGACATACAGATCTGTTTTTCAACACATATTTAAAACCAAAAATAAATAACACTGCCGAAAAAGTTTCATTACACCTCTGAAAAATACTTTCTAAAAATAAAAATAAAGGCTTTAATCTTGCACAGCTCACAAATGCGTGAAAAATGGTTTCCCTTTCAGTACAAAAAGGACATTGAGCATCAACCTCAGAATTTAAAATTGAAACAAAAGCTTTGACGGCGACAACGCCGTGAAGAATTCTCCACTGTAAGTCACCTGTCTTTTTCGACAACGGTGGTTTATAAAGTGCTCTCCACTCAGGTTTTCTGTCCACATTCAATGTGAAAAAGTCACGCCACAAGAGTCTACACACAAGGAATCAAAACTTTCTAAAAACACTCCAGAAACCTCTTCTAGGTTCAAAGAAAGAACCAAACCAGGAAAAGAGTCTTCAGGATTTGGTTTACAGAGACCGTCACGACACTTAGTCAACAAAGTTCTTTCTGCTGTATTAAGAAGCATCTGCCATTTCACCAATAGCTGCGCAACTAGACGGGTTGATCGAATTCCCAGATGTAGAGCCGTCGCTTCTTCATTCTTAAAATCAAGTCCTGCTATTTCCAGTAATTGCCTCAAAGTGGTGGTTTTACTGTCTATGAGTGTTTTGTTAAGTCCTGTGAAAAGGCCACCGGCAGCCACATCCAGACGTGCTCCACGAACAAGAGGCTCTTCCAATAGCCAATGAAGTGACTGTGAAACCTTTGCTTTTTTAAAAACAAAAAGACTCCATACCTTAAGAAGGTTCTTATAAAACACTGGTAAACCAGAAGTGTTCAATTTTGTAGGGTTCAGAAAAAAAATTATTTTGTCCAAACCCAGATCCTCAAGATTACGTAGAATAACATATGCGACAGAACACCATTTATATTCAACTGAACCAACTAGTAGTTTTTGTATGAATTGCAACCGAAAAGTTGCGATTCTGCTGTGAAGATGTATTAGACCCTGTCCACCCTCCTCCTTAGGCAAGAATAACACACTCTGTGGGACCCAATGCAATTTATCCCAGAAGTAATCTACTAGAATAGTCTGGATTTTCGCTAAAAGATGTGAGGGAGGATCAATACATGCAAACTTATGCCACAGTGAAGAAGCAACTAAATTATTTATAATTAAAATATGCCCTCTATATGACATCTTTGGAATTAACCATCTCCATTTATCCAGACGACCTTTAACCTTTTCAATGACTCCTTCCCAATTTTTTTTACTGTAACATCATCACCAAGATACACTCCTAAGTATTTAAACCCTGATTTTCCCCAACCTAAACCTTCAGGGAGATCTGGTCTCCCACCTGCCCATTTACCTAATAATTCCTCTTACTCCAGTTTACACTTGCCGAAGATAAACCTTTAAAAACGTTAAGTAAACCTAACAAAACCTGTATGTCACTTTGCCTATTAACCATTACTATGACATCATCAGCATAAGCTGACAGTGTCATGTTATTTTTACAGTTTGGCAAACATATACCATGAAGTTTAACCCGTATCTGTTGTAAAAGTGGCTCTATTGCCAAAGAGTAGAGCATACCAGACACTGAGCACCCCTGCCTTACACCTCTAAGAGCTTTAAAAGGAGCACATAGACCACCGTTCACCTTAAGGATACTCTCAACGCCACAGTAAAGAACTTTAATATAATTTATAAAATCTTGACAAAACCCAAAAGCCTCTAAAACTCTCCACAAATAGCAAAACTCAACACGGTCAAATGCTTTCTCCTGATCCAATGAGATTAACCCACAATCCAAATTTAACATCTTGGAGACCTCTATAACATCACGAATCAATGAAACGTTGATTATATCAAATATTGACCTACCAGGAACACAGTAGGTCTGGTCAGGATGAATGACACCATCCATCACCCCTGCCAACCTGTTAGCCAGCGCTTTCGAGAGCAGTTTGTAGTCGCTGCAGAGTAGTGATACGGGTCTCCAGCACTTTATATCTGCAAGGTCGCCTTTCTTGGGCAGGAGGGTTAGTACTGCTCTACGGCAGCTCAGAGGCAGCTGGCCTTCAGCCAAGCTTTCATTCAAAACCTCCAGAAGGTCCTCTCCTAGTTCTGACCAGAAAGACTTGTAAAATCTACTGGCAGGCCGTCAATGCCCGGCGCCTTTCCAGACTCCATTCCTTGGAGGGCCTTGTACAGTTCGGCCACACTCAAAGCACCAGAGATTTCAGTATTGACCTCCTCAGACACCTGAGGCAGGTCAT
>JALXJV020000023.1:198616-203616 GCA_024633595.2 Lepomis macrochirus | reverse complement strand
GGACAGACAGAGAGACGAGAGACAGAGAGGGACGGACAGAGTGAGAGCAAGAGAGCAGAGAGATGGACAGAGAGAGCGAGAGAGAGCGAAGAAAGGAGGGCTGAATGACAGAAGAAGGACGAGCGAAAGTGAAGGCGAGAGCGAAAGGACTGAAAGTGAGTGAAGGCGAGGAGGGACAGGCGAGTGAGGCGAAGCGAGAGGAGACTGAGTGAGTGAAGGCGAAGCGAGGGACAGGCGAAGCGAGAGTGACGAAGGAGACGAAGCGAGGAGACAGCGAGGCGAAGAGGACAGCAGTGGAAGACGAAGGGCAGGCCAGAGTGAGGCGAGACGAGAGGACGGCGGAGGGCGAAGGAGAGCGGACGGGCGCAGTGAAGGCGAGAGCGAGAGAGGACGGCGAGTGAGGGCGAGAGGGACATATTTATTATATTATATTTTAGCATTATACAGTCTGAAGAAGTTAAAACCTTTAACTTTACTCTTCTTCTTTGGTGCCTTTGTTGCTTGTCAAAGACAAAGACGTCCCTCTCTCCCCCTGTGCATCTACTTGTGTCATGTTTAATTATTGTAGGCTGTTTAGTTTGGGCTGATTTTCATATGAGATGAATACGATCCAATAAAACACAATGTTGTTAACCTGTGAATGGTGATATGAAATGTTAGTGTAGTTTCTGAATTTAAAAACCAGCGAAGTCACAGGGTCACATTGAAACAAAGATCCCACCATCGCAGCAAAGGGTGATTCACACCTGCAACAAGCTGCATCGGTGCTGATTCGACACTGGAGGGTTTAACAACCTGCTACCTCTCCGCCTCGCTGGTTTGGGACGGCTCGCGGTGGCTGAACCCTCCACATGAATGCGCGAACGGAGCGGAAGCAGGTAGGGAGAGGGAGGAGCCAGCGCAGCCCGGGGTCACACGGCTACACCAGGTGACCTGCAGACCTTCTTCACCGCCACATATCAAACTCTGCAGGAAGGAATCTCGTGTGCGTGTTCTTCACATGTGTGGACTTTAAACTGTTTTGTCTTCATGAGTGTGATTATCACGTGCTGAAGAGTTTTTCTGGCGAGGGCTGGTTCACGGGCGTCGACAGGATCTGAACCGAGGCTCTAGAGCCCTGAGGAACCTTCCTCTTCCAGAAGCTCTGTATGAGTTTTATTTAGAGATGCAGCCCTCATAACCCTGAAATGAGAAGTGACATCAGTGTGTAATATTCATGCTGTTTGTGTGTTGGAGCAGAAAGGGAGGAGTCACGTTCAGCCGAACGCAGACCGGAAGCAGGGTTCCACACTGACCTTTCCACTTGTAGCACTTGGTGCTACCTACTTCCTCTGCTGGTCAAACCAGGACATGATTTGGTCCTGGTCCTTTTTTCGGTGTAGGTATTAATCAATGACCGCTGATTAGACGTGGGAGGGGCTCAGTGTTTGGGGTGATGCATCACCTCCTGTGCTCACAGCCGAAGATTGGCCGCGAGGGCGGGGTGCAGCAGTAGGTTGCAGCCTTTAGTTGCACTCTTGTGTACGTGAAATGTGACAACAGCCCTGGGTGGTGGGGTTTATTTACCCCGTGTGAACAAAAACTTACATTCATGCTGAGCCGGCAGTCCAAAACCCAGAATCCTTAATCCAAAGAGGGGCAGGTCCAAACAGAGAAGACAAGCCACAACCAGAATACACGCCCTCAGTAAATCCAAAAGTGCTGGAACAGGAAGAGGACAGGTGATTGGCCACAGGTGAACCACAGATTGGCCACAGGTGAACCACTGATGCAGGTGCAATCAGTCAAGACAGACAGGAAGCAGAGACAGGCTACTTCAAAATAAAACAGGAAACATGACACCAAGCTGTCCAGCCAGGTTCTGAACCACGTTCCTGGTCGTCTGTCCCACAGTGATGGAAGAAGTATTAAATGTAAAAGTAAATCACAACAAAGAAAACTGAGTAGCAGGAGGATGAGTGGATATTTCCTGTTTGGGACAAGGAGGCGGGAACAAACTGAAACAGATCCACACGTTAGCTTCAGCAGCTCTGATAAATGTTTATATCCCAAAACTCGGGCACAAGCTGGCTGCGCGCTGGTCCTGACCTTCCTGGAGCTGGTCCCTGCTCTGGGGCCACCCTGCCTGAGCCTGGAGTTGTGAGCCATGTAAACAGTGTCACACCTGACACCTGAGGGCTCTCACTGCAGTCCTCCCTCCTGTCTGTCTCTGGAAGAAGCCTGATCGGAAACCTCTTGTAGAAATATCCAGTGCTTTGAACAGACCTCAGCACTCAGTCCTGAAGCCTGATAAGACTGGGGCCGGTCTGCGGGTCACTTGGTGAAGCAGCAGCTGTTCCATCAGGGTCTGAGCTGCTTGTGTCTGATGAAGCCGAAGCAGCTATCTTTTCGGTCTGCACTTTATATAAACCCTGCTGCATGTCGCCGTTTCTCAAACGTAAAAATAGTGTTTCACTCTGACACTGGCACAAAGTCTGGCAAGCAACTGAAACACAGGCAGGCGAGAGGCGCTGCCCAGCTGGGGCAGTAGCCTTTCACTGCTTTTCAAAGTAAAAGCTCTCAATTCAGCTCGAAATACAGCATTGCTGCAAAAAACTTTCTTGTGTTTTTATTTTGTAGGAACAATCACTTTAGAGGAAGTGAGTAACTGTTGCTGTCATGACTGAGATGTATTTCAGCTCCAGCCGCTAAGTATTTTTTTATGTATTAATGTTTGCCCACAGGCCGCCTGCTGCGACCAGTTCACTTCAGTTCAGTTTTATTTATATAGCGCCAAATCACAACAACAGTTATCTCACAGCGCTTTCCATAAAGAGCAGGTCTATTCACCTTATTCTGCCCCGCCCACTTTTAATACTTCGTTCTTCCGCATTTTGTCGTCCGACTTCCGCTAACACTGAAACGTTATGTCCGGTTAGTCAGAATGGTTAGAAGTTTATAGCTAGCAATAACCAAACGTAATCAAATATGAGAAGTAATGCCACAAATATTTCGAAATGGAAGCAGACAGAAAACTACATACGAAGAACATACGGTCTCATAATGTCCCGGCCGCCTTCAGTGTAAACGTGGGTAATTAGCATACGTTTTGGGCATATGAAGAAGCGCTATAAGGAACTGATTGGGACATATTTTACAAACCTTACTCGACCTGTCTGAAAGAGTTGTGAAAAATTACAAAAGTACCGATGCCTACGTAGTAGGCTAAGGTCCGGTTACACACAGAGGAGGATTTCATCTTTTAGCCCGAACCTACGGCGCTGGTGCTAACGTTACGAGTTACTAGCACCCAGGGAGCAGTGGCTTCGCCGCGGTTCGGGAAGGTTGTGTGACACGCAGCCTCGATATTATGAAAGGTAAGACTATCTAGATTATACATACATTATTCTCATTACCTTGCAACGTTCGTGTCGTTAACAGACGTATGTTATTAATGTACTAACCCAACATAAGTGTCAAGTGTAATATTAATGCATAGGACTTTGAAATACTTTGAAAGTTGGTAATTATTTTATCTTTTAAGTATATAGACCAAAGGTCACCAAACTAAGGCCCGTGGGCCGACTCAGGCCCGCCACCCCCCTTTTACTGGCCCCCCAGCCCCTCTGACCCCCCCTCCCCCCACACTACTTGAACCGGCCGGCAATCGTTAATTTTTTTTAAATTGCTGTTTGGCAAATAATAATAATAAAAAATTAAATACTAAAATCTGGTATTTTGTTTTCAGTTAAAAATTTATATTTATAAAATTAACTATATTTGCCGAATTTTCGTCAACCGACATGCTCGCAATCAAGCTGTGACAGACAACGTGTGCGCAAACTGTCAAACTGACAGCAAAATGGCTAGCGTTAAACGAAAAGTTGATCGAGAGTGCAGAGTTTTCAAAGAATAGTGGACCAACGATTATTTTTTGTTCAGTGTAAGGACCGTGCAGTTTGTATTATATGTAAAGAAAGTGTGGCGGTTTTCAAAGAATATAATCTCGCGCCGTCACCATTATTAGAAAAAAAATAAATGGAATATCTGTGGTATTTCAAATTAAAACAAAGTGTGAAGACTCATTACTACTTTTGCAAACAACTAGTAAAAATAGTAAACAAATATGGCCGTGCCAGGCTAGTAATCTCTACTACACTATGAGGCCTGCTGGTGGTCAGTTTGGTCTGGTCATACAATTCTATGTTATATAGCTGACCCGCCCCGCGCCCCCATCATAGTCAGGAACGATAATGTGGCCCCAGAGAAAAGTTTGGTGACCCCTGATATAGACTCACCATTTTATATGTTGTAGAAAGTAAATGTTGTTTTCAGGGAGACAGACACAGCATCTTCTGACTTTCATGTACAGATTATATTTCACCATTGAACATGTAATAAACAAAGATGAAATGAACTTACAAACTTGTGGATGTGACTTATTCCTTCAAATCGCAAGAGTTCATTCCTTTACGTTTAAGGGGAATCTACAAAGCAACCTTGTTAAGGTTTATAAAAAATAACTATTTACTGACAGTCAACATGTGGTCACATTGCAAAGGTTTATAAGAACTATTAAATGACATGTAACATCAGGTCACATCAAGGTTTATTATAAAGAAACAATGATTGAAGTGGCAGTTGTTCCACAGTGTTGTTCTTCAGAATTATATGAGCCGGCTCAACACATTGTGTTTATCTGTCAGATATCAGGTTGAGTGATGATTTTGAAGTGTAGCTGTGCTCAGAGAAAGATGGATCCTCCCATTTTATTTCTGCATCACAGTGCGGAGGCATGTGGATGTGATCATTCTCACAGTTCTCCGCTGCATCTGTGGAAATAATATAACCATAAACATATTTTTACATTAGGACCTCATGAGTTTAATATATCATGGCCATCACAATTATATAATGGAGTGTGTGTGAGAGAGGTGTTTTAAAAACGAGACAGTATACACATCTCTAATTATTTTAATACTTCGGTCAATATCCATATCTGACTGAACTAAGCGGTCAGC
>JALXJV020000023.1:560-198116 GCA_024633595.2 Lepomis macrochirus | reverse complement strand
GTCCTGTTGGCCCTGTTGGCCCTGATGGCCCTGTTGGCCCTGATGGTCCCTGTTGGCCCTGCTGGCCCTGTTGGCCCTGTTGGCCCTGTTGGCCCTGTTGGCACCGTCAGATGTTTAGATCACCTTCTCATTGTGGAGTCGCTTTTATGGATAACAACAATGTCAGAAAATGTATTTTCCATCCATTGTCAACACTTTATCCTGCGTACAGGGTCACAGGGAAAATGTATTTTATATATATAAACGAAATATATATTTGTTATTTAGTTTTTTGTTTTGTAATAACAAACATATAAATGCTCCGTCCTAAATACCAAATGCACTTTTAGTTTTAATTCTGACCCAATAATCGCTCCATATTAAGGAGTAAATGTAGAAACAACTTGCCATGTTGAGATTTCACTCACAGTTTTTACATGATGACATTGAACACATCACAGTAGGTGTAGACAGCAGGTCGGATCTGTCAGAGACAAACTCACAGAGACGTCACCTGATGGAAACTCTCTGAACCAGACGCCGTGGAGACGACACTGATTGTTGGGAAGTGTTTTATATTAGGGCCTCACGACCAATCACAGCTTCAGCTCCACCTCTCTCTCTCTTTCAGTGGTCGATCGCCCGAGCTCTGACATCATCCAACGACTGACGGAGAAGAAAAGCAAAAAACACCAAGAAGCTCTGAAACAGCTGGAAACAGAGCTCACACAGCTCACTGAGGTAGAGTACACACAGGAGTACTGCAGTACACACAGGAATACTGCAGTACACCTGAGGTAGAGTACACACAAGAGTACTGCAGTACACACAGGAATACTGCAGTACACCTGAGGTAGAGTACACACAAGAGTACTGCAGTACACACAGGAGTACTGCAGTACACACAGGAGTACTGCAGTACACACAGGAGTACTGCAGTACACACAGGTATACTGCAGTACACCTGAGGTAGAGTACACACAGGTATACTGCAGTACACACAGGTATACTGCAGTACACACAGGAATACTGCAGTACACGCAGGAATACTGCAGTACACACAGGAATACTGCAGTACACACAGGAATACTGCAGTACACACAGGAATACTGCAGTACACCTGAGGTAGAGTACACACAGGTATACTGCAGTACACCTGAGGTAGAGTACACACAGGTATACTGCAGTACACACAGGTATACTGCAGTACACACAGGAATACTGCAGTACACACAGGAATACTGCAGTACACCTGAGGTAGAGTACACACAGGTATACTGCAGTACACATGAGGTGGAGAGTACACGCAGGTATACTGCAGTACACACAGGTATACTGCAGTACACCTGAGGTAGAGTACACGCAGGTATACTGCAGTACATGCAGGTATACTGCAGTACACGCAGGAATACTGCAGTACACACAGGAATACTGCAGTACACGCAGGAATACTGCAGTACACGCAGGTATACTGCAGTACACGCAGGAATACTGCAGTACACACAGGAATACTGCAGTACACACGGGTATACTGCAGTACACCTGAGGTAGAGTACTGCACGGGTATGCTGCAGTACACCTGAGGTGGAGTACACATGGGTATACTGCAGTACACACAGGAATACTGCAGTACACACAGGAATACTGCAGTACACCTAGGTATACTGCAGTACACCTGAGGTAGAGTACACGGGTATGCTGCAGTACACACAGGTATACTGCAGTACACCTGAGGTAGAGTCACATGGGTATACTGCAGTACACACAGGTATGCTGCAGTACACCTGAGGTGGAGTACACGCTGGGTATACTGCAGTACACACGGGTATGCTGCAGTACACACAGGAATACTGCAGTACACCTGGGGTAGGAGTACACACAGGTATGCTGCGGTACACCTGAGGTAGAGCACACGCAGGTATACTGCAGTACACACAGGTATGCTGCAGTACACCTGAGGTGGAGTGCACGCAGGTATGCTGCAGTACACCTGAGGTGGAGTACACACTGGGTATGCTGCGGTACACACAGGTATACTGCAGTACACACAGGAATACTGCAGTACACACAGGAATACTGCAGTACACACAGGTATACTGCAGTACACCTGGGGTGAGAGTACACACAGGGTATGCTGCGGTACACACGGGTATGCTGCAGTACACCTGAGGTGGAGTACTACATGGGTATGCTGCGGTACACCTGGGGTAGAGTACACATGGGTATGCTGCAGTACACCTGGTGGTGGAGTACACACTGGGTATGCTGCAGTACACCTGGGGTGGAGTACACGCAGGTATGCTGCAGTACACACAGGTATACTGCAGTACACCTGAGGTGGAGTACTACACTGGGTATGCTGCAGTACACCTGGGGTGGGAGTACACATAGGTATGCTGCGGTACACCTGGTGGTGGAGTACACTCGGGTATACTGCGGTACACATGGGTATGCTGCAGTGCACCTGAGGTGGAGTACACACAGGTATGCTGTGGAAATAACACACCTGATCCCTGGTGCGCATTAAACTGCTTCTTACCTGAACTAATTCATATATTGTGTTTTCAGGTGTGTGAGGACTCAGGTGAGGACGATCAGCATGGAGCTGCTGTCCTCTCTGCAGGAGGTGGACCTCAGATTGAACACCCTGAAGAACAGAATGGAAGACCTGGGACCGATCAGTCTGCAGGTACACATGAACACCAGGGACCCGATCAGTCTGCAGGTACACATGCACACCTGGGACACGTCAGTCTGCACCATCAGAGTTTTCTGAGGTGTGTCCAGGACTTTGGACTTGTGACCTCCGTGGTCCTAGACTCCTGGCTGAGATGTGGTCCACTATCTGTGTGTGTTCAGGAGGTGGGTGTTCTCTGGGAGGAGGTGGAGGAGGAGGTGAAGCTGAAGACGACCAGAATCATGGAGCTGAGCCACAAACTGTCTGAAGCAGAGACTCAGCGAACCGACGAGGTCAGACCGCGTTAGTTTCAGCACGCGGCAGCAGATGGCGCCCGGTTGACTCGGAGGACGTCTAACTGAAAATATGTCTGCTGTTGTCGTAGATCAGAGTTGTGCTCAGGAAGTACTGCCACCTGCTGGAGAAGATCAGCTTCCTGCCTGCAGCCCGGCGTCTGCAGACTGATCCGCAGCGAGGCCACGGTGACTGCCTGTAACCTTTGACCTTTACCCTCTGACCCCTCACATCCAGCGTGCTGACAGTTACACCTCTGTCTGTCAGCAGATGTTGAACCAGTCTCTTCTGGCGAACCGTGCATGGCGTGGCTGCGTCTGCTGCTGCTGCTGCAGGAGGAGAACCTGCAGCACAAGTCACTTCTCCGTCTGCACTGGGAGGGACTGCCTGAGCAGCTGGAGGAGGAGGAGGGTCGGCGAGATCATAGACCGCTTCAGGTGGGTGGAGACCCAGGGAACTGAGGCTCAGACAGATTATAGAATGGTTCAATGTGGGTCAGACAGGATGTAGACTGGTTCGGACAGGATGTAGACTGGTTCAAAGAGGTTTTAGACTGGTTTGGACAGGATGTAGACTGGTTCGGACAGGATGTAGACTGGTTCAAAGAGGTTTTAGACTGGTTTGGACAGGATGTAGACTGGTTCAAAGAGGTTTTAGACTGGTTTGGACAGGATGTAGACTGGTTCGGACAGGATGTAGACTGGTTTGGACAGGATGTAGACTGGTTCAAAGAGGTTTTAGACTGGTTTGGACAGGATGTAGACTGGTTCAAAGAGGTTTTAGACTGGTTTGGACAGGATGTAGACTGGTTCAGAGAGGTAATAGACTGGTTCGGACAGGATGTAGACTGGTTCAAAGAGGTTTTAGACTGGTTCGGACAGGATGTAGACTGGTTCAAAGAGGTTTTAGACTGGTTTGGACAGGATGTAGACTGGTTCAAAGAGGTTTTAGACTGGTTTGGACAGGATGTAGACTGGTTCGGACAGGATGTAGACTGGTTTGGACAGGATGTAGACTGGTTCAAAGAGGTTTTAGACTGGTTTGGACAGGATGTAGACTGGTTCAAAGAGGTTTTAGACTGGTTTGGACAGGATGTAGACTGGTTCAGAGAGGTAATAGACTGGTTCGGACAGGATGTAGACTGGTTCAGACAGGATGTAGACTGGTTCGGACAGGTTTTAGACTGGTTCAGACAGGATGTAGACTGGTTCAGACAGGATGTAGACTGGTTCAGACAGGATGTAGACTGGTTCGGACAGGTTTTAGACTGGTTCAGACAGGATGTAGACTGGTTCAGACAGGATGTAGACTGGTTCGGACAGGTTTTAGACTGGTTCGGACAGGATGTAGACTGGTTCGGACAGGTTTTAGACTGGTTCAGACAGGATGTAGACTGGTTCAAAGAGGTTTTAGACTGGTACAGACAGGATGTAGACTGGTTCAAGGAATAGACTCGGTCAGGTTACAGACCGGTTCAGGTGAGTGCAGAACCAGGATACAGGTCCAGAAGAACAGCATCAGTATAAACCCGTTGTACTGCTGTTGTAGCAGCTTTGTCAGAAGCATTTGTGTTGCAGGAGTCTCTGCAGCTGTGACGGGGATCAGCAGCTGGTTCTACAGACGCTTCAGGAGACGAAACAAACTCAGCGAGACTTGACGGAACGACGTCGTGACCTCATCTATAAGATCTGGTAACACAGCAGAGACTGTCTTCTGATTGGTTCAGTATATAGAACTGTCTCAGTGACTGATGGTGGATCAGTCAGTCTGATGACTAGTTTACAGGCTCCACCTCTGACTTGTTGTCCAATCACATCTTTCTGTGTTTCAGCTCTCTGGTGCCGCCCTCCTGCTCCACTGCTCTGGTCTCTGATTGGTTCAACCAGCTGGCGGCTGTCAATCAACAGATCGGTAAGTGTCACAAAGTGTTTCCATCCAGCTGTGTCAGTGGATAACATCTGTATGAAAAGGGATCCATGTGAGGCTGTAACCTTCCTCACATCGACCCCTGAAGCCAACAGGAAGGTAACCTCTGGGTCTGAAGACTGAAGCCTTAAACCTGCGTCCCCTCCAGCAGCCAGCGAGGCTGACTCCACCGGCTGCAGAGAGAAATGTTTCTCCTTCTCAGCTGATTTATTCCCCAGTAAACACTTTCCTGATGAGTTTATGGTCTCAGTCGCTAGTTCTAGTCTCAGTATAGGCTTCGCCCTCTAAGGCTATCGCTATTGGGTATACCCTTCCAGCCGCTTCGCGCTGCACTGAAATTTTAGTCTCGCCCACCCACAGCGTGGGCCTCTCCTACGATCCGCACCTTGTATATATACAGCGGTGAGACCTTGCCGCCGGCTCCCATTTTTCTTCAGCACTGAGCTGTCTATAGAGCAGAAGATTTGTCTAAAGAGCAAGATTTTCCAGTCGGAAAACTACAACGATGTCTTCCAGCAAGCCGGTCAGAATGGGGCGAGAAGCACGGGCTACTTCGGTCCCCGCTGCGAGGCGTGCCCCGGACTGGAGCACGCCGGCCGAGCGTTCACTTTCGTGTCGCACTGCCCGTTCTTCGCCTTTTTCCCCGAAGAGTGGCGGCGCCGGGCGAATAGCTTGCCGTTCAGTACGAGGAGGTGTGGCGGTCCACCCGCTCTCTGGACCGAAGCCCTCGATCTGCTGTTTGCGGAAGAGCGGAGGTGGATTGCTCAGCTCTTGCCATTCCACGGGTCTCGGCGGCTCCTCGCTTCCGTTCCGACCTCCGATGACGCCGGCCTCGGCGTGACTAGCTTGCCGCGGCGAGGCATGCTATGCTAACGAACGGCTAACGTGACGCTCACATGCGGTCTGCCTGGATCAGCCGACCAGGACGACCCCGTGTGCCCACGTTGCTCCACATTAGCTGCGGCTAATGACATCTAGCCACGTGGCTAATGTGTAGCTTGAAGCTCAAGCAACAAGCAGCACACTCTGTTTACAGTCAGAGGTCCCTTCACACACCCCTCCCCACAGAACGGTGTTAGCCCACGACAGCAGTCATTCGCTTCGTGTGGACACAACATATACACACTCTGTACAGATATTTTCTCAGGAAGAAATCTGCCAGGCAGTGTGTGATGCTGTTGACATTATGCACGTTCCCCCGGCAGTGCCCGACGGCGAGCAAGTGCATATTCACGGCATCAATGGCGCGGTCCTTCTGTGCTTCCAGGGTCCCCCCTTGGTTCACAGAAGCCAGACTGTGTCAAATGAGCCCTCGAAGCAGTCATTACGCTTCATGCAGGCAGGATAGCACTACACCCCTGCGTGCAGTGTTATCCTATCGCCGCTCACACATTACGCGCGTTCCCCTCCCGGCAGAGCACGGCTGCAGGCTTGTCGCGTGACCACGGCATCACCGCCGCCAGTCCCTCTTCCTGCATCCAGAGGTGTGTGACAGGCTGTGTTGGGCACTGTACATGCGCGCTGTACGCCATCAAGTGTGAGCCAACCACGTTACCCACGGCAGGCGTCAGTAACACTGGGGAGAATTGTGTTTTTGTCAATTGCATGACCTAGTGTTGCACATTACAGACAGCTGCTCTTGACATTATGGAGAAGCTGCTGTCTCTCACTTCCACACATTGTGTGAGCCAGCTGTGTGTTAGCCTAACGGCTAACAAGCAGCCTGGGCTTGCTGCAACGCTGCACATCCTCCCTCCTCTTGCCCCTCTGCAGTTCGCCTCCCCACCTCCCCCCCCTTCACAGGGATTGTAGAGACGATACTCTCATCCCCGGCTCAGTGCACCGCTCTCCAAGCGGAGCTCCAGGAGCTCCTGGAAAAACAGGCCATTTCCAGGGTTCCTCCCGGTCAGGAGGATCAGGGATTTTACTCCCGCTACTTCCTGGTCAGGAAGAAGACGGGCGGTGTGAGGTCCATCCTGGATCTGTCACTGTTCAACAGAGCGATTATGGTGAGACCTTTTCGCATGTTAACAGTGAAGCAGGTGTTGGAGTGTGTGCGCCAAGGGGATTGGCTCTCCTCCATCGACCTGAAGGACGCGTACTTTCATGTGCCCGTCATTCCCGGACACAGGAAGTTTCTGCGTTTTTCATTCCAGGGCGCTCAGCACCAATACAACCGCCTGCCCTTCGGCTACTCCCTGGCCCCGCGCACTTTTTCCAAATGCGTTGAGACGGCCCTGGAGCCCCTGCGGGCGATCTGGATCATCCTTTTTTACTTGGACGACCTGCTGCTGCTGGCGCCGTCCCAGGACGAGGCAGTGGTGCAAACGGCCCAGCTAGTCGCACACTTGTCTTACCTGGGCTTCATGTTGAACTGGGAGAAGAGTGCCCCCTTCCCCTCCCAGAGACTCACCTACCTTGGCGTGGTACTGGACTCCTCCCTCCGGAGAGCGCGGCTCTCTCAGGAGAGGGTGGGTGCTCTGATGGAGCTGCTCCGCCATGTTGTCCGGGAGCGGCGGTGGCGGCTCTGTCGGTCATGAGGCTCCTGGGCCTCATGTCGGCGGCTCCGCGTGGTGGTCCCCTGGGGCTTCTCCACATGAGGAGGCTGCAGCGGTGGTTCATCCGCCTCCGTGTGAGACCGGTGGCGCAGAGGCGTCTCCGTCTCCCGGTCTGTGGCCCGGATCTGGCCTACTGGCGGGACCCCCTCTCTCTCGGTCGGGGTCCCCTGGGCAGGAGTCACGTCCCACATCTCGGTCTTCACAGGCGCCTCCCTGGCGGGCTGGGGCGGGACATGCCTCTCTCAGTTGGTGGGCGGTCTGTGGCAGGGCCGCGAGACTTCTCCACATAAGCAGCTGGAGCTTCTCCGCGGTGTGAAGGTGATCCGTCATTTTTTCTCCTCTGCTGCGGGACCAGCATGTGTTGGTCTGGACCGACAACAGGGTCGCGGCGGCCTACATAACCCGCCAGGGCGGGGTGCGCTCAACGCAGCTACTGGGTTTGGCCAGGCGGCTGCTCCTGTGGGCGCGCACTCACCTGTTCTCGATCAGAGAGGAGTACATCCCTGGCGTGTTGAACATAGGAGGCGGACATTATGTCGAGGGAGGCCCTCGCCCGGGCGAGTGGCGTCTCAGTCCCGATCTGGTGGCCCAGATCTGGCTTTGGTTCACTAGGCGGAAGTGGACCTGTTAAGCCAACAGGGAGAATGCTCAGTGTGCCCTGTGGTTTCACTGAGCCCGCGGGGCGTCCCCTCTGGGAGTGGGCGCTTTGCTCATCCCCTTTGGCCCCCGCGCTGCTGTATGCCTTCCCACCGGCGCGGCTGATCCCACGCCTTCTGGACCGCCTGCAGTTTTTAGGTCCTTGGCGGTGGTTCTGGATTGCTCCAGAAGCGCACCAGCGGCGTCCTGGTTTCCCCTGCCTCCAGCGGCTGCTGTCGGGACAGCCGTGGAAACTTCCCTGGAAGGGGCGGCTCTCTCTCAGGTGGGGGTTGTGATCAGGAGTTACCCGCTCCTCGGCCAGCCTCTCTGGGTCTGGCCGCTGAGAGGCGTCGGCTGGAGGACTTAGGTCTCTCCCGGTTCTCGCCTCCACTCAGTCTTCCTACTCCTCTAAGTGGTCAGCTTTTCCAGCGCTGGTGTCTGGATCAGGGGCCGGCCCTGGTCTCCTGCCCTGGTCTCCTGCTCATGGACAGGGGGCTGGCGTTCAGTACGGTTAAAACCTACACTGCCGCCATTTCGTCCAGTCACGAGGGTTTCGGGGACAGGACTGTATTCCCCACCCCTGGTGAAGCAGCTTCTTTAGGGGAGTCGTGAAGCGCCGACCTGTGACCGGCCTGCTGCCCCACAGACTTGCAGCTGGTTTTACATGCGCTAACTCTAGCCCACTTTGAGCCTTGGAGGCGGCCGGACCTGAGGGTTCCCTTCGGCTAGGTAGCCCTGCTCCTCGCTCTAACCTCGGCCAAGAGGGTCAGCGATCTGGCTGCCCTCTCTGTGGCTCCGTCGTACCTCAGGATTCAGGGCCACGGCAGCTCAACTACCCTAAGCCCTAACCTGGCGTTCATGCCTAAAAGCATTATGAGCTCTTTTCGGTCGCGGGTCATCACCCTCTCAAGTTTTTCCTCCCCATGGGTGCGGCAGGGGCGCCACATCCCACCTCCTCTGCAAGGTCGCGGCTGTCCTGCTGCGTGGCACCGCGACTGCCTGGCACCGTTTGCAGCAGCTGTTTGTGCACTACAGGGAGCGGTCAAGGGGCTTCCCCTGTCGGTGCAGCACTTGTCTCACTGGCTGTGTGATGCCATTCCCAGGCTTACATGTCTGCCGGGAGTCTCCCGAGAGCATCAGGGCGCACTCCACGAGGCGTTTCCTCCTCAGTGGCGTTGCATGGTGGATGACAGTGGGCGACAGCTGCGGCGGCCTCCTGGTTGTCCCGTGCTCTGTCGTCCGTTTCTACCTGCGGGATGTCTCCGTCTCTCTCTGACTCACTCAGTACTGAGTGTTTTGGCTGAAGTGATTCTCCTTGTAGGTGTCGCGGTGCGTCCTCTCCCACGGACGGTGTGGGAGGGCAGCTGCTGCTTACGTGACCCGGCCTTGGACGCAGCTGGCGTGGTTGCTGTCGCGACCCGCCTGCGTCCGAACAGCTCGCAGCGGTCCCCGCTTCGGTTTCCGTTACGCATGGGTCGGCCCTCGGCCTCCCATGTCGCGCCATCGGTGCTTCGTCGTCGCCGCGCTGTTGTGCTTGGTGGTACCGTATGGGCCAGTGAGGCGTTGACTCATCCTGCTTAGCCTCTAACCCAATAGCGATAGCCTTAGAGGTGAAGCCTATCACGAAAATAGAGCGGGGGGTTACGTGCTGTAACCCGGATTCGACAACCCTCTAAGTTGAAGGCCTCACTGGACCTTGGTTCTCAGTGCTGAAGAAAAGGCATTTGGGAGCCGAAGGCAAGGTCTCACCGTTGTATATATACAAGGTGCGGATGTAAGAGAGGCCACGCTGTGGGTGGCGTGAACTAAAATTCTCAGTGCCGCGCGCGAAGCGTGAAGAGGTATACCAATAGCGATAGCCTTAGAGGCAAGCCTATACTCATAGAATCCGGGTTACAGTGCGTAACCCCGTTTCAAAGTCTTCTTCAACACAGCATGATGTTCATTTAGTAAATTATGGTCCCATGATGATGTTTTTGATGGTTTGCTGCATTAAAATCTAGCTTTTCTTACCAGGTGTCAGGTTTAGACACCTAAATTATCAAACAAGGAAGAAAGACAAGAGAGTTAATGGCTTTTTACTCGCGAGGAGAACCGGACAGAGATGCACTCAGTTACAAACTCCAACCGTTCTGAGGCATCTCCGCCGCTTCCTCTCTTTTATTATGAACAAGGAGGTCCCTAGTTACATACACACATGCTACATGGGACAAGGGAATAAACAAGGACATGAACTTGAGACAGTTAGATTAAAATATGTTGTTATGGCTATGGTGCTGTGCAGAATGTTCCAGAAACTATGTAAAACAGCTGAGCTGCATATCAGTAGTTATTTTGGTTCTTGCTTCTTTGGGTGTCTGGCTCTGTGACCCATCCACTGCAGGTTTCCTGTGAACAAACTCAAGGATTCATATTAAAATACAATACATATATTTCCATATATGTATTTCCATGTACTGAGTAAATATGAGATAACTTATATACATAATGATTCCAACACCAGGCGAGGTTGAAAATATCATATTTTTTCTGTATTTCATCTAGGCCTGATGGTTGAGGAGCTTCACTGATTATTTTAGGCGTTTTTCCTGGAAGTAGCTGCCGGGGTCCATGTGGGGAAACAAGACTGTCAAAATGAACTAATGATGCTCTCTTTTATAAAACTCTTCATTTTTATTGCTTAAATTACATTGTTTGCACAATATTTGTGAAGACTAAACCTATTTAGTTTCATCTTTAGATGCTTTAGATGAAGGTATGTGTGAGTTTCAGGATGAAGCTTGAGCCTAATGTCAACGAGGCTGAGGCGTTCACACGCTGACGGCAGCGTTTTGTTTTATGTGCTTCATGTGAGTAACGTAGCCTCCGTCCTTCAGCGGGCCTCACACGGGCCGGGTCCTGGCTGCACACCGAGACGTGGCTGCTTGGCAGGCGGGCTCAGGTTTACTGCAGACCACTCTACAGAGGCTTCATGGACACTTTGTCTCTTCTCTGCGTCCTCGGTCTAATCCCCCCTGCTCTTACAGTTAGAGAGTCACTGTGAGGTGGAGCGTCAGTGGAGCTGAGGCGGGCCAATGAAGCCTGTGACGGCACTGACCCGTCAGTCAGAGCCCTTAATTAAGCCTTAAAGATTCAGGCCGGATGTCCATAAACCTACAGAACCTGCAAAGAAGTTTGTTATAAACACAGCGTGCTGATGAAGCTTTCAGCCCCTGTGAGGGCTCTCGCGGGGGCCCTCAGGTGGCCCTTTGAGGAGCTGCAGGTTTCACTGTTTGATTCGTTCCTGTTTTCTTTGCACCATTTTCTGAAGGTTTACAGGAAGTTTGAATGTGACTCTCTGTGTTCAGACAGCGTCCACGCCGACCTCCTCCATCAGCTCGCGGTGTTGCTATGAACAGACGTGGCAGGATCGCCTGGCCGAGGTGCAGCGCTGCAGGGTAACAACACACACAGCGCCTTCACCGTGCTGCGTTCAGGCGCCGCCGCGTTCACCGCAGCGTCCTCTCTACTGTGTTCTCCTGCAGGAGGCGCTCTCCACCTGTCTGTCTGTCTCCACCTGTCTGACTGTCTCCACCTGTCTGTCTGTCTCCGCCTGTCTGTCTGTCTCCGCCTGTCTGACTGTCTCCACCTGTCTGTCTGTCTCCACCTGTCTGACTGTCTCCACCTGTCTGTCTGTCTCCACCTGTCTGTCTGTCTCCGCCTGTCTGACTGTCTCCACCTGTCTGTCTGTCTCCACCTGTCTGTCTGTCTCCACCTGTCTGACTGTCTCCACCTGTCTGTCTCCACCTGTCTGTCTGTCTCCACCTGTCTGTCTCCACCTGTCTGTCTGTCTCCACCTGTCTGACTGTCTCCACCTGTCTGTCTGTCTCCACCTGTCTGTCTGTCTACGTCCCTGTGTTCTCCTGCAGGAGGCGCTCTCCACCTGTCTGTCTGTCTCCACCTGTCTGACTGTCTCCACCTGTCTGACTGTCTCCACCTGTCTGTCTGTCTATGTCCCTGTGTTCTCCTGCAGGAGGCGTCTCCAGCTCTGCAGCTCTCGGAGGAGGAGGTGGACCACGTCGTCAGCTCTCAGCTCCTCACTCTGATTGAGTGAAGCCAAAGTCAAGATGAAGAAGCGATTGGCTGCTTTAGATGTCAGTCACACAAACTGACTCTGAGACTTCACACATTTCTGTAGACTGATAACCTGTCTGACTGTCTCCACCTGTCTGACTGTCTCCACCTGTCTCTCTCCACCTGTCTGTCTGTCTCCACCTGTCTGTCTCTCTCCACCTGTCTGTCTCCACCTGACTGTCTCCACCTGTCTGTCTCCACCTGACTGTCTCCACCTGTCTGTCTCTCTCCACCTGTCTGTCTCCACCTGACTGTCTCCACCTGTCTGTCTCTCTCCACCTGTCTGTCTGTCTCCACCTGTCTGTCTCCACCTGACTGTCTCCACCTGTCTGTCTGTCTCCACCTGTCTCTCTCCCCCTGTCTGTCTGCAGCTGTGCTGTGACTCGGTGGCTCGCCACGCGCTCGCCCTCAGCAGGTGTGTGTTTGTTGTGATGCGAGGAGCAGCGTTGCTATGGGAGGCAGCACAGCCGCGAGGTTAGAGAGGAGAGAAGAAGAACTCCAACAACACCTGGGCCGAGCTGAGGCGGCTCACAGCAGCAGCGCGTGCAGGTGAGCCGCCAGTCGCACCTCCACCGGCCCGCCCCTTTCTATAGAGGCGGGGCATGAGACAGGACAAGTCCGTCCAGCAGGTAAGAGGCTCTCCCATGATGCTTTGCTGTTGTGTTGTCAGAGGAAGAAGTTGCGTCTGGGCTGACCTGCTGGGTGGACTCCGTCAGGAGAGCAGCGAGGACGCCCTGAAGGCGGCGCTGGACAAAACTGTCCGTTACCTGCAGGACGTCAAGCACAGGTACACACGCTAATGCTAATGCTAATGCTAATGCTAATGCTAATGCTAATGCTACACAGAGTCACCACAGGGGTCAAACGTGCAGGTCTCAGGTCAGTTCAGCTGCTGTTCTACACGAAGCCAAGGACGCACGTTTGAAAAGGTCTGATGTGACAGTCAGCACCGGGGGAGGGCCCTCAAAGCCGGTCAGCACGCAGTTTTCCACTTCATCTCTTGTCGACCAGGGGTGGAGACAGCAAGAGACACGTCCACCAACGTGTCCCTGAGCAAGACACCCAGCTGCCCCAGAGGCGTGCGACCTCTGACAGATGTGTAATGTAACGTATGTGGCGTCCTCTGACGTCACACTGTGTGCGTGCGTGTGTGTGCGTATGCGTGTGTGCGTGTGCATGTGTGCGTGTGCAGCTGCAGGCAGCGGGTCTCTGATCAGTGTCGGCTGGTGGATCTCCTCCCGTCCCTCTTCCTGGAGGAGCTCCTGTCCTACAGCAGCAGCCTCAGCTCCTTCTACCGCCTCAGCCACGCCTACAGACCGGTAACCATGGCAAACACACCTTACACACACCCACGCCTGCTGGTGACCTTGGCAACACCCAACCCCCATCCATCCAATCACAGTACAGGGGTGCGTTTCCCTGTACGACCACGTTGAACTATCTTAAACTAACCACCGTCTGAGGTCGTAGCTTTGGCGCCACCGTGAACCAACACGAGCGTTCGTCTGACGCAGAAGCTTGTTCTTCAGGCTCGTCACGTCACAGTCGGACGAACAGAGAACGTTTGACCCCGTCAGCCTGAATACAGGTTGGGTCTGCTCTGCTGCAGACGACCTCTTCACAAAAGCTCAGTGTGATGAATGTTGTTGAACAGTTTGAATCTGAATTTGAATGAGCTTGTCAACGTTCTCTGCTGAGACAGACACGGGATGGACCCGTAAAAAGCTTCATTACACTTATTAAGGTCAGAGGTCAGAGGTCATATTAAACGTCCCTACGTTCTCCGGTCTGTCCTTTGGTGACTCAAGTTACTGTGAACAGACAGCTGGTCTACACTGAGACACTGACCGCAGCTCCACCCACGACCCCACAAATCCATTTAAAACAGCTTCACCTGAAGGTGAACCAGAGGGTTTTTCTTTTTTCCATTCACTCCATCGGGAGCGCCGCGTTTTTTCCAAGCCGCTGAAAGCAGCAGGAGCTTACTCGCCGGGCGCTGAGCGTTTTTTTTGTACATTGCCAAGAGTTGAAAACTGTGGGAAAACTCTGCGCTCGTCACTTTTTACTCAGCTGTCCAATCACAGTAGAGGAGGGGCGGGACAAATACCCTAGCAACAGTTACTATCCTGGAACCCTGTGTCGCCTAACGATGGTTCCTCCCGTCTAAGTTACTGACTTAGTTACCTCCGTAGTTCAAAGGCAGCCCGGCCCGGCGACATCAGGACCAAACGCAGCAGCAGAAACATGGAAGAAAGCTGTTAGAGATTTCAGTGAGTTCAGAGTCCAGGTCCAGGTCCAGGTCTTCAGCTGTACAGTGTGACGTGTAAAGACTAAACTCTGAATGTGATTTATGTCCTCAGAGTCCAGAGGAGCTGCAGAACCTCCGCCCGTCCTCCAGCAGCGCCACCAACCCGGGTCCGTCTGTCCCGCCTTCAGATCAGGGTTCAAAGAGGGAACTGTTCCTGTTGCTGTCCCGGTTCCCCTCCGGTCTGAACTGGCTTTGTTTTCTCTGTAGAAACCAGCGGGGGGGCTGAAATCCAGAAACCAGAGGAGATGACGGAGAATCAACCAATCAGCTGTCAGAATGACACACACCCCGCCCAGCCCTCTCAGGATTGGCTGACTGAGGTGATGCTCTGATCAGTGATTGGATAACAATGATCGGTTTCCTATTGGTCCACAAAAACGTGTGTGTGTGTGTGTGTGTGTAGGCGGAGTCTTCTCTGCTGGAGCTCTGTGACATCAGCAGCAGTGTCACGTTTACATCATCCAGCGGTGTGGCCTATAGCGGCCCTGCCTTCAGATGCCCCGCCCCCGACCCGCCGCAGCAGGAAACACGCCTGAGCCTGTTTCCTGTGGAGCTGCTCACGCACGCACTGACCAGGTACACACTCACAGGTGTCACCGTGGCAGGTGAGGAGCGCCCTGCAGGTCTGACTGAGTGTGTCTGATCTGTGATCCAGGACCCGGACTCTGTTCCTGGACCACCTGGAGCAGCGTTTCCGTGGCGTCCTGAGCTCGGCCGCCGCGTGGCGAGGGACAGGAAGGAGGCGGTGCGTTTGGAGCAGGAGCTGCAACTGAAGCAGCTGAACCCCAAACACATCCGGACCCACGTCTTCCAGCCCCGCCTGGGTAACGACACACACCACCAGGGGCCCAGCATGTCAGGGCGGGGCCACTTCCTATAATGGCGTCAAACTGTGTTTTAATTTGGAGGCCAGAACTGCTGATTAATTTTTTATTGTTTACATAAAGAGAGCAGAAGCACCAGACCCCCCCTCCCTCAGCCCTCTGCCCCCCTTACAGGATGAGCCAGGACCGGCATCAGGCACAAACAAGTTCTTTATGGAGACAGGGTTTTGGGGGACTCTCAGCAGTGAAACCACAGAAGCAAGAAGCAAGACGCAAGCTCGTTGTGGTCGGAGTCAGATAGTGCGTCCGGTCAGAGTCGCCTCTGTCTGACCCATAGACCCTGAGAGTCCAGCAGCAGGCTGACAGACCACACAGATTTAAATCTTGTAGAAATGTTACTCCTCCCCACATGATGGCTGAGGGGTTCCTGGGGTCTTCCTGTGTCCCTGTTAGTGGGGACTAAGCGGTGTTCTGGGGTGCAGCCTGAGGGGTTCCTGGGGTCTTCCGTGTCCCTGTTAGTGGGGACTAAGCGGTGTTCTGGGGTGCAGCCTGAGGGGTTCCTGGGGTCTTCCCGTGTCCCTGTTAGTGGGGACTAAGCGGTGTTCTGGGGTGCAGCCTGAGGGGTTCCTGGGGTCTTCCCGTGTCCCTGTTAGTGGGGACTAAGCGGTGTTCTGGGGTGCAGCCTGAGGGGTTCCTGGGGTCCTCCCGTGTCCCTGTTAGTGGGGACTAAGCGGTGTTCTGGGGTGCAGCCTAAGGGGTTCCTGGGGTCCTCCCGTGTCCCTGTTAGTGGGGACTAAGCGGTGTTCTGGGGTGCAGCCTGAGGGGTTCCTGGGGTCTTCCCGTGTCCCTGTTAGTGGGGACTAAGCTGGTGTTCTGGGGTGCAGCCTGAGGGGTTCCTGGGGTCTTCCCGTGTCCCTGTTAGTGGGGACTAAGCGGTGTTCTGGGGTGCAGCCTGAGGGGTTCCTGGGGTCTTCCCGTGTCCCTGTTAGTGGGGACTAAGCGGTGTTCTGGGGTGCAGCCTGAGGGGTTCCTGGGGTCCTCCCGTGTCCCTGTTAGTGGGGACTAAGCGGTGTTCTGGGGTGCAGCCTGAGGGGTTCCTGGGGTCCTCCCGTGTCCCTGTTAGTGGGGACTAAGCGGTGTTCTGGGGTGCAGCCTGAGGGGTTCCTGGGGTCCTCCCGTGTCCCTGTTAGTGGGGACTAAGCGGTGTTCTGGGGTGCAGCCTGAGGGGTTCCTGGGGTCCTCCGTGTCCCTGTTAGTGGGGACTAAGCGGTGTTCTGGGGTGCAGCCTGAGGGGTTCCTGGGGTCCTCCCGTGTCCCTGTTAGTGGGGACTAAGCGGTGTTCTGGGGTGCAGCCTGAGGGGTTCCTGGGGTCCTCCCGTGTCCCTGTTAGTGGGGACTAAGCGGTGTTCTGGGGTGCAGCCTGAGGGGTTCCTGGGGTCTTCCCGTGTCCCTGTTAGTGGGGACTAAGCGGTGTTCTGGGGTGCAGCCTGAGGGGTTCCTGGGGTCTTCCCGTGTCCCTGTTAGTGGGGACTAAGCGGTGTTCTGGGGTGCAGCCTGAGGGGTTCCTGGGGTCTTCCCGTGTCCCTGTTAGTGGGGACTAAGCGGTGTTCTGGGGTGCAGCCTGAGGGGTTCCTGGGGTCCTCCCGTGTCCCTGTTAGTGGGGACTAAGCGGTGTTCTGGGGTGCAGCCTGAGGGGTTCCTGGGGTCCTCCCGTGTCCCTGTTAGTGGGGACTAAGCGGTGTTCTGGGGTGCAGCCTGAGGGGTTCCTGGGGTCCTCCCGTGTCCCTGTTAGTGGGGACTAAGCGGTGTTCTGGGGTGCAGCCTGAGGGGTTCCTGGGGTCCTCCCGTGTCCCTGTTAGTGGGGACTAAGCGGTGTTCTGGGGTGCAGCCTGAGGGGTTCCTGGGGTCCTCCCGTGTCCCTGTTAGTGGGGACTAAGCGGTGTTCTGGGGTGCAGCCTGAGGGGTTCCTGGGGTCCTCCCGTGTCCCTGTTAGTGGGGACTAAGCGGTGTTCTGGGGTGCAGCCTGAGGGGGTCCTGGGGTCCTCCCGTGTCCCTGTTAGTGGGGACTAAGCGGTGTTCTGGGGTGCAGCCTGAGGGGGTCCTGGGCTAAAGTCGGACTCTTTTGTGTTCAGCTGAGCTGCAGCGCCACAGGCGGCTGGTGGACGCTCACTGTGAGGAGGTGCTGGACGTGTTGACCTCCTGCAGGGAGGAGCTGCAGGAGCTGCAGACCTCCATCAGCAGGAAGAACCAGGAGTTCACCGTCTCTCTGTCCCACATGGAGGACGATGTCCTGACGGCGGACAGCAGCCGGCGGTAAGAAGCAGCGCTGTGCGACGCATACATACACACACGTTGTGCAGAAGGCTGCGTGCCGACGCCAGCGGCCTCCGACGCCAGCGGCCTCCGACGCCAGCGGCCTCCGACGCCAGCGGCCTCCGACGCTACTCGGTTAGCTTGAATCTGTAGACGTGGTCCGGCCTCACGGACCTGCAGCTGGTTTGGCTCTGAAAGACATCAGGTGATCCCTGCTGCTGCCTGAGCTGATCATGCAGACAGATTCTTTGTCTCGATCACGTCTGTCTTTAAAAGCAGAAACTCCTCTGCGTGAGCGTCCGTCCACACGTCTCTGCGTTCAGGCCGAAGTGACCCAGGTCTGATCTCTGTGTGAAGGTTCACATGGAGTCTGACGGGCCACATTTAAACAGTAATGTGAAGTGTGATCAGACCTGAGCGTGAGGGCCTGCAGTCTGAAGGGAGCCTAATGTCCATGTGACCTCTTTCACATTTGATAATTGAGCTGCAACGATTGGTCGATTAACCCGTCAGTTAACTAAATCGATGTCATCCGTTCAGTTCACCGCTCTGAATCCTTGTTCTAAAGACAAACCATCCAAATCCTCTGATCCAGCTTCCTGAGGGCCCGTGTCCCCTGAAGAGTGTTGTTGTTACCAGACTCTTTGCTGGCTGAGGCGCTGTGGTTGCTATGATACATAATATTATATACAGATTTTAGTGGACGTGAAAATGTCACCACACAGAACGTAGGCCTCCTCGCTCCGCATGAAGCGAAGCTGAAACATGGAGAGCGAGGGGCCGTGCGTCTGGGTAAAAAGTGACGAGCGCCGTGTTTACCGTGTTGGAAAGACGCCTCGGTGGACACGGGCC
The DNA here is from genome assembly GCA_024633595.2 of Lepomis macrochirus. Lineage (NCBI taxonomy): Eukaryota > Metazoa > Chordata > Actinopteri > Centrarchiformes > Centrarchidae > Lepomis > Lepomis macrochirus. The sequence goes on along the minus strand of JALXJV020000023.1, from coordinate 179,636 downwards.
CTTAATGTGAACACATCAAAACGAAAAACGTTTGTTTCCTGTGTTTCGTTTCCATAGTTACTGATGGTAACTAGGAAACGAGCCGGTTTTCGTTTTTCTTTTTTTCGTTTCAAAACAAAAATCCGGAGCGTCCTCCTGGACGCAGAAAATGTCCCGCTATCATTGGTTGTGATGGCAGCAGTAACAGCTGATCTGTGGTCAGCTCCCAGACGCGAGGCTGACGAGTCGTCCGTCTGTGTGTCTGCAGCGTGGCCGCCCTGAGCTCCGCCCTGCAGGACCGTCTGGATCAACACATCAAAGACACCCAGCGCTGTCGGACCAGCTTCAGACAGACGGTTCAGGCCCGACTGGAGGAGGTCAGAAACAGAACCACTCAGCTCCTCAACTCCTTCCAGGTAACGCCTGGAACTACTGGAACTCCTGGAACAACAGAAGCTGCGCCATTAAACGGCGTTTCTCTCCTCCTGCAGGCTGTTCAGCGAAGGAGGCGAGTTCGCTCCTCAGGAGGTGAAGCTGTTTCAGAGGAGACTGAAGGAGGAAACCAAACAGATCAGCGTGACGGAGGAGGCCATCTTCTCTGAGCTGGAGGCCTTTGAGTCCAGGACTTTACAGCAGGTGTGCAGATTAACCTCGTTCTCTTTAACAGGTTCGACCAATCAGACCGCAGCGCAGCTTTACCCCCTGTACGCTCTGTGCTCCTCCTGCAGGTGAAGGAGGCGTCCGGAGGCTTCGAGGAGAAGCTCTCCTTCCTGAGGTCTGAGGTCACGTTCACGGAGAAGGTCCAGAAGATCATCAGCAGCACGCAAGTTCACATTAAGGCTGAGGTACCTGCCCGTCTCAGCTTTCCAGCGGTGCATTTTAGGCTCGTTCTGCAGCGTCAGCGTCACTGAGCGGCGTGGAAAGCGGCAAAACAGCTTCATCAACGTGTGCTAAAAGCGTTTGTCCTCTGACTTCAGGTGTTTGCGTTAACTCCTGTGCTGAGTAGGTTTAGAGCCGTCTGGATATTCACATGTCTTTGGCGAGTTACTCCCAAACTGTAGGACAGCCCACCTGGTCACTGCCACCTGAGAGTCATTAGTTACATCAAAGAATTACTGTGTCTGGATGGTAAAGCTTCACTCTGCCTTCTGCTTCCTGTCTCTGAGGTTTAACGGGCGCATTATTCTGACAGTAACTTATGCGTATCTGCGGATCGGCTGAGTCTTTGCCACAAAAATCAACCTGTTGATTAATCACAGGGGGGAAAGTCGCTGTGCGCTCCGGGTACAGTCTCTGATTACCTGAATGTCCTCAGGTCCGTGGTCCTCAGGTCCGTGGTCCTCTGGTCCATGGTCCTCAGGTCTGTGGTCATCTGGTCCATGGTCCTCAGGTCCGTGGTCCTCTGGTCCATGGTCCTCAGGTCTGTGGTCATCTGGTCCATGGTCCTCAGGTCCGTGGTCCTCTGGTCCATGGTCCTCAGGTCTGTGGTCATCTGGTCCATGGTCCTCAGGTCCGTGGTCCTCTGGTCCATGGTCCTCACGTCCATGATCCTCAGGTCTGTGGTCATCTGGTCCATGGTCCTCAGGTCCATGGTCCTCAGGTCTGTGGTCATCTGGTCCATGGTCCTCAGGTCCGTGGTCCTCAGGTCTGTGGTCATCTGGTCCATGGTCCTCAGGTCCATGGTCCTCAGGTCTGTGGTCATCTGGTCCATGGTCCTCAGGTCTGTGGTCATCTGGTCCATGGTCCTCAGGTCCATGGTCCTCAGGTCTGTGGTCATCTGGTCCATGGTCCTCAGGTCCGTGGTCCTCTGGTCCATGGTCCTCACGTCCATGATCCTCAGGTCCGTGGTCCTCAGGGCTGTGGTCATCTGGTCCATGGTCCTCAGGTCCATGGTCCTCAGGTCTGTGGTCATCTGGTCCATGGTCCTCAGGTCCATGGTCCTCAGGTCTGTGGTCATCTGGTCCATGGTCCTCAGGGCTGTGGTCATCTGGTCCATGGTCCTCACGTCCATGGTCCTCAGGTCCGTGGTCCTCAGGTCTCTGAGTCTCTGAACATGTGTGACCTTCTCAGGCAGCCCGCAGTCAGCAGCAGCAGGCGGCCGTCAGCAGCAGGCTGCAGGACCTGAGGAGGGAGCTGGAGAACCCGCAGGTACACGTGGGTCACGTAGTCCTGCTGCAGTAGTTTGAACAGTGCTGCTGTACTTCCCTCAGTGAAGGCCTCTCTGTCTCTGCAGGTGTCTCCAGACCAGGTGTGTTCCCTCCTGTCATCGGTCTCTGAAGGACTCAGGAAGTGCTGTCAGCACCTGGACTTCTCATTGGTAGGCACCTCCTGTACTTGGACCTCTTGTATATCTACTTCCTCCCACCTGCACACCTGCTGTCTCACCTCTCACCTGTCCACCTGGACTCCCTCTGGTTCTTCCTTTCTGAATCCGGACTATGTGCTAACAGCCTGGACCTGTTTGTCCTGATGTGGTCTACATCATGTCCATGTGGATTACAGTCTGTGTGACTCTGTGTTCAGGACTCCACCCTGCAGGAAAACCTCTCAGCTCATCCTGAACCCGGGAAGCAGGTCTGCTTAGCCCCGCCTCCTGGTTTACTGCAGCCGAGCAGGATGGGCGGGGACCTCCTCGATGACCCTGTTGTGGGTGTCATCAAGTCCCTGAACAGGTATGCGTGGTCCCCGATCCCACTGAGTAATACTGCAGGAACCACGAGGAGTTCTGCTCGTCTTTAACCTTCCCTCCTCTCTTCTGTCGCATCAGGTTCTGTCTGAGCCGGGACGCAGAGAGACCGGAACGAGGAAGACCAGCTGCAGGTAAAACCTCTTTGCTGAGACAACACTGAGCGTCTTTCGTTAAACAGAGATTCAGACCTTGCTGACCAAGCTAGCTGGCTCCGCCCTCTCGTCCAAATACGGTCACGCCCGGGTCCAAAGAAACAAGATGGCGACGGCCAAAATGCCAAACGAGGCTTTAAACAGTCAGACTGTCCTGTTTCAGCCTGAACCGCCTCACTTAATAAAGCCCCGCCCACTGCTCTGGCGAAATGACTCGACGTGGTCCCGGTCTCGTCTTAAAGTCTGGTAACGGGGGCCGAAACCCGTCTCTGATGTGTCTAACAGCAGTTTGTGTGTCTGCAGGTCAGAGTCCTGTCCAGCGTCCTCAGCAGCGATGTCCCGAGTCTGTCGGTACGCTGAGGTAAACACCCGCCTGTCTGGGGTCCTGCTCCAAGAGCAAAGCTGATTACGGGGTGTCCGGGCTGCAGGGGCATTTGGTTTGGTTTTCCCGGTTCAAGAGGCCACATTCTGCTCGTTGCTTCTCCCCCCTCTTAAACCCAGACTGAGGAGGAAGTGAAACAGCTGGAATGATCGTGGTCACATGACAGAAGTAGTCTGATGTCTGAACAGGCTGTGAAGCTGATCTGATTGGTTCCCAGCAGTGTTTTCTGAATCAAGAAGCTTTTCAGTAACGAAGCTTCCATCAGTCAGCGAGGCCGCGTGTCCTCGGCTGATGTCTGCGACTTTGCTGCAGGGGAGTAAAGACGCTTTCTACTGTGATAGTTACTGTGAGAAGGATCAGGGTCCGGTCTGGACGGCTCGTCCTCTAAACCAGGGGTGTCAAACTCATTTTCACCACGGGCCACATGAGCATTATGGTTCCCCTCAGAGGGCCAGTTGGAACTGTAAGACTGTATAAACACACTTTACTGCATAAACTCTTCCTTCACATGTTGTAAATTAACTGTCTCTGTATTTGATTATTTAGCCTGTTCAGGTTCAGGACATTTAACCCATCAGATGCAAAAATATAAGCAAGCACATTTACTGTATCTGTGTTATTATAACACACATTAATTTATCAGGGTTAGAAACCCAAAATACTCCATCAAACTTTATTTACTTGAAAAGTAGGGGCAGTAGGGGCAGAACCATTGTAAAAGAAATGACTGTGAGCTGCTAATAACGTGTGACAGATGTGGCATTTGATGAAACAAACGGCTGCAGAGGGCAAACATCTGACTAATAACAGGTAGTTTTATTCCCTGGTAGCTCCTCCTTCATCAGACACTGGCTCAAAACCAGAGGACAAAATTAGCTGCCAGAGTAAAGCCTCAGAGTTAATGAAAACTATCTGTCAATATTTTTAAATGTCCCGCCCCATCCAGGCTGTGATTGGTCGGTTTACGACAAGTGACATTGACGAGCTTCATTCGGCTCACAGCTGCTTGAACACCGAGCTTCTCTTCTCCCTCGTCTAAGGCTACGGCTAAAAAGGCTACGCCTTTGTAGCGCGCAGAAGCCGTTGCCATGGTTACCATCTGTAGAGCGCCTGCTGTTCACTCGCCGTCTCCCTTTCTGTTCACCTGAGAGAACCTGCCGAAGCCGCTCTCTGACAACAACATGCCCCCTCTCCTGGTCTGACTGCAGGCCTGTGTGTTCAGAGCCAGCGGCAACGGACTCAAAAGACTTGTCGGCTTTAATTAACGCAAAAAAATACCCCCTAAAAAATACATAATTAATTAATAATGTGATAATTAAGTTACTTTGTACAAACAACAACAACAACAACAATGGTTTGTTGCATGAGGAAATCCATTTAGCTGCAGTGATGTGACAGGAAGTAGGAGAGTTTCTGTCTGAATTAGCTCTCTCTCACAGTTTGGTAGGTTTTTCTTCTTTTGCTGCTGTGGAATGAAGTTAGTTCAATATAAACTAGACCTGTAGCTTACTGTGTGTGTCTATATATATAAATATATTTAAAAATTAAAAGTAGCTAACTTACTTAGCTCACTGCGTTTTCCAAGTAGCTTGCTCAACACTGGTTACCAGCTTGTCAGGGCCCGCCCTACTTCTGATTGGCTAGTAGTCCTTACCTGGGTACTGAGCATGTGCAGCTCCCAACAAAGATCCAATAGAAGTGAGATGCTTGACTCGGCGGCTGAAACATTCCACCATGTGAACCTGTTCTGGTCCCACCGGTGACACGGTGGACCCGGGGACGAGCAGAGTACGGCCTCTTTGACAGGGTGTGTGACCTGGGAGGATTTAAAGCTGTCAGACGTGTTGGTTCGTCTGTGATTCAGGATTCAGTTTTAGAAACAGACTGACAGTAAGCGTGTGTGTGTGTGTGTGTCAGCGTGAGGAGGGGCTGCAGGTCCATCAGGACCGACAGGAAGTTCCAGGTGTTTGGGCCCAAACCAGAACCAGAGGCGAGCACACGGTGAGTCCCGGCTGTGGGTCCGATGTAGTCCTGGAGCAGAACCTCAGCCGGCTGTTGGTCACCTGTGTGTTTGTGTTGCAGCTCCTTCAGCCACCGTCCAACGGCGTGCTGTGGGAAGCCAATGACGTCCTCCTGCTGGTTGCCGAGGTAACACACACACGCTCAAAGTGACGCGGGTGAATGTAAAAGTTCTGCTGTCGCGTGTTAATTGTGTTTCTAAAACCCGCTCAGGACTTTTACCAGAGCGAGCGCTACGCCCAGTTCCTCCTGGTTCCTGACAGCCTGGACCAATGGGCTGAAAGCATGCAGCAGAGGCTGCTGGGATACCAGGAACAGGCCCAGAGGTTTCTGAGCACGAGCAGAGAAGGTAGACACGCACACACACCGAACCTCCTTAACTTAACCCCTTAAAGCTGGACCCTGCAGCTCCCTGAGGGCCTGACCCGGAGTGAGGACCCCCCAAACCCTAATCCTGCCCGTCTGTCTCTCAGAGCTGGTGACCCACCTGTCTGTGTTGGAGGAGCTGCTGCGTGCGTTACCTGCAGTTCTGATCAGTAACCATGAGCGACAGTGGGGGGCGGGGCTTAGAGAGGATGTGGGCGGAGTCAGACTGAAGCTGGAGGAGACGCTGGTGGCCAGCGAGCAGGAGAAGGTGAGCACCTGTCTGTCAGCTGGAACAGGTAGAGGTCAGGTAGAGCTGACGCTCTCTCCTCTCTCAGGGTGAGGTCGTCCGGCGGCTGCGAGTGTCTCTCAGAGACGACGAGCTTCAGACTCTGATCAGCAGAGAGGAGCTCAGACAGCAGCGGCTTCACGCCGCCATCTGCAGCGCACACCAGGAAATACAGGTAGGAGGAGGTTGTAGTCACCTGTCGACATCAACACCTGCAGGAGACACTCAGCACCTGTGTTTGTGTTCAGGACTGTGTGCTTGAAGTCAGAGGGGAGGAGTTTGTGACATCACTGGCGTCAGCTGACGGAGAACCTGCTTCATCAGCTGGACGACCTGCTCACACCTGGAGGTGACCTTTGACTTTACCAGGAGAGCAGAGCAGGAGCGCACGCCACTGTCTTTATATGTAACATATGTATATGTCTATATGTATGTATGTATGTATGTATGTGTGGGGGGTAATGGCGGCCTGTGGGTCTGTAGTGGAGCTCACATTTGAAGATGCACCTGAACAAACATGCCCCCCCCCCCACACGTCATCATTTTTTAGGCAGTGCTGGAGTGCACTGCTAATATTTGTGCTGTAGTTGTGTGAAGGACAGCCGCACCGCGTTTCTGTAGAGCCGACGGGCATTTTTGTTCAGCTCGACCTTAGTAGCAGCTTACTGTGGCTGTATGACTTTTGAGCACCACCCTGCTATCAGTGTATTTTGTAAAGTCAGCTTAACTAGGTGACATGTTGAGCTGCATGTCTGTGACGCCTGCATGGCACCTCTCCAAACAGAAGATGGCCAGTGTCCTGCCTGCCTGGGCAGGGCTCTCTGACAATCCCTGTATGAACTGTAGGTTTATACCTCTGGCAGTGAGAAGGGCCAGACTTGCAGAGCAAGGCGGTGATACTAGTCTGCCACCTCATAGTGTGGTTGCAAAACCTTTAGCATCTGCGGTCCGCAGACGCAGGGCGGTCTCACACGGTCCACCTAAGAAACCAAGGAAGGTGGAGTCCTTGGCTCTCAAAGTTGATGGACTTTCATCTGCGTTTGCCCTGATTAAGGAGCTTTGGCTCAGTCTCCAGCCTGATAATAGGGGGCAAGCTCCAAGAGGATGATGTGTTATTGTGGACTGACTGATGATCTCCTCACCAGGAGTTATAACATGGCAGCACCCATGGGCCGTATAGGTAATTCCTTTTCTCACGCCATCCTGGCTCTGTCTCAGACCCTGCAGGAGTCTGGTTCAGACTCTTAGTGATGCATTTCTTCAGACCTTTGCAGTTATGTCTAGTGAGCTTGGAAGGTTGCTGTCGACATTGACACTGGCACGGCGGCAGGTCTGGCTGGCGCAGTCCCCTCTGTCGGGGGTGTCGTCACACCCTTTGTTCTCCTCCTGTGGTGCTGGGTCAAATGTTTGGACCAGCGGCTCAGCAGGCACTAGAGCAGTGTGGGGAGGCGGATCAAGCCAGGCAGCGGTTTGCAGTTACTCTCCTACTGAATCCATACTTCCTGCCAAAGCGGGAGCCTCCCTCGCACGTAACCCAAGCCATCGAGTTGGCTGCATACAGTCCCCGAGGCTTATCTGAAGGGGTGGAAGAGCTGTCACAGCTACTGGGTCCAGTTTGAGCCCTAAAGGCTTATGTGGAGGCCACTGCCAAGGTACGCAGGTCTGACAACCTTTTGTTTGCTAAGGGGGGCTGTAAGGGTGACGCTCTATCAAAACAGAGACTTTCCAATTGGATTGTGGATGTGATTCTGCACACTTACAGGTCACAAGGCCTGCCGGCACTTAAGTAAGGTTAAGTGTCACTCTAATTAGAGTGTGTCCACATCCGGGCGGCCCTGAGAGGGTCTCTCTGCACAACATCTGTACTGCTGCAAGCTGGGAGTCTTTCATGTACAGTCCCCTCCAAGCGTTATCAGAACAGTAAGGCAAATTCCTTTGTTTTGGTTGTTCACTGAAGACATTTGAGTTTAAGATCAAAAGATGAGACAAGAATTCAGAATTTCAGCTTTTATTTCCTGGTGTTCACATCTAGGTGTGTTAAACATCTCAGGACAAACCACTGTTTGTTTTTCAAGTGAGCAAAACTACTGGAACATGTGACTGACAGATGTTTCTTGTTGCCCAGGTGTTGCCTTTAGGTTGATTGTCCAAACATTAAATAGCTCTGCATGATGAGTCTAAGTTTTCATCCTTGGTTCAAACCTATAAAGACTGCATTTCCTGTTAAAGAGGATAAACCAACATGAAGAGCAGAGAGCTGTCTGTGGGAGAAAAGTCGATGGGTCGCAGGCTCGAGGCCGTTATTCCAAGCAAGGGTTAGGTCACCAAATATTACATGTTATTTACTTTAAGATTATTTGTTCCTTTACTTTTGCTCAGCTAAGAATGCTGTGGTCTGATACAAACTGTGATATGTCCTGAGATGTTTAACACGTCTAGATGTGAAGGCCAGGAAATTAAAGCTGAAATTCTGAGTTCTTGTCTCATCTTTTGATTTTAAACTCAAATGTTTTCAGTGAACAACAAAAACAAAGGAATCTGCCTTACCGTTCCAACACTTTGGGAGGAGACTGTACCTTTGCTTCCGATTACCATGTAAACGTGGCTGCTCCCCACGCGGTGGTGACGTGAGGCTTTCATACTGAGGCGTGCTTCCTACGTCATCACATGGTCCCTGGTGACTTTGTTGGTATAATTACTCCACCTGCACAAATGGGAGATGGAGACATCCAGTGCTAAGGCACCGCCGTCTGTCAGGAAGAATTCATAGAACCGTAGTTACACTTGTAACTCATTTTTTTCTCTTTGTGTTTCCATAGAAACAGAGGCAGAGTCATCACAACAACCCTGTGAGGACAGCACAGTTACCATGGAGACGAGGCGGAGACAGGAAGCAGGTACCACCTGACCTCTGACCATGTTGGACCCACTGGCGTGGACCGACGCTGCGTTCCAGCGGCTCAGAACTTCGGACATTTCACGTAGAAATGTCCGAGTTCTGACCTGAAGCGTTCCAGGTGCATGATGGTTCATGAAAACATGGCTGACCTGTTTCTTTGTCAGATGGTCACAGCTGAGCCCTCAGCTGGCCCTGGTGTTAATTAAAAGAGCCGTTATACGTTGATGCATCAGCTGGGGACCTTTAAAAGGCAGGAAGACGTTGTTTTGAAGCTTTTCCTGAATCAGAGTTCAGAGCTGCCTGATGACCCTGGAGACAGATTCACACTGTGTGGTGTTTTACCTACAGGTGAACAAACCTGATGTTGTCTTTCAGTTTAAAGTTCATCATGCACTCTGTGAGCTTCCAGCTGCTGCATCATTCAGTAGGAACTCTGACTTCACGAGGCGTTCATGGTCCTTTTTCTGGAAGGCAACATGAGACCTGGATCCTGGACCCAGACATGACGCCTTCTGTGTGTGTGTGTTTCAGTACCTGGTCCGGTATCGTGTACCTGTCGCCCCCCACCAACAGCACCGCTGACCCACTATCCACTGTTACCATGCCAACAACAGCATCCATCACCACGACCAGGTGCACCCTGGGACATCTGGCTGTTATAGAGCAGAGAGCAGCTGCTGTGAAGGTACACACTACGCACACACATTAAACACCTACAAACTTAATGTGGTTTAACGTGATTAATGTTTGTGTGTCAGCGGTTTGAGCAGCTGTTCAGGTCGGAGATGTCGCGTTCAGACGACGACAAACGAAGACGACTGAGTGAACTACAGAGCTGGAACACACACTGGAGACAGCAGATACACACTCTGAGACACACACACTAACACTAACACACTGACATGTGTAAGATGAAGTCTGATTGGCTGTTTGCTGTGATGTCATCGGCTGTATTGATGTTTGTTAATAAACCACAGAAGAAGAACTCGGCGTGTTGTTGTGGGTCTTTTAGATGTAGTTCCATGAGTCCACCAGCGTGTGGAGCAGTAACCTCTGACCTCCTGCAGTGTTTCTTAGTAGAGGAGAAGAAGGACGGCCGTCCACATACTTTTGGCCATTTAATGTACCAGAGCCAGTCTGAGCAGTGAAGGAGTCTCAGGTACGTTTACTGACTGCAGCTTCGTTTCCTTCATCTTAGATTTCCAGGCGTGAATAAATCTTCTTTCTCCCAGAGAGACTCGAGGAGGCGGAGCTTGAAGACGCTGCAGGACGTTCAGCTGCAGGGGTGGAGAAGGTGAACCAGGTGTTAAAAGATCTTTGGAGCCGTCACTTCTGTTTTCCTCGGCTACAGTCAATACTCAAGCCAAGCCAAACGAAGCTCTCCGACGCTGTCGCCTCCTGACCCACAGTAACCACAGTAACCACAGTAACCACAGTAACCCACCTCCTGACAGTAAGTCAGTAAGTAAACTTGATTTATAGAGACAAGAGGGGTCACAGAGTGCTTCACTGTAAAAAATAAAACAAATAAAAACAACAACACTAAAACATAAAAACACATGGTAAATGCTTCTCTAAAGACGTCTTAAGGTGTTTCCACAGAATCCAAGGCTCTCAAGGCTAAAGGGACAGAGTTCCAGGGCCTTGGAGCCACCACACAGAAAGCACCATCACCTCTTGTTTTAAAATTACTTTAACAGGTTAAAACACATTAATTTGCCAAAAATGACAGCCAGAACATTACAGTCAGAGGATGACAGAGCCCCACTGGCCTGCCTGATCTGAGGGGTAAAAACCAGCACCTCAGTTTTGTCTGAATTTAAGAACATTTACCCCCATCAAAATATCATTTGAGACCCTAAGGAGGGCAGTCTCACTTAAATGGTCTTATGAAAGCCAGACTGAAACTATTATATCAAAGATATAATGAGAATCCAAAAGATTATTTAGCTGGTTCTCAACAACCTTTTCTAGAATTAGGCATCTAGTTTTTAAACAAAGCTGCATCAAGTTTTTTGTTTGAAGACAGGCTGAACAACAGCATGCTTAAAAGAGCTGGGGACCTGGGCCAGCTGGAGACGTGAGTTTAGAAACCAAACGTGTGGATTTTAAAAGATGTGGGTAAAATATCAACAGGGCTTTGGGAAGGTCTCATCTTGCCCACTAACTTAATGACGTCAACAGCCCTGAGTCTGCCTTCAGGTCTCTGGGATCCACTATATCCCAGGACCTGAAGCGGGAGCCCAACACTGACCCCATCATCAAGAAGGCCCAGCAGAGGATGGACTTCCTGCGCCAGCTCAGGAAGCTCAACCTGCCTAAGGAGCTGCTGATCCAGGTCTACACACCCATCATCCAGTCTGTCCTCTGCACCTCCATCAGTGTCTGCTTTGGATCAGGAGCAGACTGCGACGGACAGGCAGGACTGCAGAGAAGAGAGTCGGGAAACATCACTGCAGATCCATCTCACCCCGGACACAACCTGTTCCAGCTCCTCCCCTCTGGGAGGCGCTACAGAGCTCAAAAAAGTGCACAATAACTAAATCCAACATTTAGTTTTTCTTTTATAATATTTTGTTTCTTAAGTTTTAACTTGTGGACTTCCTGCTCCAAACCATGGATTTCTTGCCGTATTCCGTCAGTCCCTGCCGTGAAGTCCTGGGTTTGGCCTCCTGAAGCTTGAATAATTGGGGGTGTTTCATTCAAATTACGCACGTTTTCAGCCGCCGCATTTATCAACACCAGGTGGTGCGTACACCTGGATTTCAAAGGTACGCACAGCTTCATATATCAGGCGCTGAGAACAGTGTGAGCATAATCTCACGCACAAAAATACGCCCGTTTCTACGCAAGAATGATAAATGAGGGCCAATGTGTGCACAGGGGCGGATTTAGACATTTTGAGGCCTAAGGCAAACACAGGCATGGGGCCCTCCACAACCCTTCCGGCGCCCACCGCGAGGAGTCCCACCACCCCAACCAAGCTCCAGTATCCCTTACATTTTAAGACAGGTGTTATAGCCTAAAAGAAAACACAAAGGGTTTATATGAAGAGCATTTATTTAAATGCTTATTTGCATATTTTCTGTTCATTTAACTTTGCTTGTCTTTACATTTACATTTTATTTTCATTCCACATTTCATGTTGCTTTTCTTTTAAAGTTTTTCTTTTAATTTCACATAACTTTTCTTTACTCTTTTAGTGAGTTATTGTACTTTTTTACTATTGTACTGTTCTTTATTGTAAATTTGTTGCAGACTTTGCTTCTTTAAGACTGTTTTGGAAGGAGTGTATTTGTGGGCGGGGCCAGAGTGGTTCATTTTACAGAGTAAAGCGCAAACAGTTCTGTTGTCTAACGTCTACCTGCAGGTGGCAGTTATCGCGAGGCTAGTGACAGAGCTCAGACTGGGTATAGGTGTGTTTCGCCGACTTCATAGTCTAAAGTGAGCTGCAGCTGACTGCAGGGCCGGGGTGTAAAAACGGTGCCCTAAAGTTTCACATTCTACCTGTGTGAGCTCACTGCGAGCTGAGATCAGTGACTGATCTCGCTGCCATTGCAAAGAAAAATGCCGCGAGACCGGGCAATAGTGTGGTTCCAACTGAAAAGAGCAACTGCTGCCTCGGCGCCTGCAGTGGCCTTGCTCCCGCAAGTTTTTAATGTCTCATGACGGTTTGTAGCGCCGGCTAAAATCGGACACGATTTTAACCTTTCTATCAACAGTCTATGTTTCTAACCAGTGTAACCGGCTGACCCCGAGTACGTAGGTTACTGCACGGTCCTGACTCGAACCGGCGACCTCGGGTACGGGAGGCGGACACACTGACGAGGAGGCTAAAATGTGCCGGTGCTAGCGTCGTTCGCCAGTGCGTCTCTTAATGTGTCGGGGAGTGAGGTTTACTCACTGCACAGCTTCGCTGGCTTCCGTCACACCAGCAAACCTTATTTTAAGTCCAACATGCATCACCTTAAGTCAGCCCTGCGCAGCTGCATGGGTATTATTATTTTTAATAACGCAGGTTAAAATACGGAGATTTACAGGAAAATACTAATACGGGAGGACGGCGGGAAAGAAGGGTAAAATACGGGACTTTCCCGGCCAAAACGGGATACTTGACAGGTATGCCCGCCCCGCATCGCTTGAGCAATCTGGGCTGAAACTGCCGGTGGGTAGCTCCTCTTCATCAGTGTTAGCTTTGCTAGCGCAAGCACCGGCTTCTTGCTGCTCTTTAGTAGCCTAACGTTAATGTTGGTGTTGTCAGTAGCCGTCGTGAAAAAGGTTGTTACCTTTGGAAGTTTTGCTAAAAACTGTCTGCTTTCTTCCCGCTTCTTCCTTTTTTCAGAACCACTTCGGTAGCTTCGCTTCATTTTCCAACCGTCTGTAGCAGCTCACAGCCTGCTGAGCTGTTTGTTTACAAACACACACGCAGATGCGCAGTTGCATAATGGAATAGTCCAATGTAGTGGGGACTGGGGGGGAGTTTCTCATCATGAATTAAACAATCGGATAGCACTTTACCGCATCGATGTTTAGAGATATAATTAACTGGTGAAAAGTAAGACAACAAATCGTAACCATAAGTTTATGAGGCGTTTTATGGGGCCCTTGGTAGCTTGGGGCCTAAGGCAATTGCCTACCTTTGCCTAATGGTAAGTCCGCCTCTGCGTGTGCAAAGTATGGTGCACGCATCTTCTCTAGTTATAAAACCTAATAACCAACAACCAACTATTTTAATACAGGCTGCTGAAAAATATGCAGAACACACAGGCCTACATAAGAACATGGAATGACTGAAAAAACACTTTGGTTTCTGATCGGCGTGATGCTGAATGAACAGATCAGGCACCAGGATTAACTAAGCCTGGCTGTAAGTCTGGTCTGGAGCAGGCTAGCTGCACAGAATAAATCGCCATGGTAACTTATGTGCTACTGCTTTCGTGAAACCGAGTCGAGTCTTAATTCAGCCAGGATATCTGGAAAATCCCGGCTTAATCCGCTATCCTGGTTTTGTGAAACAGCCCTCTGGTTACCTCTTATTATTTATTATTATTCATCATTCTCTATTTCAGAGCTGTTCATACTGTAAACCAGATCCACCTACTTTTTGCACATAACACCACACATAATCCTTATTCATTCCAGCATTCTTTACACTCCTCACACTGTGCACGTGTGTGTACCTGTATATCATCCTCCTGCAACATGTACGCAATAATAACTTTTTATTGTCGTTGCACTATTGTCTCAATCTGTCTGTTTTTGTTCATAGTGTGTATGAATGTGTTCTCTACACTGTAGCCTGTGTTTGATTATTATTGTCTTATTGCATTACTGTATAATTAGCACACCATGAGCGTTGTCCAGAGTCAAACTCCTCATATGTGCACACATACCTGGCAATAAAGCTGATTCTGGTTCTTCTAACTGTGAGTTGGAATATGGGAACCTGGGACCGTGTTACAGAAAGTTTCCTGTCTTAGGTCTTAAGTTCAGAATGGAAGAGTCTCGATAGGATTTTTCTCAGTTTGGTATTACAGAAGCAAATCCTAAGGAACTTTAGGAATCCTGTCTTATCTGACTTCATCCGTCTTATCTCAGATTAGGAAATCCTAAATACGCAATCCAACATCGGTTATCAACTTTATGTCTGTTACCTAGTGTAGTGGTGTGCGGTGTTTGCATACAGATTTATAGGTTTTGAGCAGTGCTCTTGAACACACCTTTGGAGCATCAAACTGGCTCCACCCAGGTCAAACCCCCCTCATTAGCTGAGCTCTATATAAAGCAGCTGTACAATCATGGCTGCCTCTTTGCTTCTTCCCTGCCTGTCTGTTGCCACATGGACCTTCTGTAGCTGTCTAGGTAGGTGAGCAAGTATAAAAACCTTCCCTTATGTTTCATTGTCTGTTCCCAGTGACTGAGGTTTGTTTTGCAGCAGTTTACTGCCGGCCTTTAGGCAGTTGGGTTGATTTCCTGGTTCCCTGTCTGGAGTGGCATGAAGTACTGTTCCTCAAAGCACCGTCTGTAAGGTACGAGAAGCCAAAGGGACCATACGTAGTGATACCTGAAGTAGCTGTTCACTTTTATAGATTTTGTTTCTTTTCAGTGGTGCTAGTGGTCGGCTTTTGGTGGAGGCTTGGCACGCTAGTGTGGGTTCCCTCACGGATTGTAGTGATAATGGCACTGGGGCACGATTTGCTGTGAACCGGTTGCAGTGACATCAATTGCAGTGAGCACATGCCTGTGGGTAAGTGGTGCACCCCTGGAGCACACCCTTAGTTAGACTGCCTCCCCACAGCTGGCCCTGGCCCATTTTGCTTTTTGTTTTGTCTAATAATAACTGGGAGTGTATTTTGTTAAAAATAAAAGCCTGTTTATTAAATTTGTAATAAAAGTTCATTTGTAGTATTAACAATTTTCCTTTCCAGGCACTTCCAGTTACTTTTTATCAAATTTTAATTTGGTAATGCACCATTAATGATGGATGCCAACCGCCGTTAAACAACAAAGAAGAAGAAGAAGAAACCGAGTTTGAAACGTAGACAGTCTGTCTGGGGGTTTTTTTGGGTCGAGTTGGCTTCTCTCACAGACTCACAGAGGAGAGTGGTGTGGGCAGGCTGGGCTGGACTGGACGAGACATGGCAGAAGGAAGTGACGGTTCAGGAAATGAGTCAGGAGAGATGGATGAAGGTGGCGGGAGTTATGGAAATTGGAATACAGATGGTTGGACAAACAAGCGTAAAAAGAGTGTAAGATCGGATGGGTGGGATAGTGACGGGAGAGGAAAGGTAACAGAAAGGGAGAGAGAGGATTTCAAGATAATAGTAAAACTTGCGCAAGAAGGGGCTACATTCGTCGATTGGAATCCAATACAGATAACTAAATCTATAAATAAAGAAATCGGGGAAGTAAGGAGTGCAAAAATATTGCGAGATGGCTCATTAATAATCATATGTAAGGATGGAGTACAACAAGGGAAAGCAATCAAAATTAATAGAATAAGCGGCAAGAAAGTGCAGTGTTCTCTGATGACTGACAGAAAATGGGTCAGAGGAGTAATTACAGGGATTCCAGTAAATGTAACAGCAGAAGATATTAAAAGAAATGTAACAAGCGTAAAAGTGAGTGAAGCCAGACGTCTCAAAGCAAACAGGAATGGGATTAGAAGTGATAGTCTTTCTGTACTAATCACATTTGATGAGAAAATACTCCGGAAAAGATTCTTATTGGATATATGTGCTATGAAGTGAGGCCTTATGTTCAACCACCTCTTAGATGTTTTAAATGTCAGAGGTTCGGACACGTAGCATCTGTATGCAAGGGAAAGCAAACATGTGGTAGATGCGGTGGAAATCACGAGTATGGCAAATGTGCAGAGGAGCGAAGTTAAAGTGCTGTAACTGTGGAGGAGAACATAGCTCAGCTTACCGTGGTTCGCGAGGTTAGTAAAAGAGCGAAAGAGGTGCAGCGAATCAGGACTGCTCAGGGAATAAGCTACGCAGAGGCAGCAAGGAAGGTTTCAGGAGAGGCGCAGGGGATAAGGCAAAGTGATATTAGAAATCCAGACGTAGAGGATGTAAGAGGTTGAAGGAGGAAACTATGATTGTGAACAAGAATGACTTCGTATTCTTTATGGCAGATGTAATCAACTGTTCAGCACAGACAAAAAGCCGGAATGAGAGGATAAAGATTATTGTAAAATCAGCTGAGAAGTACCTTGATGTGAGAGGGCTGATCTGGGAAACAGTAAAAGACATCCTTAATGAAGATAATTAGCCGTCTCAGACAGGTGGTGGATCGTCTTAATGGTGTTAACTCTACTCCAATGGAACGCAAGAAGCTTAATTTCAAATGGCCAGGAGTTTAAAAAGTATATAGATACGTTGGAAGAGAAACCTGATGTTATTTGTATACAGGAGACATGGTTAAAATCACTGTTGGATTTTTATATAAAGGGATATAATGCTGTTAGGAGAGATAGAGAATCGGGCAGAGGGGGAGGTGTGATGACATTCATACAAAATGGAATGAGTTATAAGGTAAGTAGTATAAGCACAGAGTATGAATCAATTAAAGTTAAGGTATGGACTAACAGAGGTAATATTGACATAATCAATTACTATAATCCATGTGGGGAAATAAGTCTAGAATCATTAGAGGAGGTTGTAGGGGTATTAGATGAAAATGTGATGTTATGTGGGGATTTCAATTCACATAGTTCACTTTGGGGTAGCAGTAGGACAGATTCAAATGGTTTAGTTGTTGAGGAATTTATAGATAATCATTGTTTGGTATGTCTTAATAACGGGGAAGGAACACGATATAATAGTATGCAAAATACAGAGGCAGCGCTTGATTTAACACTGGTGTCTAGTGAAATAGCAGGTTTAAGCACTTGGAATGTGATCAAATACACTACAATAGGAAGCGATCATTATCCTGTGGTAACGAAAATTGGTATGGAAGGATATTATGAAAAGGGAAAGAAAATTCCTAGATGGAAACTGGGAGATGCTAATTGGGAAGTCTTCCAAAAGATTAGTAGTAATAGATTCTATAATCTTAAGGTGGAGAATCTAACAGATGTAAATATAATTAATAGTAAAATAGTTAAGGAGATTATTCAGTCAGCTGAGGAAACTATTCCTAAGAGTTATGGAATTAAACGGACTAAGAGTGTACCCTGGTGGAATGATAACTGTAGTAAAGTCATAAAGGCCAAGAATAAAGCATTCAGAGAGCTCAAGAAAATTCATTCTCAGGATGCATTGATCCAGTATAAAAGGGCCCAGGCATTAGTGAGAAGGACAATAAGAATACAAAAAAGGACATTTTGGAGGAAATATTGTAACACTATTGGAAGGGAAGTACAGTTGTCAGATGTGTGGGGCATGATTAAAAGAATGGGGGGGATTAGAAGAAATTATGAAATACCAGTGTTGGATAATGGTAACATATTGGCGGTCAATAATTTAGAAAAGGCAGAACTTCTTGCACAAACATTTGAAAGGGTTCATAGTTCATGTAACCTTACAGATGAGGCTAGGCAGTGTAGAGAGAGAGAATCATAATGGAGAATCCCAATATAGCAGAGAAAAGGGGGATTACAGGAGATCCATTGGATTTACCATTTAGGATGTTTGAGTTAAGAAGAGTAATTATGGGTGCCGTCAGACCACACCAGGGAAAGATGGCGTATGCTATGGAATGCTGGGACACATGCAAGATAGTGCACTGGATATGGTGTTGGGTTTGTTTAATAATGTGTGGGATATTGGCCAACTACCTTTAGCTTGGAAACAAGCAATAATAGTGCCCATTCTAAAACCTGGAAAAGATCAGTCAGACCCTTCTAGCTATAGACCTATTGCATTAACGTCACACTTATGCAAAATTATGGAAAGAATGGTCACAGAACGTTTAACGTATTATTTAGAGAGTAAAGCTCTTTTGAACCCATATCAAAGTGGATTCCGTAGGGGTAGGAATACGATGGACTCAGTATTGTCCTTAGAATCAGACATCAGGAAAGCACAGACCAACAAGGAAGTAGTGATAGCTGTGTTCTTTGATGTTGAAAAAGCATACGACATGCTCTGGAAGGAAGGATTACTTATAAAGTTGAAGTCATTGGGTATTGGAGGTAGATTATATAATTGGGTTATGAACTTTCTGTTTGACAGGGAAATTCAAGTTAGAGTCGGCTCAGAATACTCCAGTGTATATAAGGTGGAGAACGGCACTCCATAAGGTAGTGTGTGTAGTCCACTGTTATTCAACATAATGATAAATGACATCTTCTCTCAGCTTGAACAAAGTGTAGGAAATCTTTGTGCGCAGATGATGGGGCTCTGTGGGTAAGAGGCCGTAATGTTTTACACGTCAGTAAGAAAATGCAAGCTGCAATAGTCAATGTGGAAAAATGGGCAAATAAATGGGGATTCAAATTGTCTGTAGAGAAAACAAAAGTGATTTGCTTTTCAAGGAGGAATAAAATCACACCGATTTATATGAAGTTGTATGATCAACCACTTGAGCTGGTTAAGACAGTTAGATT
Organism: Lepomis macrochirus; assembly: GCA_024633595.2. NCBI lineage: Eukaryota > Metazoa > Chordata > Actinopteri > Centrarchiformes > Centrarchidae > Lepomis > Lepomis macrochirus. The sequence continues at coordinate 160,807 of JALXJV020000023.1, read as the reverse complement.
TCTTGGGGTTTGGTTTGATGAAAAGCTCACATGGAATACTCATTTAGATAAGGTCAAGAACAAATGCAAAAAGGTTATAAATATACTTCGCTGTCTGTCAGGACAAGAGTGGGGAGCAAGTAGAGTAGCACTACAAAATAGCACTATAAATATATAAATAATATAATCGGTTTTTGACTATGGATGTATAGCGTACATGTCAGCAGCTGAAACAAACCTTAAGAAGTTGGATGTAATACAAGCTCAAGCGTTGAGAATTTGTAGTGGATCTTTTAAAACCTCTCCTGTATCAGCAATGCAGGTCGAAATGGGAGAAATGCCGTTAGGAATCAGGAGAGTAAAATTAATGATGGCATATTGGGTTAATATCCAGGGCCAATGTGAGTCGCATCCTGCCAAGAGTGTTTTAATGGATTGTTGGGAACATAATAAGACAAATTTCATGAGTTTTGGGTGGATTGGTGATGCAAAGGCAGAAATCATAGGATTAAGATATTTAGATTACAGTCCTACAGTGATACAGTCTTCAATTCCTCCCTGGTTATTTCCAACACCACGTGTAGACCTAGATATCCAACAGGAATTGAAGGACATGTCAAAAAAACTTCCTGAAAGTAGAATTGTACAGAATTACTTTGATTTGCATTTCGCAGATTCCATGGTTATATTCACAGATGGTTCCAAAGATCCTGATACAGGGCGTGCAGGTGTAGCAGTTTACATCCCAGCAAGTGAGTCATGTATAAAGAAAAGAATAACGGACAACGTGTCAGTATATACCACAGAATTGATTGCAATATTAATGGCCCTACAGTGGATAGAAGAGAAGGGAATAAATAATACTGTTATTGCATGTGATAGTTTGTCTGCACTTATGAGTATTAACTCTGGCAAATCAATATTTAGATCCAATATCATAAATGACATATTCAATATGTTATACAGGATGGAGCTTTATACAGGAAGGGTCTTTCCACATGCTTTCTTTGGGTTCCTGCTCATGTCGGTGTGGAGGGGAATGAGCAGGTGGATATGCTGGCCAAAGGATCACTCAAAATTAAACATGTGGACTTAAAAACCCCTTTAATTAAAGATGAAGCCAAATCAATTATCAGGAAGTATGCACAGTCCATTTGGCAGGGGTATTGGGATAATAGTGAAACTGGAAGGCACTTGTATAATATACAGAGACAGGTTAGTGCTGGGAGGATGGTGGGCTGGAAAAGGAGGGAAGAAAGTTTAATAACTAGACTGAGAATAGGTCATACAGGTCTAAACTTTTCATTGTATAAAATAGGTAAGCATCCAACTGGGAATTGTAATTATTGTAATCAACCAGAAACAGTGGAACATGTCCTTCTTCAGTGTAGGAAATACAATAATAAAAGGGAGCTCCTCTTTCAGTCACTACGGAAGGCAAAACATCATGATGTCTCATTGTCAGGTCTCTTGGGGAAAACGGCAGGGCAGATATATTGTTATATAATTAGGTTTCTTAAAGAAACTTAATTAATTAAAATAATCTGAATCTATTGTTATTATTATTATTATTATTATTATTATTATTATTATTATTATTATTATAGTCATTAAGCCACTCTTAAAAAAGAGCAATCTAGACAGTTCACTAATGAGGAGTTATAGGCCCATATCAAATCTCCCATTTTTAAGTAAAATAATTGAAAAGGCTGTTTTTCAACAGCTTAGTGCTTTCATGGCACTAAATAACTGTTTTGATGTCTTCCAGTCAGGTTTTCGACCACACCACAGCACTGAGACGGCTCTAGTTAAGGTCTTCAATGACATCCATTTAAACACTGACAGTGGCAGAATTTCAGTCTTAGTATTATTGGATCTCAGTGCTGCATTCGACACGGTCGACCACAACATATTACTAGACACACTTGAAAACTGGGTTGGACTTTCTGGCACAGTACTAAACTGGTTTGAATCCTACTTAAAGGACAGGGACCACTTTGTGTCTATAGGTAACTACACATCTGAGCTGACAAAAATGACATGTGGAGTTCCCCAAGGCTCCATTCTGGGGCCTCTTTTGTTTAACATTTACATGCTTCCACTGGCTCAGATTATGAAAAACAACAAAATATGTTACCATAATTATGCGGATGACACACAGATTTACATAACCATTTCACCAGGAGACTATGATCCCATACAGGCGCTGAGTAACTGTATTGAGCAGGTCAATGACTGGATGTGCCAGAATTTTCTCCAATTAAACAAAGATAAGACTGAAGTTATTGTCTTTGGAGCCAGGGAGGAACGATTGAAAGTCAGTGCTCGACTTCAATCTGTAATGTTAAGAACCACAAATCAAGCCAGAAATCTTGGTGTAGTCATGGACTCAGACCTGAATTTGAGGAACCATATTAAGACAATTACAAAGTCAGCCTACTATCACCTGAAGAATATATCAAGGATAAGAGGCCTTATGTCTCAGCAGGACCTGGAAAAGCTTATCCATGCATTTATCTTCAGTCGACTTGACTACTGTAACAGTGTCCTTACAGGGCTCCCTAAGAAATCCATCAGACAGCTGCAGCTGATTCAGAACGCTGCTGCTCGAGTCCTCACTAAGACCAAAAAAGGTGGATCACATCACTCCAGTTCTGAGGTCTTTACATTGGCTTCCTGTATGTCAGAGAGTTGATTTCAAAATCCTGCTGTTAGTTTACAAAGCACTAAATGGTTTAGGACCAAAATATATTTCTGATCTTCTGCTTCGTTATGAACCATCCAGACCTATCAGGTCGTCTGGGGCAGGTCTGCTTTCTGTCCCCAGAGTCAAAACTAAACAAGGAGAAGCAGCGTTCAGTTATTATGCTCCGTATATTTGGAACAAACTCCCAGATAACTGCAGGTCTGCTGAAACTGTCAGTTCTTTTAAATCAAGACTGAAGACCTTTCTTTTTACCACTGCTTTTAATTAAATATTTTAGATTTTTCTTTTTTTATTGATAACTTACACTGCACTGTAACTTTTACTGTCCTGTTTTCGTTTTCTTTGTTTTTAGCTTTTAACCCTGATTGTAATTATATTTTATGTTACTTTTAAATGTTTTTATTGTTTTTCCCTGTTGCTTTTATGTTTTGTGTAAAGCACTTTGAATTGCTTTGTTGTTGAAATGTGCTATACAAATAAACTTGCCTTGCCTTGCCTTATTTTATTTATTTATTTATTTTTTGTTTTTTGTTTTTTTTTCCTGCTTAATCTCTCGTTCCAAAATCCAGTCCAGTCGGAGGCGGTATTGCACCGTTAAATGGTTTGCCAACCGCCATTTAAACCCGAGAGAAGAAGAAGAAGAAGAAGAAGACAGTCTGTCTACGTGATCCTGGACATGGATCACCTGTTGGCGCTGTCGCTGCTGCTCTGGAGCTCAGGTAGGACTCTGATCACCACAGTCAGGTTCCGGTTCTGCAGGGAAGAGGAAGGTTAGAGGGAAGTGAACTTCCATTGCTCCGTTTTTCTCCTGCTGTGAGAAGAGACAAAGCCTGAACTCTGTCCTAAACTTTCTTTACATTGAAAAGACATTAGACCAGGTCCAGATCGAAAAGCAGGCGGACTGGAGCTGTCCCATCTGGACTAGATTGTCCCAGAGAGGCCGGAGAGTCTTTAAAACAGAGTTTCAGATTGTGAAAGTAAAACTGGAAAAAGGGGCGAGTCCCTTGTTTGTGATGCATTCCTGAAATGTGGGCAGGAAAAGGCAACATGGAGGAAGCAGGACAAAGTCAGGAAAAAGACCCCCCCCCCCAGCTGTTTCTCCAAAGGTCGTGACGGGGTTTCTAAACTGCAGCTCAGTACACGCACAGTGTCTTAAAAGAAGACAGTGAGGGTTAGTTCCAGCTCTGGACTGATATTGAAATGCTGATGAGCAGCAGACTGGGCAGCGTGGCTGCACATCTCTGCGGCGTCAGAGTCTGAATACTGTTTGAATCTATATTCACAGAGGCTGAGCTGAAGTGTGTCAGTAGATGCTGGATCATTATGGGATTAATATCCTGCCGTGTTTCAGCACTGACAGCAAAGTGTTTGAAAAGTCCAAATGGAACATGAAGATGTTTTGCATGAAGTTCAGAAGGCTCGCAAAGTGTTCAACAAATTCTTTCACTTCACACTAGATGTTCTGAGTTTTCCTTCTTCAGAACTGCAACACTCTGTTTTTATTTTATGATGTTGCAAAAACAAATTTTCAGGGTTTCAGATTCGTTCCTGCCCCGGATGTTTTTTGGAAAGACAAACAAAAAAAAGGCCGAAAATTGAACTTCATTCGCATAACTACCGTTACGTGACTGCAGTCAAGCCAGCCCCCACTTCGAAAAAGACAGTCAAGCCAGCCCTCGCGCTGTTCTGCGATGCGTGTTTTTGTATAGACATTACGGTAACATCGTGTCGCAGCACATTTCAAAGTAAATGTGAGCTTCTGCTGAACATAATGCAATTGCTGTGGCAGAAACGATTGAATAGATAAATAAATGCTCACAGAAATATTACTAAATTCAGCCAAGATGCAAACTCATGTAAAAACAAAACCTAACATAAAAATGTCTAATATTTTCACTGACTTTGCTGATTTGTAACTCATGTAACAAAAAACCTTCTGTTTCCACTGACTCGTTTCACTTCACAGTGATAGCAGACCACCTCAGGGTGACCCTCTGTCAATATCAGAGCAATCTGATGTATTATTTTGAAATTACAGCCCTTGGAAATGTCTAATATTTTCACCGAATTAGCTGATTTCAAATTGATGTTAAAAGAAAACTGGTTCATTTAACTCGTGCAGCCCCCATCGGATGCACTGATCGGCTTGTCGTGGCTCGTCGTTGCTGGGGTGGACAGTCATGGGGCCCCTCTAATTATACCCATAGAATCCAGTAGGGGGCTGAGCCGGTGTGAGAAAGCATGAAGGTCACAGCGTGGTAACCTGTTCTATAAGCAGAGAGTCCTCTACTGATGGGCCCTGCCACTGCCGTCTGCTGAAGGGTTAGCCTGCAGCAGGGACACTGCTGTAATACAGTACTCAGGTATCTGGAGCGAAGTTCTAATGGTCGTCTACGTGCACAATTCAAATTTCAGTGGTTGATGTGGGGGTGTGATTGGAGGAGGTAATACCCTTAAAGCCAAGTTGAGGACTAGGGTTGTCATTCGGGTTAACATTACCTTTGCGTTTTTTACCATCAATCTGAAATCAGGGGGCATTCAGTGAAAATATAAGACATTTTATAGGGCTTTAATTTCAAAATACTACATCAGATTTCTCTGATATTGACAGAGGGTCACCCTGAGGTGGTCTGCTATCACTGTGAAGTAAAATGAGTTAGTGGAAACAGAAGGTTTTCTTGTTACATGAGTTACAAATCAGCAAAGTCAGTGAAAATATTAGACATTTTTATGTTAGGTTTTGTTTTTACATGAGTTTGCATCTTGGCTGAATTTAGTAATATTTCTGTGAGCATTTATTTATCTATTCAATCGTTTCTGCCACAGCAATTGCATTATGTTCAGCAGAAGCTCACATTTACTTTGAAATGTGCTGCGACACGATGTTACCGTAATGTCTATACAAAAACACGCATCGCAAAACAGCGCGAGGGCTGGCTTGACTGCAGTGTTACGTGAGGGGGGAGCGAGAGATTATAGTTATTATTTATTCTGCTGCAGATTAGCAGACTAAGATGATCCAGCTGTAGCTCTGTGTCTGTCCTCTCTGCTCCACCTGAAGCTGTGAGCTGAACTTTATCAGAGGCCTGAAATAAACCTGACAGGCAGAGGAGGCATTTTATATATTTTATTTCAAAATCTACATTTGGCCCCCCCCCTTCCCTAATGTAAAGTTTTATGGAGGCTGTTGCCTTCCTGGCTCAGCTGGCTCATAGGAGGCGGTTTACTAAGAGACCAGTCAGTCACAGTCCACATCAGTCGCGGACAAAATGTGGCCTATTTAAATGTTGAGGGAGGAAAAAATGTTGCTTGAAAAGAGCCTCAATATTACAGACTTTTCTTTTGTGCTGCTGAAGGCGGGTCCATCTAATGTACTTTAATTCTGCTACATTTTCCATTCATACCTTTTATAACTGAACCAGTCTGTAATCTGCATTTTGCTTCATTAACCGAAATGATCCAGGCTGCGCGCGCAGTTACGCAGTAAAGCGCTGGTCGGGCGCTTGTCACTCAGAGCTGTGCAGATACAAACATTTAGAAAATCAGGCAAATATCTTTTCAGTTTAAGGCTTTATGTTCTACTAATACAACTGAACACCAGTGAGCCACCATGGACCTGTGCAGCCTGAGTCTCTTTAACAAGTCGGCAAGTGAAACACTTTCACTTTCCATCAACGGAGCATTAAAAGCGTCTTTAGTCTCTGCAGAGCAAATGAAGGCTACACACTGTAAGATCTGTGTCAGATGATCACTGCATGACAGAGATATATTAAAAGTGTCCTGTTGTTGAACAGAGCATCGCTTTGGACATCAGCCTGTTTCTTTTCTTTAATACACATCGGTTTTATATCGATGTCCGACGGTGAGTCCATAAACGGAATGTCGCCGGTGAAACAGAGAGAGAGAGAGAGAGAGAAAATATGGGTGGATCAAACAGTCCTGTTGGTTTTACGCATGACGCTCAGCTTCCTCTGTCTGCAGGTTTACCTGCTTCAACAACGAGCTGCTCTGTTTTTGCTCTAATTCTTTGCGTTGTGAAGATGATTTACATTTTTAGATTACAGATTGTTTTGGCAGCCTGTGCTGCTGCAAAGGTTTGGTTGCCTACTAAAAGGCACAGGTAACAAAAGTTGGCTGGGCAGCAAAACTGATATTTTACAGTGATCTTATAAACACCTTCATGGAGATTTAAGAAGGAAAATAACTGTAGAAACAGCTAAATTACAGATAATCAGCTTCTTCTCTGCATTTGCAGGAATATTTTAATGAGCTACTTAAAAGATAAAGTCATCAAGTTGCCTAGTCTGAAGCAACAAAGCCTATATCTTGACCTTTCCTGATGTGGACACATCGGGGCTGTGATCCTGCACAACAACACATCACCACACCACCATGGACGGTAGAGGTGCAACGGGTTTCAGAAACTGTTCTATGGATCCCGTCCACATGGTGGAGCACGCAGGTGGCAGAGAACCCAGTTAGATTCTGTGCAGAACTTTGAACATGAGCAGAAAACCTGCTGAAACACAGGAGCTATTAAAGTCCAGGAGTTTCTAACTGAATTTAAAGTATTCAGTTTTTTACAGGAGAAACATTTCTGAAAGCTGAGAGCTGCTCTGCATTATATTCTGTTTCAATTTTAGATTTTAAATTGTTTTATTAAGCCTTTATAAAACCAGAACAAATATTTTTCCAACAGTGTCCTGGCCAAAGCAGGCAGCAGTACAACTGCACATTTAAGATGGGAATAAATAATCATTTACAAGGTCATAACTATCAAAATGTTCTCAAATATTCACCACAATTCAGCAACAAGGACGATCAAACGAGGAATCAGTCCTAACATCTGAAGGCAGAACTGCAGCCTTCAAGTCATTTAAAAGCAACAGTGAAACAAAGATCGGGGTCGGCAACAGGCGGCCCGCAGGCCAGAAGCAGCCCGCCAGCAATAATATCTGGCCCGCTGTCAGAGTGCTTTGATAGCAGAAACAGATCTCCAGGGTTGAATCTCCTCAGGGAAATGAAAAGAAGCGTCCGTAGGTTTATGAACGCGGATCAAAGCTGGGACGAACGCAAACTGCAGCGTATGTGAGCGTGTGCAAAGTGTCCTTACAATCAATTTGTTCAACAAGGGAGGAAAAAATAGCTGCAGTTAGCTGAATGTTAAACACTTAGTTTCCTGCATTCTGGTGTTTTACACCAATTGTTGCATTTTCTGCATCCATGTATTGTGGAAAATTATTTATGCAAAGGGACAGAAAGTTCAGGCAGTTTTAAAGTTACAGAACTGAGGAGTTCCCGAGTCTTTAGTGAGCATTCTGTGTCTTCGGTCAGCTGTGTCGGCCCCGTTCGGCTGTGGAGTCACACAGGGACGTGTTTTGTCTCCCTTTCTTTTTAAAGTCTACATGGATGATTTATCAGAGCTGCTAAACAGCTGTGCAGCAGGTTGTGTGGCTGCTAACAGGATCGTCAACCGCTTGCTGACTCTTGGTCCTCATAGTGCTGGTCTCTTACTGAGGGTTTGCTCTCAGCGCGGCTCAGACTGTGACATGAGGTTTAATGCAAAGAATAATAATATTATGATTGTTAGGAAACATGTCCTGACTTCTCTCCGTCTGGTCCTTAAAGTCTGTGATGAGGCTAAATGTTTGGGACATTATCTAACTGACTGTCTGATGACGGGGACATTTCCGGACAGAGTCGTGTGATGTCTGCACAGGCTGATATGTTGATTAGTTCAGTGTGCGCTCAGTATCTGTTAAGACCTCCTTATTAGAGCGGATTGTACCCCCATGTTTCCTGCAGAAGCAGCAGCATGCAGAAGCTCAGTGTAGCATAATGATGGTCTCTGCTGTGCTGCTCACTCTCATGTACAGATGTATGTGCAGGTTATCAGACTCTGACCAACCCAGGTTCTCTTCCTGAATGTGGGTCATTGGCCTTTTAGCCTCCATGTAAAAAGGCTCTGTAATATTGTGGGCTGTCTGTTTCTTCCTTTGTCTACTTTAGTGTTTGTTGAACTTTTTCATTGTCTGTCTTTTGGAGCGGGGGGTGTCCTTAATAAAAGCTTGATAATAAAAGCTTGATATCTGATATAATGTTAGCTCCCAGTCCTTTATTTGGACGGCACCTCAGCATGTTGTGATAAACGTAATAAGCTAGAGTCCTTAGTTACATGATGGAGGCTGTACAGCTTGTAAAACGTTGCCATGGCTGCTATCACGTTCAGTAATCCTCCACACCGCCAGCTTATTTACAGGAACGTTGCTGCTGTCTGCAGGGCTGTGTGGGATTACTGTCTGGATACCTGAGAGAGAGAGAGAGAGAGAGAGAAAGGTACTTTTTATATCTGTCACAAGATTTTAGTGATCGGTTCTAGTTGAGGACCAGGGCCTGTATTTATCAAGGATTACTCAGAAGAACTCTGCTAAGAACTGAAGAGTAAAACAATCTTGGCTCAAAGCTTAAAAGTTAGTTATCGAGCATCATAGTCCTGATCTGAGCCAAGTGTAGACTGAATCTAAAGTGTCGGTCTCAGTGTGACTCACGACACTTTGCTGCGCGGCAAACAGGATTTTAGATGACGACGTGGCTGAGGACCAATCACTGAAGAGATTTCCTTCTTTAAGAATATTCTCAGATAAATTCACATTGAGTGGTGAAACTCCTCAGAGGAGTTAGTCAGCTGATCAGAGAGCTCTTCTCCAGCTGACAGTTCTGTATCATTTATAACGCAGAAATGCTTTTATTCTGAAATGTTTATGAACAAACATCTTCGCAAGTGGCTCGGAATCCCACCAAGCTTCACGTCAGTAGGGCTATACACCAGGTCTGGCCAGGTACAGCTGCCCCTATCATCAGTGGTGGAAGAGTTCAAGGTGGCAAAGTGCCGGGTTGTGATGATGTACCAAGACTCCACTGATGGAAAAGTCAGAAGAGCAGGCGTCACTACAAGATCAGGACGCAAGTGGACGGCTGACACATCAGTGGCGCAAGCTGAGAGCATGTTGAAGCTGAGGGACATCATCGGGAACCCATGCGCAGGGAGGGAAGGACTTGGATCTACCCACTTCCAGCAGTGGGGTAAAGCTGACCTAAAGCAGAGGAGAGACATGATTCAAGCCGAGGTCCGAAACCTGGAGGAAGAGAAGCGCAGGTCTAGGGCCGTCGAACTTGGAGCACAAGGTGCCTGGACAAAGTGGGACGTGCCGTAGCGGAAGATCATGTGGCCTGAGATCTGGAGACTGGAGCCCTTTCGCATCTCATTCCTGCTCCGTTCAGTGTACGACACCCTTCCATCACCAGCAAACCTCCACAGATGGGGAATGAGGGTGGACCCGTTGTGTAGGTTATGCGGAGGGAGGGGAACAATGGCGCACATATTGGCAGGATGCAAAAACAGCTCTTGGCCAAGAAAGATACAGGTAGCGCCATGACAAGGTGCTCAGTGAACTAGCGGACATCTTGGAGCGGGAGAGGCGGAAAAAGAACCAGACCAGTACAAGGCCGGCGACATTCATTCAGTTCATCAGAGAAGGGGAGAAACCGCCGTCCCCCAAGAGGGGGGGAAAGGAAGAGCCTCTTGCAAGCAGCACAATCCTGGGAGATGAGGGTGGACCTGGGAAGGAAATTGGCCTTCCCCCAGATTGTGCAAACATCGCTGAGGCCGGACGTGGTCCTATGGTCTGAGGAGGCAAGGAAGATAATCCTGATAGAACTGACGGTCCCGTGGGAGGACGGGTGCGAGGAGGCCCATGAGCGGAAAGCCACCAAGTATCAGGACCTCGTTGAGCAGTGTAGGGCTAAAGGGTGGCAGACCTGGCTATTCCCGGTTGAGGTTGGCTGTAGGGGTTTCCCGGCGCAGTCTGTGTGGAAGACACTCACGGCTCTGGGGTTAGCAGGAAGGGAGAGGAAGGCAGCTGTCCGTAGGTTGGGTGAGGCAGCAGAAAGAGCGTCTTGCTGGCTTTGGAGTAGGAGGGAGGAGTTGAGCTGGGGGCCAGGAGGAGGTGGGCAGTGACTGGCCACCACTGCCGACCCGCCAACTGGAGGGTGTTGTGGTTCAGGGTCGAAACATCCCGTGAAAGTTGGACGCCACCTGATGACATCTTCTCCTGGCCGAAAGCTACAGTCATGCACTATAGTTAGTGAATGAGTAAGATAGCATCAGTAAAGATGTATCCAAGAGTAGAGAGATACTGGAGCTTTTATTTCCATGAGCAGTGAACCGAAATCATCAAGATGAAAACAAACAGGGTTTGAAATGCTTCACTTTGTCTAATGAATCTAGAAGATATCAGAGATTCACTTTTTGAATTTAATGGCGTTACAATATTCTATTATTTAAAGACTTTTCTGTAGTTACTTTATATTTTTTATCACCTGAAGCGTTTATTAGACATTTTCCTCCCAGAGTCTCTCTGTGGATCAGATGTCCCACCTGGTACCAGAGACCTGCAGAGACCTGGGAGCCTCCTCGTGCTGTTAGCGTGGACTGACGTGGAAAGACCTTCTGGCCTTCTGTTTACTTTGAGTCATAAATCTTGTCCGTAAACCACAGATAAAACATGAAGCGTTAAAGCTGAACTCTTGCTAAAGAACATCAGTCTAGTTTAAGTTGAAAAGAGAGAAAATATCCCAACATGAACGTTTGAAAGTTATTATGCAGAGTATTTCTGTGTGCAGGAGTATTTTTCCTTTCTACCTTATACTTTAAGATACGTGAGGAGCCATGCAGCCAGTAACAGAGCCTGAATACAACGTAAACCACACATCCACCTCTTAAGCTCCAAATCAGAAACGGCGCTGATCAAACGCAGGTATCACCTCAATCCGCCCGGAGCTACTAGACTAAATTTTTCCAAACCTTTTTTGCCAACATATGTGCACCAGTTTTCAGATCAGCATTTACAAGGTTTCAAACCCGAAAAACAAACTAATACACTGGGAGAACAGGGACAACTTTGAAACTCTCAACATTAGTTTTTGAACATCCTAAGAAGGTGTTGCAGTTCTGAAGAAGGAAAACTCAAACACAGAATATAGTTTTATTTTTTAACACTTAGTTTTTGATCTTGGAAAAACTTTTCAAACACTTTGTTTCAACCTTTCAGAACTTTGTTTTCAGTTTTGAAACATGGCAGGATATTCATCCCATAGACCCGTGTCACCTGTGTGTGTTCCCCCGGTGGTCGTCTTTGCTTAGTGTTCTGCTGGTTGCTGTGCTGCAGCTGCAGTTATTGACTTGTGTCTGTGCAGCTCTCACTGCATGAATCCACATACTGATTTCCATCCTGATGAAGTGAAGCTGAGCTTTTCCTTTAACTCTATATGAACCAGTCTGCTGGCTGCTGTTCTGTGTGTTCACATGTTCATCTCACCTACAGTAAACTGGTAAAATGACTCCAGAGGGAGTTCACTGAGATGTTTCTGAGCTGATGGAAAGTTCTGTACAAAACAACCTGAGTGTTTTTTCTGTCCAATCACAGGACTCCAGGCTGAAGGACAGCACACCTCACCAGGTAAAGAGAGAAAGAAAAGAGAGAGAAAGAATCACAGAAGCAGAATCAGCTTTTTAGTTTAGTCTCTTGAATTCACTTCTTTACTGATGACTCTCTGGTTTCTGTTCAGAGCCTGATGATGTCAGGTTGGTGGGAGGAGCCAGTCGCTGTGCAGGAACACTGGAGCTGAAACATCAGGGAGACTGGAGACCAGTGGGTTACCCTTACTTTTTCTGGACCCTGAAGACAGCAGCTGGTGTCTGTAGAGATCTGGACTGTGGCTCTGCTGTTTCTGTAGGACAGAGAAAGGAGTCCTCATACAGACCTGTGTGGAGGATCAGGTCTGAGTGTGTTCAGTCTGGATCTGCTCTGAGGGAGTGTGTAGAATCAGATTACTCTTCCTCCATTCTGGATCTCACCTGCTCAGGTAAGCCCATCAATGACATCATCTATGACATCACACTGATTCTTCAGATTTTGGTAAAAACACTAAGAAAAATGTTTATTCCATTGAAGTTAATAACATTTCCTTATTTAAAACAACCAGGGTCGACCATCTGAGGGTCTTCTGCATAAATTTAGTTTATTTTCATCGACTAAACTGTGTGATTGTTTGACAGCCCAGTACCCACAAAATCCATTGTCCTCAGACAAGAGATTTCATTTCAATGTGATAAAAAGGAGGAAAAGCTCATTTTAAATGTATATTATATCGGCCAGATGAAAGAGCAGAGTGAACAAAGTCTTTAAAGCTAGAAGCAGTGGATTTTCAACAATATTTAGTTTTTCATTGCTCAAAATGTGTCCCAGGTTTCTGTCAACACGTCACATATTTATTAAAGAGCAATAAAATCAGACAGCTACACGGTCAGCTATATTCCCAAGGACCCCCTTTCCACCCTCCACATTTACTAAATGCAACGGTCAGACAAGCTCCTGTAATCTGCTATTTGTCCATATTTGTTGTTGTCCATTATTTGCATGATGGCAAAGAGATTGGAAAGAAAGAAAGATTGACATTACAAGGTCGAACCTGAATATTGCTGATTGGTGAGCTCTCGTACAATAAACACATCAGTTTAGATTTCTTCATATCATATTTTATTTCTTCTCTGCAGACTCTGTTAGGCTGGTGAACGGGACTAGTCTGTGCTCAGGCAGACTGGAGGTGAAGTCTAACCAGTCTAACCAGTCTAACCAGAGGTGGTCCTCAGTGTGTGAAGCTGACTTTGACCAGCAGGATGCAGAGGTGGTCTGTAGGGAGCTTGGCTGTGGGGCTCCTTCAGTCCTCCAGGGGCTTCTATGGAGAAGTGGAGGCTCCGATGTGGACCAAAGAGTTCCAGTGTGGAGGCCATGAGTCTGCTCTCCTGGACTGTAGAAGCTCAGGCTCAGCTAGAAACACCTGCTCACCTGGAAAAGCTGTTGGACTCACCTGCTCAGGTAGAAGAGGAGCTGCAGCTTTGATTTGGTTCATTTCTGTTCTGATGAAACTCACTTTATTGTTTTACTGACGACTCTCTGCTTTCTGTTCAGAGCCTGTCAGGTTGGTGGGAGGAGCCAGTCGCTGTGCAGGAACACTGGAGGTGAAACATGAGGGAGACTGGAGACCAGTGAGAGACTTTTACTCTGACTGGACCCTGGAGACAGCAGCTGTTGCCTGCAGAGAGCTGGACTGTGGCTCTGCTGTTTTTGTAGGAGAGAGAAAGGAGTCCTCATACAGACCTGTGTGGTGGATCAGGTCTATCTGTGTTCAGTCTGGATCTGCTCTGAGGGAGTGTGTGACATCATCAGTTTCCTTTTCCTTCATCCTGGATCTCACCTGCTCAGGTAAGCCCCTCAGTGACATCATCTCTGACATCATGTATGACAGTAATGTCTCCAGTGTGTCCTCTCCTCTGTCTCAGTGTCTCAGTGGTTTCCATTGGACTGAACTGTAAAGTTCTCCAGGACAGTGACGTCCTAAAGTGTAGAGAGGTGGGCTTGTTTCTGGAAGCTTCACCTGACAGGACTCACCTGGAGGAACCTGTCTGTCTGTCTGTCTCTGTGTTTGGGGACGTCCCACCAGGTGGATCCAGTCCCTCCTTTTACTGTCTGTCATCGCTCTGCTGCATTTATTTTATTCTTTTTTTGATAATAACAGATTTACAGAAACAGCAGACAGGTGCTCAATATAACTTGCACAGACGAGCTGTTCATCATGAAGCTGTGTGGGAACAGTAGCCTAGATGAGCCCATGCAATGTCAGAGAAGAGGAAAATCTCTTCTCTCTAAAGATTTCATCGCACAATTTCAAAGTTCTGCTACATTTTTCAGAGTCAATAAGCTTAAGGGTTTTGATCTATTCCCATAGAAATCCAGTAAAGTTGGGAGAGTCTTTGCATTTTTGCACTCATGTCTATGGAATTCCCATGTAAGATCAAAAAGTCTGCAGTTTCTTTGACATTACATTTATCATGTTCAAAATATGCAGTGACACTTATACAGTCGAGTGTAACATTGTTTTTAGTTTCACCCGTAACACAGTCGTTCATACGAGTCCAGAAAGTCAGTGAATGGACGCAGTGGAAAAATGGATCTTGTGTTTATGTCACAGAGAAGGCTGCACTGCGGGCAGACGAAGCTGATCACTTCACCTGCCTCCAGCTTCTCTTTCTATGGAGCTGCTAAAAACTGTCAGCTTCCACCATCTGCTGTTATGTGTCAAAACAAAACTCTTCCAAAACAAATCTATAAAGATGAATAATTTTTATTTTCCTTTGCATTTTTTCAGTGTAATGTACTTATTATGTTAGTTATGTAGATTAATATATTATTATATTATATTATAATATACTTATGTGTGAAGAGCCGGAGGCTGCCGCTTGGTGAAAGCTGGTGAGCATTAATGAGAGTTCTGCACTGTTTGAACCTGTGTGAAGGAAAATGAAAGTGAAACTGAGTCCCAAGACAGGTGATATGAGCCTGTGCAGGTTTGAGGACTGATGATAGAATCTGGTCCCATCACCTACCATCACTCTGTGTTCAGATAAATGCTGGACTGTCAGGACAAAGCAGAACACCAGTCCTTCCTCCAGCACCAGAGAAGAGCCCTGTTGGCACTTTCACATATTTACATCATGATTTATGGTAACAACACCTTGGAACTGTGGCTCTGGCTTTGTGCATAAGGAAATGTAAATACATGGTGACCTGTAGACCCAGCTCCAACCTGTCCACCCTACCCGGGTCACCCTCCTTTAGGACCAATCACCTTCACCCTCTTTACAGACAGCAACTCACATGTGGAGCCTGATACTTGAGGCTTTCAGCGTTAAAAGAAAATAATTGCCTCTAAAGCTTTTAAAAGTCTCTTTTTGTATTACATTGGATGTATTTAAAGGAATTACAGACAAATCAGCTGTTTACATGATCCTCCTGTCTGTTTCCTGGAGGCTGAGTGTGATATGTGATGGTAACTGGATCGAATTAATGTTCCTGATCATCTGGTGGGCCCTGTCAGTGTGGTTCTGGTTGTCCTTGCAGACATGTTGCAGCAGTAAGACAGTGTGAGGGACGTGTGTGGACAGACTGATTCAATGCTGCGTGTTGCTTGTTTTGTGGGACGTTTGATATGTTAAGAGGAAGAGAACTCAGACCTGCTCTGAGTCTGCTGGTTTATTAGATGAGAGAAAATGTCATTAGAAGTTGCTGTTGGTGTTCTGTAATGTGACAGAAGGAACAGGTTTTTCTTCTGAATTAATCCAACGAAGGTTAATGTCAAGGGCAACTGAACTTGGTTGAAGAAGATCTTCAACTTGACTTATGCTGGGCCTACACCAAAGGATTTTCACAGTCCCAGACTAAAGACCGGCAGTCTTTAGGAATCTTACTGAAGTCTCGGCGCGCTCCCGTCGTCTCAATCGTTAAATGTGAGGTGATAATCTGTAGTCGGCGACCCGATTTATGCCAGTCTTTCTCTAGTCTTTCATATCAAACATGTTTGATATTATCGCAAGTCCTAGCGTAGTCCTAGTGACGTAAAACAATCAACAACCAATAAAATCGTTCTCCGAAAACCGGAAGCCATCAGTCACAACACAGAACCATGTCGACGGACGTGGAAACCCAACGAGCCAAGCAGGCTGAAAATGGACAGTGGAAAAAAGAGGTACACAGAGCATCCTTCTGTCCTGATTGACAGGTACGCCATGGTGGAGACCTGTCAATCAGCTTGTAGCCCCGCCCTAAAGCCTCCCCTGCTTCCTGGTCTATGTTCCTCTAAATGGGACCATAATTTACTAAATGAACATCATGCTGTGTTGAAGAAGACTTGAGACCATCAGGTGTTTACTGGGGGAATAAATCAGCTGAGAAGGAGAAACATTTTCTTTGTGCAGCCGGTGGAGTCGCCCCCTGCTGGCTGCCGGAGGATCCTGCTTGCTTTTACTACATGAAGCCAGTAATACTACTTTCCTGGTAGCATCCAGCCCTGGTTAGTACATGTAGTATCATTTAAAGGATGATGAAGGAAGAAAATAATCTAGTTGTAGTCTTGTAAATAGTGTCACTACAAGATTCAGTGTTTGTAAAATCTTTAGTCTGAGACTAAAAACTGTGAACCCACAGTGTTTAGATGTGAGCTGATAATCTTATAAAGTCTTTTCTAAATCTTTTCAAAATCCTTTGGTGTAAGCCCAGCATTAGTTAGTCTGTGTGGTCCATTTTCTTGTTGTGATGGCTTTCGGCCTGGTAATGCCACAGTCTAGTTTCACCCTCTCAGGTAAACTCCACCCTGCCTCTCCAGTAGCAGGCACACACCTGGAGACAGTTACCTCGTTAAGAGCTGATGTTCAGGGAGCACTCAGGATCTCTCTTAATGCATTGTGTCACAGTGTGGTCAGGGAGCAGGTCAGGATTTTGGATGGTAGGCCTCGTGGATGATGCATAATTGTTTTAAGTTTTGTGAACACTTTTTAAATTGTTTTTATTACAGGCATTTTAAGTCACCAAGACCCTGTAGACCCTGCAGACTGCGTGGTCTGTCCTCCGAGAGTTCACCACAGAGACGGCCGTGGAGGTTGATACCCTGAGTTGTCTTAAACGTCTGCTCGTTGAATGATGTGGAGTCAGAGCTGGGTGGATGATTCACTGCATTAGCTGAGGGTTGTATAGCCACTGCTGTTTTGTCTGCCTGATCAACTGCTGATTTTTGTGCCTGATTTTAAATGTGCATTCTTTTTATGAGACTCTGTTACAGGTGGATGGGCCCTGTGAATGTTTTTGCTATGTTCTGCTGAGGGTGGGGCAGTTTGCTTGTTGTTGGGCTGCCTGACTTCCCTCAGCCCTTCTCCCTCCCTTCCAGTGTTCTGCCAGACTGACAGGGTGGTGGACTGTGGGAGCCCCTCTTCACTGCATGTCGTGGTGTGTGAATATGACAGCTGCGTGCGCACCTTTTAACTGAGCCTTATTGTGTGTGACTTGCTGTCTTTAGGTGGTGGTGCACACCTGGGGGGGGGGGCATCCTAGTGGCAATCTTGTTTGGTAACAGTTTGCTTTTATCCTTAAGCATCTCTGCAGCATGGACCTTAACATTGTTGGGCCCTGTGTTAATAAAACTGCCCAAAACCTGATCTTTAAATTTTCGTGTTTCATAAATCACCTTTCCAGTTGAAATGCATGTCTCTTGTAAAGAAATGCTCTGTAAATAAATCCCCTGGGTTAAAATGAGAGATTATATCATGGTTCCTAATGTTGTGTCAAAAACAGGGGCCAAGGTGGGCCGGTAGAGGGCCTGGTCCCTACTCCGCCAATGTAGTAAACTCAACAAATAATACTCTATTAGTTTTCTTCTTTAGTCAATTCTTTGTGGCCAAAAAACTTCACTGGAGGCGGTCAAGAGTCGGTTGCAAAAGAGTTTTATTCCAAAAGGACAAATAAACCCGAGTAACATCCCTGCAGGTCTCAGGATGGAACCAACTTGTGGTCAGCTGAACACAGCCTTATATTCACCCTAAACTCTACCCGTTAGTGGGTGTTACCCTTTAACTCCACCTACAGAGTTCGCTGATCACTCCTCTTTAATGGTGAATTTCTTATCCTCTGCTGCCATTTAGAGGCCGTTCTTACATACTAATTTGACAATTCAACCCTTTCACTAATGTTAAAGTTTCTTTTATTTAGCATAATTTGGTCACAATTTGTCCCTCTTTATATATTTTTGGACAGTACTGGACTAGAAATTCACCATTATGTCTCAACTTCAGTTTTACCGTATTTTTAAAAGGATTAATAAGGAATAAAATAATAAGTGTATATCATGATTCAACATATCAATATGAACAAATCAAACATAGAATATGCTGTGTTTCACTAAAATTCAGTGCAAAGCTTGGTTTTGGAAATTACCGTACTAGTCAGCAACTTTCCTTATGAACTCATTTTTGGCTCTGATTTGCCATGATCTCACATGGTGCACGTGTTACTGCATGTGCCCTGTTGGGACGTGCCTCCCCCTCGTCAGATAAGTCCTCCCTACTCCCTTCTTGATAAGGGGATGCGTTCTTATTGGCTACAACACAGTTCGCTCTCATCGGATCCAACATAGTTTGCTCTCATTGGCTACAATGTTTTGATTTTACCCATTCCACCTGAGCAGCTTTCTCTTTTTTCTATATTTCTGACTGACCAATTTCTCTGCTTGTAGGCACATTGAAGGGGCACAAGTTAATACTGAATAACATGGTAAAACACTGGTAATCACACCCTATAATGAAAAAAAACTACTAATGATCACATTTTATAACCTATCCCTACATTGGAAAAATGACATCAGTTGTCAATCCCTTTACCCTGGGAGACCACCTGTCTTTTCCTCCAAACTAAAGTAAATGCACTTTAAATGATGAAGATATAGCCCCCCCCCTTGCTCTAGTAATTAATGAAAATTTAGGCTATAATGCCCCAAAATAATACACAACACTAAACCTGCTTATTTGCTTGAAGTGGTACGCTAACCTTTCTTCTAAGGAGGACAGGAGTCCAAAAATGTTCCAATAGCACAGAATTAATTTCTAAAAATGTATTATACATAATGTGAGCTCCTTGTGTGAAATGATGTTTTATAATGTGAAGGCTCTTGGACCTGAACGCTCGACATGGGCCTACAGCTGTTGTAGCTTTTTAAGTAAATCTCCATCTGTCCACAGCAGAGGCTCGAACCACAACCTGGAGGAGGAACTATAGTTTAAATGACTCTTGGTATAATATAACCTACAAATTATTTACAGTAGGTTTTCTTCACTAACCCACTGTGCTTGTAAATAATTTCTGGGCATATGTGAGTGAAAGAGTTGCACTGCAGAGCCCTGCTTCACTGTACTATTGGAAATACTAGCCTACTGTATATGATATGTATTAAAAGAGATAAGTTCACATCGTCCTTATTTACAAAAACAGAGCCACAGTTACAAGGTGTGGTTATCATAAATCGTGATTTAAATATGTGAAAGTGCCAACAGGGCCCTTCTCTGGTGCTGGAGGAAGGACTGGTGTCTGCTTTGTCCTGACAGTCCAGCATTTATCTGAACAGAGAGTGATGGTAGGTGATGGGGCCAGATACTATCATCAGTCCTCAAACCTGCACAGGCTCACATCCTGCAGGTACTGGGGAAACTCTGTGAGGTCCTGAGATGAGTACCAGGGAGAAAAACTAAATGACTCAACTTCACTTTTATTATTTGTACACAAGTACAAACAGGACAGAGCTCGGCCTTTATCTGGTGGTTCACCAAACAGAATTAAACCCAAAAAAGCATTAAAAGATCTGAAAGCCCGGAGCTATTAATGCTCACCAGGTTTCACACATCAGTCTGCCTAAATCATGAGGACTACAGGCTGCATTAAAAATATTTAATCTACTTAACTAACATCAGTAGTTTACACTGGAGAAAATAGCAAAGGAAAATAAAAAGTTTAACTCCACAGATTTGTTTTGGAAGAGTTTTGTTCTGACTCATAACAGCAGATGGTGGAAGCTGAGAGTTTTCAGCAGCTCCATAGAAAGAGAAGCTGGAGGCAGGTGAAGTTCTGCACAGCTTCAGACTCAGTGATCAGCTTCGTCTGGTCGCAGTGCAGCCTTCTCTTTAATGTAAATACTTCAAAAGGGCTTGTTGGCTGTTGGCGCCACAGAAGGACTCAAGGGGGCAGTGTGCCCTCTGCTGGTGGAGCTCACACACAGCAAGAAGACTTAAAAATATTATATGTTATATGTGTTAAGAAACTAAAATATGAATTAAATAATATAAACTTTAATAAACAGGCTAACTGTGATCCTAAGCTACATATAACATTAGTTAAATTGTCTTGATCTGAAGTTACAGGTCACCAATGGTCTTAGAAATGTTTAATTCTCCCTAACAGCTTAACAGTTATTATTTTATTATTTATTGTTTTTATTTCAGTTAACTAAAGTGTTTTTTTACACCCAGTGCTACTTAAAAACGTACTTTTAGTTTAGTTTTAGTCTAAAATCACCTTTGTAACTGCACGGTACAGGGGCTTCTTTTATTTTGAAGGCTTTGCCGGTTTCTATCCCTTCCAAAAAAGGAACAGAACACGTGACTTCCGTTTTCGGTTTAGAAAGAGAAACAAATTGACTGAAGTTCACAGACTCTCTTCATTATTTGTTCCAAAAGGAATAAGGATAAAGTGAATCTCCAAAAAAAGAAAAACGGGCCGTTTTAGTTGGTTTTTCGTTTTTGGATTCTGAACCAAAAAAGGGTTATTTGGTTTTTCGTTTTGAAACAAAAAACGAATGAACGGTATTTTCGTTTTTGTATTACAAACGAATTACGGATTATCCACAGATACCCAGACCAAAGAGCTGAAGTTAAAATCACTCGTAATTAAACAAGAAAACAAAAATAGAGCACAACGTCTGAAGAGCTTATGGTGCTTTCAGACCAAACACGAAGCGAGCGTTTGGGGCGGCGAGTTCACAGACATAAAGTCAATGCAAAGACGCGTAGAGCCGCGTTTTCATGTCGGCCGGCGCGATGGAATTCGCACGAGTTGAATATTTTCAAGTCAACTTTTTCTTCACTGGAACTTCTCAGCAGCTTCGTGCACATCCGGTTCCAGTGTTGTTGTTAGCGTCGTTAGCTCTGTCGGACTACGACTTCATATTTATATAAAAACCGGACAAAGCTGGATGTTACTTGGAGAAAAGAAAGCGAGGAGGCTGAACTACCTGCTGAGTTCAGAAAACATGTGTCTGTAACTTTATTCCAGCTGTCGTCGTACTTTACTGTGACCAAGTTCGCATAGCACAGCCCTGATCGATCCGAACTCCATTCAGAAAACAAACATTTTAGAAGTTGTTGTCCTGCTGTCTTGCTGACAGACCTGACAAAGCAGGAATTCACATGTTTAACAAATCTGCATCATGTTGTGGTTAATTCAGCATCAGTTTGATCCGTTTATTGCTATTTAATCACAGCAAAATGTTTCCTTTGGTTTCATACAGTTGGAGTAATGGCGAGTTGTTTATTCACCTCATGGCGTTAAAATCGCCTTCTCGCGTTGTGTGTGAACACTTGCAGAGAATGTACTCAGGCGAGGAAAGCGCTGCGAGGTGAAAAATCGCGTTTGGTCTGAAACTGACATAAGTTAACCTCAAGCCTTGGAACAGAAAAGTCTTTCACAAGAAGTGTAGAAAAGAACCTGTTTGGGCCTCGAGCACCAATGTAAGAACAAAATCTGTTAATCTGCTCATGGACTATCGTTCAGTTGTCCAACATTTTGTTAACTTGACTGGTGTAGGATATTTAGACCAGCTAGTTGTAGTGATACAGTAGGATCACATGGTCTAAAGATCACATGATGCTTATGTAGTGTCTTTGGTCGTGTCTGCAGTAACTCTTCTTCCATCGATGATTACCTCAGGGCCGCGCCAAGACGCCTTTTTCCCCTCGTTGCGCGCTTTGTCATCCGGTGGCCAAAGCTTTTTCCGACACCGTCTCTCCTCATATGTCAAGTCCTCCACAAGTGGCAGCTTCTTCTCCTTCATCACAGTTGAGTTCAGTGAGGCCTTCCAGATTTGGAGCCTGAAGGTGCGCATAGTGAACTGTATTATCAGTGGGCTCCTGTCTTCCCTGGGACGTCCAAGCCGGTGTACAGTATCAAGGAGAAATCCAAGCTTGTTTTTCTCATCTGGACCAACCTGCCCAAAGACTCCAAATATTTGCCTCCTTGTATCCTCTGCAGTTCCGTTGACAGATTCAGGGAGGTTGAACAGCTTTAGGTTCCAGCGTCGACTGTAGCGTTCTGCTTCTTCAGTCTTAGTATCTTGTTCAGAAATGTTTTTACTTGCAGCCTGAACCTTCTCATTAGTTGTCTTCATCTGATGATCCATCCCTTCAACATTTTCTTTGATGGACAAAATGTCAGCTGTGTTTTTGCTGGTGAATCTGCTGCTCAACTTCTGGATAGCTTTTACTATGTCGCCGTTGCAAACTTCCTTCTCCTGGCTGCTTGAACATGCTTTTTTGTGTTTAACCCCTTGAGATGTATCATCTCATTTAAAGGGGTCCTGCAGCATATATGTATATACAGACACAAAGGTTAACCACATAGTACAGAAACAGAAACACAATACAAACTGCTGTCTTTATCTCTATTTCATCTTCTGTTATCTCTGCAGACTCTGTCAGGCTGGTGGGCGGGACTAGTCTGTGCTCAGGCAGACTGGAGGTGAAGTCTAACCAGTCTAACCAGTCTAACCAGAGGTGGTCCTCAGTGTGTGAAGCTGACTTTGACCAGCAGGATGCAGAGGTGGTCTGTAGGGAGCTTGGCTGTGGGGCTCCTTCAGTCCTCCAGGGGCTCTATGGAGAAGTGGAGGTCTCGATATGGACCAAAGAGTTCCAGTGTGGAGGCCATGAGTCTGCTCTCATGGACTGTAGAAGCTCAGGCTCAGCTAGAAACACCTGCTCACCTGGAAAAGCTGTTGGACTCACCTGCTCAGGTAGAAGAGGAGCTGCAGCTTTGATTTGGTTCATTTCTGTTCTGATGAAACTCACTTTATTGTTTTACTGATGACTCTCTGCTTTCTGTTCAGAGCCTGATGAGGTCAGGTTGGTGGGAGGAGCCAGTCGCTGTGCAGGAACACTGGAGGTGAAACATCAGGGAGACTGGAGGCCATTGAGTGACCCTATCTTTCTCTGGACCCTGAAGGAAGCAGCTGTTGTCTGTAGAGATCTGGACTGTGGCTCTGCTGTTTCTTTAAGACAGAGAAATGAGTCCTCAGACAGACCTGTGTGGTGGATCTGGTCTGACTGTTTTCAGTCTGGATCTGCTCTGAGGGAGTGTGTAACATCAGGTTCCTCTTCCTCCATTGTGGATCTCACCTGCTCGTGTAAGCCCATCAGTGACATCATCTATGACATCATGTATGACAGTAATGTCTCCAGTGTGTCCTCTCCTCTGTCTCAGTGTCTCAGTGGTTTCCATTGGACTGAACTGTAAAGTTCTCCAGGACAGTGACGTCCTAAAGTGTAGAGAGGTGGGCTTGTTTCTGGAAGCTTCACCTGACAGGACTCACCTGGAGGAACCTGTCTGTCTGTCTGTCTCTGTGTTTGGGGACGTCCCACCAGGTGGATCCAGTCCCTCCTTTTACAGTCTGTCATCGCTCTGCTCCATGTTTGTTACCCGTGTCAGACCTGTGACATCACTTCCTTCTTCAGGGGCCATTTTGTTGAACGGAGGGTGAATGTGACCTTTCATCATCTGTGTGTTTACAGACCTGCTGCTTCAGCCCAACATCTCGTGCTCCTCCTCCGTGGGACGGGGTCTCCGAGGCCCAGCAGCAGGGCTTTCAGGTGTCCAGGGGCTCCACCTTCACCATCAGCTGCTCCATCCAGCCACAGTACCCAGGAGGCTCCTTCCAGCTCGCCTTCACCTCCTCCATAACATCACACAACTTCACCCAGCCAGCTGTCAGTCACTCTGCCCACTTCCTGTTTCCTGCTGCAGAGCCCGCCCACCAAGGAAGCTACAGCTGTGTTTATCACGTCCATGTTTTTTCTCATGACTTCTCCTCTGAGAGCCGTCGGCTGTCTCTCACTGTCTCAGGTAAGCCCATCAGTGAATCATCTCTGACATCATGTATGACAGTAATGTCTCCAGTGTGTCCTCTCCTCTGTCTCAGTGTCTCAGTGGTTTCCATTGGACTGAACTGTAAAGTTCTCCAGGACAGTGACGTCCTAAAGTGTAGAGAGGTGGGCTTGTTTCTGGAAGCTTCACCTGACAGGACTCACCTGGAGGAACCTGTCTGTCTGTCTGTCTCTGTGTTTGGGGACGTCCCACCAGGTGGATCCAGTCCCTCCTTTTACAATCTGTCATCGCTCGGCTCCATGTTTGTTACCAGTGTCAGACCTGTGACATCACTTCCTTCTTCAGGGGCCATTTTGTTGAACGGAGGGTGAATGTGACCTTTCATCATCTGTGTGTTTACAGACCTGCTGCTTCAGCCCAACATCTCTGCGTCCTCCTCCGTGGGCCGGGGTCTCCGAGCCCAGCAGCAGGGCTTTCAGGTGTCCAGGGGCTCCACCTTCACCATCAGCTGCTCCATCCAGCCACAGTACCCAGGAGGCTCCTTCCAGCTCGCCTTCACCTCCTCCAACACTTCACACAACTACACCCAGCTAGCTGTCAATCACTCTGCCCACTTCCCGTTTCCTGCCGCAGAGCCCGCCCACCAAGGAAACTACAGCTGTGTTTATGACGTCCATGTTTTTTCTCATGACTTCTCCTCTGAGAGCCGTCGGCTGTCTCTGACTGTCTCAGGTAAGCTGAAGCAGAGCAGCTGAAATGTCACTCTGACTGTTTCCAAGCATGTTGTGTTTCTGAGTGACACTGTGACTGCTGTCAGGTACGGTGGCCCTGAGGGCTCAACACGCTGGAAACTGAGCTAACATGGAGGTTTTGCTGGTGTGTCCCTGCCGTGCCCGCAGTGTCCGTCCCTTTTTAGTTCCCCTGGAGTTCCCACGTTTGCTCCACATTTCACTGAGATATGTGGAGCAAAAGTCAGAGAACGAGGAACTTTTCTTCATTTGTGAGCAAAAAGCAGCATCTTGGTCTCGTAGCAGCAGGTTGAAGCAGCTGCAGTTATTGACTTGTGTCTGTGCAGCTCTCACTGCATGAATCCACATACTGATTTCCATCCTGATGAACTGAGTTTTTCCGTTAACTCTATATGAACCAGTCTGCTGGCTGCTGTTCTGTGTGTTCACGCTCTGGGTATCTCTGGACATTCGTCTCCGTAATTCGTTTTGTACTTCCGGTGAACCATCACCTTATCGTGGTGGAGAGGTTTGCGTGCCCCGGTGAACCTGGAGGCTGTGTTGTCTGGAGCCTAGTGCTCCTGGTAGGGTCTCCCAAGGCAGAGAGGTTCCAGGTGAGGGGCCAGACTAAGAATGGTTCACAACAACCCCTGATGGAAGACCATAAAAGAGGAGGACAAACCCTGCCCGGAGGAAGCCCGGGGCCCCCGTCTGGAGCCAGGCCCAGAGGGAGGGCTCGTCGGCGAGCGCCTGGTGGCCGGGTTTGCCACGGAGCCACCATCCATCGGAAGATCCGCAGGGGTCGGGTGCACTGCCACATGGGTGGCGGTGAAGGCCAGGGGCCTCGACGGACCAGACCTGGGCGGCAGAGGCTGGCTCTGGGGACGTGGAACATCACCTCTCTGTGGGGGAAGGAGCCGGCACTTGTGCGGGAGATGGAGCGCTACCAATTAGATCTGGTGGGGCTGACCTCCACACACAGTCTTGGCTCTGGAACCGTGCTCCTTGATAGGGGATGGACTCTATTCTTCTCTGGAGTTGCTCAAGGTGTGAGGCGCCAGGCGGGTGTGGGGATACTCACAAGTCCCCGGCTGAGTGCCACTACGTTGGAGTTTACTCCGGTGAACGAGAGGGTCGCCTCCCTACGCCTCCGGGTAGCGGGGGGGAAACTCTGACTGTTGTTTGTGCATATGCACCAAACAGCAGTTCAGAGTATTCGGCCTTCTTGGAGACCCTGAATGGAGTCCTGTATGGGGCTCCAGTAAGGGACTCCATTGTTCTGCTGGGTGACTTCAACGCACATGTGGGCAATGACGGAGTTACCTGGAAAGGCGTGATTGGGAGGAACGGCCCCCCTGATCTGAACCTGAGTGGGTGTTTGTTGTTGGACTTCTGTGCTAGTCATGGACTGTCTATAACAAACACCATGTTCGAGCATAAGGATGCTCATAAGTGTACATGGTACCAGAGCACCCTAGGCCGAAGATCAATGATCGATTTTGTAATCGTTTCATCTGATTTGAGGCCGCATGTTTCGGACACTCGGGTGAAGAGAGGGGCGGAGCTGTCAACTGATCACCATCTGGTTGTGAGTTGGGTCAGGGGTTGGGGGAAGACCCTGGACAGACCTGGTAAGCCCAAACGGGTAGTGCGGGTGAACTGGGAACGTCTGGTGGAAGCCCCTGTCTGTGAGATCTTCAACTCAAACCTCCGGCAGAGCTTTTCTGGCATCCCTGTCGAGGTTGGGGACATTGAACATGAGTGGGCAATGTTCAAAGCCTCTATTGCTGAAGCTGCAGCGGAAAGCTGTGGTCTCAAGGTCTTAGGTGCCTCAAGGGGCGGTAACCCTCGAACACCGTGGTGGACACCGGTGGTCAGGGAAGCCGTCCGACTGAAGAAGGAAGCCTTCCGGGATTTATTGTCTCGGAGGACTCCGGAGGCAGTTGCAAGGTACCGACAGGCCCGAAGGACTGCAGCCTCTGTTGTGGCAGAAGCAAAGCAGTGGGTGTGGGAGAAGTTCGGGGAAGACATGGAGAAGGACTTTCGGTCGGCACCAAAGTGTTTCTGGAGGACTGTCCGCCATCTCAGGAGGGGAAAGTGGGGAACCGTCCAAGCTGTGTACAGTAAGGATGGGACCCTGTTGACCTCAACTGGGGAGGTAGTTGGGCGGTGGAGGGAACACTTTGAGGAACTCCTAAATCTGACTGACACGCCCTCTCTAGTAGAGGCAGAGCTGGAGGCTAATGGGGGTTTCTCGTCAATTTCCCTGGAGGAGGTCACTGAGGTAGTCAAACAACTCCAAAGTGGCAAAGAACCATGGATTGATGAGATCCGCCCAGAGATGCTAAAAGCTTTGGGTGTGGAGGGGCTGTCTTGGATGACACGTCTCTTTAACATTGCGTGGAGGTCGGGTACAGTGCCCAAGGAGTGGCGGACTGGGGTGATGGTTCCCCTGTTCAAAAAGGGGAACCAGAGAGTGTGTGCCAATTACAGGGGTATCACACTCCTCAGCCTCCCTGGTAAAGTCTACGCCAGGGTGCTGGAGCGGAGGGTTCGGCCGATTGTCGAACCTCAGATCGAAGAGGAACAATGCGGTTTTCGTCCTGGTCGTGGAACAACTGACCAGCTCTTTACTCTCACAAGGATCCTGGAGTGGGCTTGGGAGTATGCCCATCCAGTCTACATGTGCTTTGTAGATCTGGAGAAGGCATATGACTGGGTCCCTCGGGAGATACTGTGGGAGGTGCTGCGGGAGTATGGGATGAGGGGGGCCCTTCTTAGGGCTATTCAATCCTTGTACATCCAAAGCGAGAGTTTTGTCCGAGTACTCGGCAGTAAGTCGGACTCTTTCCAGGTGGGGGTTGGCCTTTGCCAGGGCTGCGCTTTGTCACCAATCCTGTTTGTGATATTCATGGACAGGATATCGAGGCATAGCCGTGGCGAGGAGGGGCTGCGGTTCGGTGGGCTTGGGATCTCGTCACTGCTTTTTGCGGATGATGTGGTCCTGATGGCATCATCGGTCCGTGGCCTTCAGCTCTCACTGGATCGGTTCGCAGCAGAGTGCTGGCGGCTGGGATGAGGATTAGCACCTCTAAATCTGTGGCCATGGTTCTCAGCAGGAAACCGATGGAGTGCCAACTCCAGGTAGGGAATGAGTCCTTGCCCCAAGTGAAGGAGTTCAAGTACCTCGGGTCTTGTTCACGCAGTGAGGGGAGACTGGAGCAGGAGATTGGCCGGAGAATCGAGCAGCTGGGCGGTATTGCACTCGGCTCTACCGCACGGTTGTAACGAAAAGAGAGCTGAGCCGTGAAGGCAAAGCTCTCGATCTACCGATCAATTTTCGTTCCTACCCTCACCTATGGTCATGAAAGCTGGGTCATGACCGAAAAGAACGAGATCGCGGGTACAAGCGGCCGAAATGGGTTTCCTCAGGCGGGTGGCTGGTGTCTCCCTTAGAGATAGGGTGAGAAGTTCGGCTATTCGTGATGAAGATGGATGGATGGATGGACTTCAAAAACAAGAAAAACCTAAATCTGTTATATGTTTTAAACCAATTCATTTTAGCGTTATTCCTTTTTGAATAAAGAATGAAGTCTGGGAGCTTCAGTCAATTCATTTTATGTATTAACCAAAAAAGGAAATCCGCAGTCTGTTCCTTTTTTGGAAGCATAAGTAACTGGTGAAACATTCATAATAAAAGTAGCCCAGCACGGTGATTATAGAATAAAATTACACTAAAACTGGATGGAAAAAAAAGAAAACATTCTCTGGCTTTTTTCCCCCCGAGGTTTATTTTTCAATTTTCAATGAATATATACAACCACAGGGTTTATGTAGCAATCAGTGAGTATGTAAAGTAGCATCTCCCCCCACCCACTACCCCTCCATCCACCCACAGAATGTACATACCTCCCAGGATATCCAGGTGATTAATAGTGCAGCTTACAGTAGTTAAAACTAAGGGAACCAAGACAGAACGAAAGAAAAAAACTAAACAACCGATTTAAATGATGCTCATGTAAATTGGAGACTACTCCTAATTAATTGAATTGTAAAGCGTACTGATATATCCCTTGCTGCAGGGGTTAAGATTTAAAACAAGGTCTAAGTGGGACTTTGGAGGAAGAGTGGGAAAGTGACTAAATTTAGAGCGTGTGAAGTCCCGAATTTATAAAAGAAATGAGATTGAGGTACGAAGAGTTGATTAAAAAATGCGAAAGTGTCGCCAATAAACAGATCCTCCAAGGTGGCTAACCCCTTCAGTCTCCATGTCTCCAAAGTTCCATCAGTAGTGGAGGGGGGGAAGCTTGATTTTTCGAAATATGGGAGCTAATTGGAAGAGATTCCAGTTTAAAGGCCTTTCTGAATTGCTTCCAAATTTTTACAGATCTGGATATGATTGGATTGGTAGTGAAACTTGATATAGAGTGGCCCCAAAGAAGTGCAGAGCAGAGGATAGAATGTAAAGAGGTGTGAGAGACAGACGAAGCCTCCAGGGCCAGCCAACATGGGACTTCATTATCAACGGTTGTGAAGGACAGTGCCCGTATATTGCACGCCCAATAATATTGACGAAAGTTTGGCAGTGCCAGTCTCTGGAGAATGGCTTTACGTGTCCTAGGAGGTTTGCCATTCCAAATGAAAGAAGAAATAAGCTGGTCCAAAAAAGAAAGAAATTTTTTGTATGGACTGGAACAAATATAAAAATTTTGGCAAGATAGTCATCTTTACCGCATTAATACGGCCTGCCAGCGTTAAGGAGAGTTTAGCCCAGCGCTCCAGGTCTAATTTGGTTTGACCCAGGAGAGGTCGAAAATTACATTTAAAGAGGTCAGCATACTGCCTTGTAACGACGACGCCCAGATAAGTAAACTTATTAGGTGAGACCTTAAATGGGAGGGAGTCAAGCGGACAGTGGTCTGAAGCTGAGTTAATTGCTAGGAGTTCACTCTTGTGAATATTGAGTTTATATCCAGAAAGACGTCCAAAGTTATTTAACACTTTTAAGATCTCAGGGATGCAAGTCATCGGATCAGATACTAGGACCAACAGGTCATCAGCGAAAAGCAAAACCTTATGCTCCCTGTCTCTGTGTATACCACGGATGTTTCCGTCACTGCGCAGGGCTATAGCAAGGGGCTCTATTGCTAACACAAAGAGGAGAGGACTTAAAGGACAGCCCTGCCTAGTCCCTCTGCGCAGCTGGAAAGGTGATGAAATAGTGTTGTTTGTTCGAATAAAGGCCGTTGGAGAGGAGTACAACAGTTTGACCCACGAAACGAAATTATCCACAAAGCCAAATCTGCGCAAGGTGAAAAAAAGGTAGTCCCATTCAACGTGGTCGAAGGCTTTTTCCACGTCAAATGAGACCACCGCCTCCGGAGCCTGAGATGGTTGAGAATACAAAATATTAAAAAGACGGCGAAGGTTAAAAAAAAGAGTGTCTATTCCTAACAAATACAGCCTGATCTGAGGAAATTATATCAAGGAGGACTGTCTCTAGTCGGTGCGCAAGGGTCTTAGCCAGTATCTTCACGTCAGAATTAAGCAGTGAGATTGGCCGATATGATGCACAGTCAAGGGGATCTTTACCCTTTTTATGTAGTAATGAAATTAAAGCTTCACATAGTGATGGGGGAAGAGACTGCACTTTAAATGACTCGCTAAACATTTCAGGTAACAGCGGGGAGAGGAGGTTTGAGAATGCCTTGTAAAATTCTGTTGGGAAGCCGTCAGGCCCCTGAACAGTATTAACAATTAGCTGAAGACAAGCTAGTTGACTAGAAAACAGGCCGGCCAGCTAGTGGTTCGGGAGACTAACATCATCAGTGTCATAAGAATACTGCACCATGAGCAGACAAAGGAGCTGGTAAGTCGACCAAGACGTTGCTGCGGATGAACGATATGGCTTCCTCGGGGGTTTTGAAAACGGACTGGTTATCATTATGTGTGATCCTGAAACGCACTGGGAAGAGCAAGCTGTATTTCACCCCATGGCAGTCGCGAAGCAGCTTCTTTGTCTCGTGCCGATCTCTTCTTGGCCACGGCAGCCGTGTAGTCCGGGAACAACATAAATCTCTGACCCTTTATAGATGAGTGAACCCGCTTGTTTGCAAAACATCTTTGAGCAGGTCGGCAATAAAGTCAGTCGGGTGAGTGCCCTCTATTCCTTCACACAGGCCGATGATCCTAATATTATTTCTGCGCGACTTCCCCTCCAGATGTAGCATTTCTCAGACAGTGAGGCCACCTGTTTGGTGAGGTGTTGCACTTTGGCCTCCAGGGCTGCGGTCTCGTCCGCCCAGTGATTCGCACCGGTCTCCAACTCGGTGACCGGGCCAGCCAAAGCCCCGGCCTCGGCCCGAACTGCTGTTAGATCGCCATGGATCTCAGTCCGTAACAACGTAATTTCGGCTTTCAGACAAGACTCTAGAGTGTCTATTTTAGCATCCACCGAGGTACAAATGACGTTCTTCAGAGTTGCCATTTCGGATGTGATATCAGCTCGAAGCGAGGCAATAGCGCTGAGAATGGCGTTGTCCGAGGTGAGTAGTGAGTGAGTAGTAGCTGAGTAGTGATGGGAAAAGTGACTCTTTTGACAGACTCAAATCTTCAGATCTCGTTCAGTAAAGTGAACTAGTGTTTTCTGAGTCCTTTCCTTCCTTTGAACAGGCTGGTTATGGCGGCGCTGCAGCCTCTAGTGGGCGATTAGAAACAGCACAGGTCTCCAACACAGAAGGCTGCTTGGTTTTCTCTAACTGACAAAGTATAAAGCACAAATTCACCTCTTGATCTCTATCGTGGTCTGTAAAGCCCCACGGGGCCACAACCACATTCAAACCACAGAAATACAAAATTCACTCGCACTACTCCGGCTGGATCTGTCCTGAGTTTATGACCAGAGCAGCCAGATATATGTGTATATATAATTATAATTACTCTCATTATATCTCTAAAGTGCTCCTTCATACAGCAGCCTGACGTCCCTATCAGGAGTAACATCTTTATATTAACATCAGATTTGCAGGGAATATATAGAAGTAATAAGCTTCTAACACTAGATGAACAAAACACTCATTAAGATTCAACCAATTTAAAAATAATCTGGATAAAGCCTCCAGGGCCCATATTCAAAAAGAATCTTAAGGCTAAGAGCAGCTCCTAGTGACGTAATTCTAAGAAAATTCTTAGAGAAGTGGGCGTTTACTCTTCAAATGAAAGAAAAAAGTAATTCATAAAGCATCTTAACCCTTAAAAGAGCTCTTAAGCTCGAATTGTTAGGAGCAGGGACGAGGACTCTGCTTACAGAAGGTTGTGACAGACCCAAATCATCACCGCTGCTTTGTTGCCAAATATCCTAATGTAGTGATTCCTTTCATTCCTGCCTGTGTCGGAGATGTTAGCTCGTCTCTAATAAGATCAGTCAGAAACACGATCCCTGCACGATCTAATCTATAGCGTCTGATTAACTCACTGTCATTCTGCAACACATTTCTTCTCCCTCTTCGTCTTTCTGCCATTTTCTCCTCTACTAAAGAAACTCTTAAGCCTCTTAAAAGTCCTCGTCCCTGCTCCTAACAATTCTGAGCTTAAGAGCTCTTTTAAGGCTTAAGATGCTTTATGAATTACTTTTTTCTTTAATTCTAAGAGTAAACGCCCACTTTTCTAAAAAGTCTCTTAGAATCACGTCACTAGGAGCTGCTCTTAGCCTTAAGATTCTTTGTGAATACGGGCCCAGGTCTGTTTGTTTTGCAGAGGAGGCAGAGTGACCTCTGCTGGCTGAGCTCCTACATAGCGAGAATTAAAATGTTACGAAACTAAAATATAAATGAAATAACTTAAACACATAGGCTAACTGTTATCCGGAGATATAATACTAGTTCACTTGTCTTAATCTGAAGTTACAGGTCACCAATGGTCTTACAAATGTTTCGTTCTCCCTAACAGCCAGAGTTATTATTATATTAGTTTTTACTTTCATTTCAGTTAACTAAACTGTTTTTGTCACACGCAGTGCTAGTTTAGTTTTACTTGGAATCATTATTCAAGTTTAGTGAAAGTAAACTCTAATCACCTTGCTAACGACATGGGCTACTTTTATTTTGAATGTTTCACCACCTGCTTACGCTTTCAAAAAAGGAACAGACCACGTGACTTCTGTTCTTGGTTAAGAACGAAAAACGAATTGACTGAAGTTCACAGACTTTAGACTTCTTCATTCACTTAATTAAAAATGAATAGCGTTAAAATGAATTTCCAAAATCCAAAAACGTTTCTTGTTTGGAAACAAATAACAGATATACATTTTTTTTTTTCAAACAATTTACGGATTATCCAAAGATACCCAGACCCAGTAATAGAATTCACTTCTTTACTGATGACTCTCTGCTTTCTGTTTAGAGCCTGATGATGTCAGGTTGGTGGCAGGAGCCAGTCGCTGTGCAGGAACACTGGAGGTGAAACATCAGGGAGAGTGGAGACCAGTGAGAGACCCTGACTCTGACTGGACCCTGAAGGCAGCAGCTGTTGCCTGTAGAGAGCTGGACTGTGGCTCTGCTGTTTCTGTAGGAGAGACAGAGGAGTCCTCAGACAGACCTGTGTGGCGGATGTGGTCTGACTGTGTTCAGTCTGGATCTGCTCTGAGGAAGTGTGTAAGATCAACTTCCTCTTCATCCCTCCTGGATCTCACCTGCTCAGGTAAGCCCATCAGTGACATCATATATAGCCTCTCCTGCTGCGTCTTGCGAAACTCCTCAACTCTGAAAACGGTCAAGCACATTTTTGTTTCACCATCACTTTTCATAAAACTGTCAAGAGAAGAAGTTGATTTCTCACCTCAAAACTTCCCAGAAGTGGATTTAGTGATGAAATAACGTATGAAAATTGTAAAATATAAAACTACTGTAACTTAGACTATTAGCTCCTTCCCACTACACCCAATGCAATTTGGATTCAGGGCTAATCACTCAACAAAAACCGCTACATGCTACTTCATTGAAAGAATTAAGGCATCAATGGATAAAGGGGGGTCTGTGGGCGCCATGTTCCTTGATTTAAGGAAAGCATTTGACACTGTTTATGCAATAAGATATTATGATTTACTTCTCAACTATAAATCTAAGCCCTTGCATCTATCAGTCTGGTCCCGCAGGGCTTTAAACTTTATCCATCCCTATTTCAAAAATAGTTTGTACTTTTTTACCAACGACTCCATCATTGGTAAAAAACCTACAGCGTCCAGGTGGAGGTCTATGTTAGGTGAAAAGGTACATCATCCGGAAAGAGTATAGGTCAGGTAAAAGGTTCTATGCCTGGTCAGCATAGGCTCTAGCTCAAGTTTAATGTTTTAGGATCAGGTTAATAGTTATAGTTCAGTTAGTAGGGTTTAGGTCAGGTGAAACATTCTAGCTTAGGTAAGGTATCTAGGTAAGCTTAAAATGTTCAAGGTTGGTTTAATGGTTCCATGTCAGGTAGAAGGCTCTGGATCACATGGAAGGGTTTTGGTTAGATTAATAGGTTCAAAAGTTCTACGTCAGTATGAGAAGGGTACCAGGTTAGCTGAAAGGTTTTTAGTGTGATCAGGTTCAGGTTATTGGTTGAAAGGGGTCTATGTTTGGTGAAAAGGCTCTACATCATGTGGAAAGAGTATAGGTCAGGTACAATATTCATTATAGGCTCTATTTAAACGTTTTAGGTTAGGTTAGATGTTGTAGCTCAGTTGAAAGAGTTAAGATCAGGTAAGGTATCTAGGTCAGTGTTATAGGTTCAAGGATGGCTTTATGGGTCTATATCAGGTAGAAGGCTCTTGGTGAGTGGAGATTATAGATCAGGTGACAACATTGTAGCTCAGGTGGATTTTTTCTGTTTTACTGGACTCTAACTCTGTTGGAGTGGTCTTGGTTGTCTGAAAAGTTCTAGGTCAGGTGGAAGGTATGAGTTCAGAAGAAACGGCTCTCAGTTAATAAAGGTCAGATGGAAGATTCATGTACTGATGAAAAAGTTGAAGCTCATGTGAAAAGCTTCAATCTCAGATTATATTTCTAGGTCAACTGGAAGGTTCCAAGGTAGCTGGAGGTTTCAAGCTCAGATAAACAGGCTGTAGGTCACATTTTACCTCAAGCAGAGGTCTAGGTCTGGGGAAGGGTTCTAATTAGTGAAAGGGTCTGGGTCAGATGGAAAATTGCAGGTTTGGTGCTAACATTTCAGATATTGGTAAAAAAGGGTTCTAGCATAGGTTAAATGATCTTGGTCAAGCGAAACAGGTCAGGTAAATTGGTGCTGGGTCACATTTAAAGGTTCTTTGTAACAGGAGTTCTAATAGCTAGGATGCAATTCATGAAAAGTGGGCACTTCTGGAAAAGTTTTTAATTTTTGGCATGGTGTTAGGTATAGGCCTAAGGTTTTCAAAAGTCCATGGATACAAGTTGGGGTCGTCCCCCTAGTGGCAGTTATCCATAAAATCCAAATTGGCCCACGCCGAAAAGAGAAAAGGTTATATCTCAGCTTTCTTTAGTCTTAAATTGTTGTATAATATAATTCTTTCTACTTTGTTTGATACAAGGAATCCAATTCTGATATATTCTTCTTATTTTAAGTCCATTTACATGTTAAATCTGTTATCATAGTCATATTTAGCTCAAATAAACTGTCAATTTCTCTGAAAAAGTCGCACTGAAATATTACTCAGGGCCCTCCCATATTTTTTACCTCTAAGGTATGCTTTTCTTTGTTGATAGGACAGGTTACTATCACTATAGTGTCAAAAATCACATGTTGTGACCAAAGGGACCATTGTTGAGGCTTTTAATGAACACAACTTCAGAACAATGCCACAGTGAAAAGTTATATTGTTAAGGATCAATATTACATTTTAGTGAAATAACAAAAAAAACAAAAACAAAAAAAACTAGAACTGCGAGCAGTTGTAAACGGGTCCAAGCCACCTGGCGCCAGTCGCCTCACTCGCTGAGGGCGCTGAAGTCGTCCCGGCTCCCGCCGACGTCCCGCTGGAGGTCCCCGAAGTGAGGTCTCGAAGGTCAGCCCGAACCGGTATGGCGCGGCGCGGTTTGAAAATGCCATTGAAATGAATGGGCTTAGCTGACGGCGTTAGAGCTTCGACACGGCGCGCCTTTTGCCGAATCGCACCAAGTCGCTCAGGTGTCATCGGGGCCCCTCGGTGAAGAAGTTACCCAAATTTGGTGTCATTCGAGTTGCGGTAGTGGAGATATAAAATGCATGCAAGTGAATGGGAGTTATTTCATATGTGATGAACAGCGCCACCGCTTGGCCGATTGGCACCAAATTTGACACAGGCCTTCGGAGGTCATGTCGCATAAGGTCCCTAAGTTTGGTGTTGATCGCCATTCCAAACCTTGTGAAAAGTGTGCTGGTTTGAAATCCCATTCATTTCAATGGGGCTTCTGACCGGATTTGAGGTTCGATTATAGCGCCGCCTTTTGGCCGAACTGCACCAAATTGTTATGGTATCATCAGGGCACCATGGGGAACAAATGACCCAAATTTGGTGTCAATCGGACCGGCGGTTCTGGAGATATAAAATGCATGTATGTGAATGGGAGTTTTTTGATATATGATGAAGAGCGCCACCGTTTGGCCGATTGACACCAAATTCTACACAGGCCTTCGGAAGTCCAGCCGGATAAGGTCCTCAAGTTTGGTGTTGATCGGCATTCCAAACCTTATGAAAATGTGTGCTGGTTTGAAATCCCATTCATTTCAATGGGGCTTCTGACCGATTTGAGCTTCGATTACAGCGCCACCTTTAGGCCGATCTGCACCAAATTTTTGTGGTATCATCAGGGCCCCATGGGTAACAATTGACCCAAATTTGGTGTCAATCGGAGCTGCGGTTCTGGAGATATAAAATGAATGTAAGTCAATGGGAAAAAAATTCGTGGTTTAATTTGCAATAACAGCGCCACCTATGGGCACATTAGGGTCCCCTTTGGTGCCTGCCATCAGGGACCATGCTGAACAATTCGGCACTGGATTCATGTCAATGGGACTTGTGGTTATAGAGGAACTAATTTTCTGGATTAAAGAGCGCCACCTAGGGCCAGCTGCACCAAATTTTGCACAGGCCCTCAGGGGCCCATCCCAACTGAGTGGTCCAAATTTGGTGTCGATCGGCCATTCCAAACCGAAGTTATGACCTTACTTCCTGTTAGTAGCATTTTTCGCAAACGCTTGTTAGTGTATAATTGCGACAGTTTTTTTCGGATTAAAATTTCTCTGCAAACTTTGTAGAGCTTCGGTCCAGAGATTATCCGTGCTAAGTTTCGTGGCGATCGGACTTGGCGGCTTCGGAGGAGTTAATTAAAATAGGTTTTCAGTTTTCGCGATGTAGCTCGAAAAAGTTTAGGCGGAAATGGGCGTGGCCTATACCAGGAGATTCAGCTCGATCCCCTGAACGCGTGGATATAAGGTTTTGATATACGCTTCGTATTCGAGAGGTCCAAGCCAAAACGCGTTGACCTTGCTTACAGCGCTCCTAGCGATAGAAGTGTGCAAATTTTTTGGCCTGCGGTCGCGTAGCGCTTTTGGACCTACCTTGTGAGTTTCGCGTGCTAGCACCCTTACCATGCAGTCCCCAGTATGCGCTTTTCACGGAAGAATAATAATAATAACTAGAACTGCGAAGCAGTTGTAAACGGGTCCAAGCCACCTGTCGCCAGTCGCCTCTTCGCCGCTGGAGGGCTGCCGAAGTCGTCCCGGCTTCTGCCGACGCCCTGTGTGAGGTCCCCGAGCGAGGTCTCGACGGGTCAGCCCGAACCGAGGCTTAAACGCTGGCGCGTCTGAAAATGCCATTGAAATGAATGGGCTTAGCGACGGCGTTTGAGCTTCGACACGGCGCCGCTTTGACCGAAACGCACCAAATCGCTCAGTTGTCATCAGGGCCCCTTGGTGAACAAGTGACCCAAATTTGGTGTAAATCGAAGGTGCTGTAGTGGAGATATAAAACGCATGTAAGTCAATGGGATTTTTTTGGCAGCGCCAACTAGCTGCTAACTGCACCAAATTTTGCACTGGCGTTCTAGGGGCAGGGAGACAAGGTCACCAAGTTTGGTGTTGATCGCCACTCCTAACCTAAGATCTGCCATGACTTCCTTTTATTATCGCTTTTGCAAACGCTTGTTAGCGATAATTGCGACATTTTTAGTCAGATCAAAATTCTGTACACAAAATTTATAGAGGTCGGTCCAGAGATTACCTGTGCCAAGTTTCGTGGTCGATCGGACTTGTGGCTTCGGAGGAGATGATTTCAGCCGGCTTGTCAGTTTTGAGATTTTGCGCAAAAAGGTTTGGCGTAAATGGGCGTGGCCTACATCATGTGATTCAGCTCAATGCCCCGAACGCGTGGACATAAGATTTATGAGTGTGCGATGTAATTGGCCTTAGTTATGAAGAAAAATGTACTTTGTTTTAAAATCCCATTGAAATTAATGGGGCATTTGAGGTTCGATAACAGCGCCACCTTTAGGCCGAACTGCACCAAATTTTTCATGTGTCATCAGGGCCCCATGGGTAACAATTGACCCAAATTTGGTGTCAATCCGATTTGTGGTTATGGAGATATAAATTGCATGTAAGTCAATGGGATGAATTTTTTCGCCTTTAATCTGCAATAACAGCGCCACCTATGGGCACATTCGGTCCCCTTTGGTGCCTGGTATCAGGGGACCAGCTCGAACAATTCGGCATTGGTTTCATGTCAATGTGACTTGTGGTTATAGAGGAACTGATTTTCTGATTAAAGAGCGCCACCTAGGGGCGAAGTTGCACCAAATGTTGCACAGGCCCTCATAGGCGCCGCAAATGAGTGGTCCAAATTTGTGTGGATCAGCCATTCCAAACCAAAGATATGACCTCACTTCCTGTTAGTAGCGCTTTGCAAATGTTTGTTAGCTGATAATCGCGCCATTTTTTGTCGGATCAAAATTCTGTACATAAAATTTGTAGAGCTCGGTCCAGAGATTATCCGCGCTAAGCTTCAGAACGATCGGACTTGGCGGCTTCGGAGGAGATGATTTTGGGCTGCTCTTCAGTTTTTGGCGATGTAGCTTGAAAAAGTCTAGGCGGAAATGGGCGTGGCCTATACCAGGAGATGCAGGGCGATCCCCGAACGCGTGGATATAAGGTTTTGATATACACCTTCAGAAGTCGAGAGGTCCAAGCCCAAACGCTGTTGACCTTGCTTACAGCGCTCCTAGCGGTAGAAGTGTGCGGATTTTGTGCCTGAGTTACGCGCAGTGAATGTGACGCACCTTGGGAGTTTGACGCTCCTAGGAGTTACAGCCACCGCTGCAGTATGCGTTTTATGCACGGAAGAAAAAAAATAATAACTAGAACTGCGAAGCAGTTGTAAACGGGTCCAAGCCACCTGTCGCCAGTCGCCTCCAGCCCGCTGGAGGGCGCTGCTGAAGTCGTCCCGGCGTCACCGACGCCCGCTGAATGTCCCCGAAGTGAGGTCTCGATGGGCCGCCCGAACCGAGGCTTAAATGCGGCGCGTTTGAAAATGGCATTGAAACGAATGGGCTTAGCGACGGCGCTTTGAGCTTCGACACGGCGCCGCTTTTATCGTAATCGCACCAAATCGCCAGCTGTCATCGGGCCCCTCGGTGAAGAAGTGACCCAAATTTGGTGTCGATCGGAGCTGCGGTAGTGGAGATATAAAATGCATGTAAGTCAATGGGAGTTATTTGATTTATGATGAAGAGCGCCACCGCTTAGCCGATTGGCAACCAAATTTGACACAGGCCTTCGGAAGTCAAGCCGCATAAGGTCCCCAAGTTTGGTGTTGATCGGGCATTCTAAACCTTGTTAAAATGTGTGCTGGTTTGAAATCCCATTCATTTCAATGGGGCTTCTGACGGCATTTGAGCTTCGATTACAGCGCCGCTTTGGCCGAATCTGCACCAAATTGTTGTGGTATCATCAGGGCACCATGGGGAAACAAATGACCCAAATTTGGTGTCAATCGGACCGGGCGGTTCTGGAGATATAAAATGCATGTATGTGAATGGGAGTTTTTTGATATATGATGAAGAGCGCCACCGCTTGGCCGATTGACACCAAATTTTACACAGGCCTTCGGAAGTCCAGCCGCATAAGGTCCCCAAGTTTGATGTTGATCGGCATTCCAAACCTTATGAAAATGTGTGCTGGTTTGAAATCCCATTCATTTCAATGGGGCTTCTGACCGGATTTGAGCTTCGATTACAGCGCCACCGTTTAGCCGATCTGCACCAAATTTTTGTGGTGTCATCAGGGTCTCATGGGTAACAATTGACCCAAATTTGGTGTCAATCGAGCTGCGGTTCTGGAGATATAAAATGAATGTAAGTCAATGGGAAAATTTTTTTCGTGTTTAGCTGCAATAACAGCGCCACCTATGGGCACATTAGGTCCCTTTGGTGCCTGGCATCAGGGGATCATGCTAAACAATTCGGCACTGGATTCATGTCAATGTGACTTGTGGTTATGGAGGAACAAATTTTCTGGATTAAAGAGCGCCACCTAGGGGCCAGCTGCACCAATTTTGCACAGGCCCTCAGGGGCCCATCCCAACTTAGTGGTCCAAGTTTGCGTCGATCGGCCATTCCAAACTGAAGTTATGACCTCACTTCCTGTTAGTAGCTGTCGCAAACGCTTGTTAGAGTATAATTGCGCCATTTTATGTCGGATCAAAATTTCCTCTACAAACTTTGTAGAGCTTGGTCCAGAGATTATCCGTGCCAAGTTTCATTCCGATCGGACTTGCGGCTTCAGAGGAGTATGCTCCAGGCGGTTTTGAGTTTTCGCGATGTAGCTCGAAAAAGTTTAGGCGGAAATGGGCGTGGCCTATACCAGGAGATTCAGCTCGATCCCCGAACGCGCGGATATAAGGTTTTGATATATGCCTCAGATATGAGAGGTCCAAGCCCAAACGCGTTGACCTTGCTTACAGCGCCCCTAGCGATAGAAGTGTGCGAAGTTTTTGGGGCTGAGTTACGTGCAGTGAATGTGACGCACTCTGTGAGTTTCGCGTTTCTAGGAGTTACAGCTAATCGCTGCAGTATGCGTTTTTGACGGAAGAATAATAATAATAATAATAAAACGGAACGATTACAATAGGGTTCCATGCCACTGCGGTATGGCCCCCGCGATGCCTTGTAATCGCTGGTTCCATGCCCACTTCGGGCTTGGACCCTAATAAAAACGAACGATTACAATAGGGTTCCATGCCACTGCGTATGGCCCCGCCGATGCCTTGCAATCGCTGGTTCCATGCTCACTTCGGGCTTGGACCCCTAACTAGAACTGCGCAGCAGTTGTAAACGGGTCCAAGCTCACCTGGCGCCAGTCGCCTCGCTCGCTGAGGGCGCTAGCGAAGTCGTCCCGGCTCACCGACGCCCCGCTGGAGGTCCCCGAAAGTGAGGTCTCGAAAGGCCGCCCGAACCGAGGTATGGCGCGCGCGGTTTGAAAATGCCATTGAAATGAATGGGCTTAGCGACGGCGTTGAGCTTCGACACGGCGCCGCTTTT
This sequence comes from Lepomis macrochirus, assembly GCA_024633595.2. Taxonomy (NCBI): domain Eukaryota; kingdom Metazoa; phylum Chordata; class Actinopteri; order Centrarchiformes; family Centrarchidae; genus Lepomis; species Lepomis macrochirus. Next base: position 119,265 of record JALXJV020000023.1, on the reverse strand, counting down.
GGTCGAATCGCACCAAATCGCCAGCTGTCATCGGGCCCCTCGGTGAAGAAGTTACCCAAATTTGGTGTCATTCGAGTTGCGGTAGTGGAGATATAAAATGCATGCAAGTGAATGGGAGTTATTTCATATGTGATGAACAGCGCCACCGCTTGAGCGATTGGCACCAAATTTGACACAGGCCTTCGGGAGGTCATGTCGCATAAGGTCCCCAAGTTTGGTGTTGATCGGCCATTCCAAACCTTGTGAAAAGTGTGCTGGTTTGAAATCCCATTCATTTCAATGGGGCTTCTGACCGATTTGAGCTTCGATTACAGCGCCACTTTTAGGCCGATCTGCACCAAATTTTTGTGGTATCATCAGGGCCCCATGGGTAACAATTGACCCAAATTTGGTGTCATTCGGACCTGCGGTTCTGGAGATATAAAATGAATGTATGTCAATGGGAAAAAATTTTTGTCTTTAAGCTGCAATAACAGCGCCAACTATGGGCACATTAGGGTCCCTTTGGTGCCTGGCATCAGGGGACGATGCTGAACAATTCGGCACTGGACTCATGTCAATGTGCCTTGTGGTTATGGAGGAACTAATTTTCTGGATTAAAGAGCGCCACCTAGGGGCCAGCTGCACCAAATTTTGCACAGGCCCTCAGGGGCCCATCCCAACTTAGTGGTCCAAGTTTGGTGTCGATCGGCCATTCCAAACTGAAGTTATGACCTCACTTCCTGTTAGTAGCGCTTTTCGCGAACGTTTGTTAGCGTATGATCGCGCCATTGTTTGTCGGATCAAAATTTCCTCTGCAAACTTTGTAGAGCTCGGTCCAGAGATTATCCGTGCCAAGTTTCGTGGCGATCGTACTTGTGGGTTCGGAGGAGTTAAGTAAAATAGGTTTTTCAGTTTTCGCGATGTAGCTCACTAAAAGTTTAGGCGGAAATGGGCGTGGCCTATACCAGGAGATTCAGGTCGATCCCCCGAACGCGTGGATATAAGGTTTTTGATATATTCCTTCGTAGTCGAGAGGTCCAAGCCCAAACGCGTTGACCTTGCTTACAGCGCCTCTAGCGGTAGAAGTTTGCGAATTTTTGCGCCTGAGTTACGTGCAGTGAATGTGACCTACCCTGTGAGTTTCAAGGTCCCTAGCATTTCACGGGTATGCTGCAGTATGAGTTTTATGCAACGGAAGAAAAAATAATAATAATAACTAGAACTGGCGAAAGCAGTTGTAAACGGGTCCAAGCCACCTGTCGCCAGTCGCCCTCCGCTGGAGGGCGCTGAAGTCGTCCCGGCCCGCCATGATTAATTGTGCCATAATCACGGGCCCCAGAGCCAACACGGGCCTGTGGAGCACAAAATACCATAGTTGTAAAATGAAAGTGGCTTGCGGTTATGGAGATCTGAAATGAATGTAAGTCAATGGGAATTTTTTTGGGTAGCCAACTAGCTGCTGAAATGAACCAAATTTTGCAGAGGCCTTCTAGGGGCAGGGCAGATAAGGTCCCTCAAGTTTTGTGTTGATCGGCCTTTCCAAGCCAGAGTTATGTTATACTTTGTGTTTTAGCGCTTTCGAGAAATATTTGTTAGCCTGTAATTCGGCCTTTTTTTGTCGAATCAAAATTCCTCTACAAACTTTCTTCGGCTTGGTCCAGAGATGCTCTGTGCAAAGTTTCGTGGTCGATCGGACTTAGCGGCTTCGAGGAGTTAATTTAAATAGGTTTTCCATTTTGAGATTTCGCAAAATGAAATCGTCATCGCTGACAGAGGCTGGTCCTATACCGTCGGAATCGGAGCATCCCCAAACACGTAGACATAAGATTTATGAATGTGCTGATGTATTAGACCGTAGTTATGAGGCAAAATGTGCTTTGGTTGAAAATCCCATTGAAATGAATGGGGCATTTAAGCTTAGATTACAGCGCCACCGTTAGGCCGAACTGCACCAAATTTTTGTGGTGTGATCAGGGGCCCATGGGTAACAATTGACCCAAATTTGGTTTGATTCGGATTTGTGGTTATGGAGATATAAATTGCATGTAAGTCAATGGGAAAAAAATTTTGGCCTGTAATCTGCAATAGCAGCGCCACCTATGGGCACATTAGGGTCCCCTTTGGTGCCTGGCATCAGGGGACCATGCTGAATATTGTGGCACTGGATTCATGTCAATGTGACTTGTGGATATAGAGGAACTAATTTTCTGGAATAAAGAGCGCCACCTAGGGGCCAGCTGCACCAAATTTTGCACAGGCCCTCAGGGGCACATCCCAACTTAGTGGTCCAAGTTTGGTGTCGATCGGCCATTCCAGTCCGAAGTTATGACCTCACTTCCTGTTAGTAGCGTGCTGCAAATGTTTGTTAGCGTGATAATTGCGCTCAGTTTTGTCGGATCAAAATTTCCTCTACAAACTTTGTAGAGCTTGGTCCAGAGATTATCCGTGCCAAGTTTCGTGGCGATCGGACTTGGCGGCTTCGGAGGAGTTAATTAAAGTAGGTTTTTCAGTTTTCGCGCTGTAGCTCGAAAAAAAGTTTAGGCGGAAATGGGCGTGGCCTATACCACGAGATTCAGCTGGATCCCCGAACGCGTGGATATAAGGTTTTGATATACGCCGCAGATCGAGAGGTCCAAGCCCAAACGCGTTGATCGCTATGCTATAGCGCCCCTAGCGGTAGAAGTGTGCGAATTTTTGCGCCTGAGGTACTCTTTGGGGCTGTGAACGTACCTTGTGAGTTTCACGTCCCTAGCAGTTACTGGGTATGCTGCAGTATGAGTTTTATGCAACGGAAGAAAAAAAAATAGAACTAGAACTGCGAGCAGTTGTAAACGGGTCCAAGCCACCTGTCGCCAGTCGCCTCTCACGCTCGCTGAGGTCAGCTGAAGTCGTCCCGGCTCACCGACGTCCCGCTGGAGGTCCCCGAAGCAGGTGTCGACGGGTCAGCCCGAATCGAGGCTTAAACGCTGCGCCGCTTGAAAATGCCATTGAAACGTAATGGGCTTAGCGACGGCGCTTGAGCTTCGACACGGCGCCGCTTTGGCCTAATTGCACCAAGTCGCCAGCTGTCATCGGGGCCCTCGGTGAAGAAGTGACCCAAATTTGGTGTCGATCGGAGCTGCGGTACTGGAGATATAAAATGCATGTAAGTGAATGGGAGTTTTTGATATAGGATGAACAGCGCCACCGCTTGACCGATTGGCACCAAATTTGACACAGGCCTTCGGAAGTCCAGCCGCATAAGGTCCCCAAGTTTGGTGTTGATCGGGCATTCCAAACCTTGTGAAAATGTGCTGGTTTGAAATCCCATTCATTTCAATGGGCTTTCTGTAGGCATTTCAGCTTCGATTATAGCCCACGCTTTGTCCGAATTGCACCAAACTTTTGTGGTATCATCAGGGGCTCCATGGGTAACAATTGACCCAAATTTGGTGTCAATCGCACCTGCTGTTCTGGAGATATAAAATTAATGTAAGTGAATGGGAGTTTTTATATATGATGAACAGCGCCACCGCTTAGCCGATTGGCACCAAATTTGACACAGGCCTTCGGAAGTCCAGCCGCATAAGGTCCCTCAAGTTTGGTGTTGATCGGGCATTCCAAACCTTATGAAAATGTGTGCTGGTTTGAAATCCCATTCATTTCAATGGGGCTTCTGACCGATTTGAGCTTCGATTACAGCGCCACCGTTTAGCCGATCTGCACCAAATTTTGTGGTGTCATCAGGGCCCCATGGGTAACAATTGACCCAAATTTGGTGTCAATCGGAGCTGCGGTTCTGGAGATATAAAATGAATGTAAGTCTATGGGAAAAAATTTTCGTGTTTAAGCTGCAATAACAGCGCCACCTATGGGCACATTAGGGTCCCCTTTGGTGCCTGGCATCAGGGGATCATGCTAAACAATTCGGCACTGGATTCATGTCAATGTGACTTGTGGTTATGGAGGAACAAATTTTCTGGATTAAAGAGCGCCACCTAGGGGCCAGCTGCACCAAATTTTGCACAGGCCCTCAGGGGCCCATGCCAACTTAGTGGTCCAAGTTTGGTGTCGATCGGCCATTCCAAACTGAAGTTATGACCTCACTTCCTGTTAGTAGCTGCTTTTCGCGAAACGCTTGTTAGAGTATAATTGCGCCATTTTATGTCGGATCAAAATTTCCTCTACAAACTTTGTAGAGCTTGGTCCAGAGATTATCCGTGCTAAGTTTCATTCCGATCGGACTTGCGGCTTCGAGGAGTACGCTCCAGGCGGTTTTGAGTTTTTTGCGATGTAGCTCGAAAAAAGTTTAGGCGGAAATGGGCGTGGCCTATACCAGGAGATTCAGCTCGATCCCCGAACGCGTGGATATAAGGTTTTGATATATGCCTTCGTGATATGAGAGATCCAAGCCCAAACGCGTTGACCTTGCTTACAGCGCCCCTAGCGATAGAAGTGTGCGAAGTTTTGGGGCTGAGTTACGTGCAGTGAATGTGACGCACCCCGTGAGTTTCGCGTTTCTAGGAGTTACAGCTGACCGCTGCAGTATGCTTTTGGCGGAAGAATAATAATAATAACTAGAACTGCGAAAGCAGTTGTAAACGGGTCCAAGCCACCTGTCGCCAGTCGCCCTTCGCCTCGCTGGAGGGCGTGCGAAGTCGCCCCGGTCGCCGACGTCACGCGAGAGGTCCCCGAGCGAGGTCCCGAATGGCCTCTCCGAACCGAGGCGAAACGCGGCGTGTTTGAAAATGCCATTGAAAAGAATGGGCGTAGAGACGGCGTTTGAGCTTCGATTACGGCGCCGCCTTTTGGCCGAATCGCACCAAATCGCTCAGCTGTCATCGGGGCCCCTCGGTGAAGAAGTGACCCAAATTTGGTGTCGATCGGAGCTGCGGTAGTGGAGATATAAAATGCATTAAAGTGAATGGGAGTTTTTTAATATATGAATAATAGCGCCACCGCTTAGCCGATTGACACCAAATTTGGACACAGGCCTTCGAGGTCATGTCGGATAAGGTCCCCAAGTTTGGTGTTGATCGCCATTCCAAACCTTGTGAAAAGTGTGCTGGTTTGAAATCCCATTCATTTCAATGGGGCTTCTGACCGGATTTGAGCTTCCATTATAGCGCCACCTTTGGCCGATCTGCACCAAATTTTTGTGGTATCATCAGGGGCTCATGGGTAACAATTGACCCAAGTTTGGTGTCAATTGGACTTGCGGTTATGGAGATATAAAATGAATGTAAGTCAATGGGGAAAAAATTTCGCCTTTAAGCTGCAATAACAGCGCCACCTATGGGCACATTAGGGTCCCCTTTGGTGCCTGGCATCAGGGGACCGTGCTGAACAATTCGGCACTGGATTCATGTCACTGTGACTTGTGGTTATAGAGGAACAAATTTTCTGGATTAAAGAGCGCCACCTAGGGGCCAGCTGCTCGAAATTTTGCACAGGCCCTCAGGGCCAATCCCAACTTAGTGGTCCAAGTTTGGTGTTGATCGCCATTCCAAACCAAAGTTATGACCTCACTTCCTGTTAGTAGCTGCCGCAAACGCTTGTTAGTGTATAATCGCGCCATTTATTGTCGGATCAAATTTTCCTCTACAAACTTTGTAGAGCTCGGTCCAGAGATTATCCGCGCTAAGTTTCGTGTTGATCGGACTTGGCGGCTTAGGAGGAGTACGCTTCAGGTGGTTTTTCAGTTTTCGCGATGTAGCTCGAAAAAGTTTAGGCGGAAATGGGCGTGGCCTATACCAGGAGATTCAGCTCGATCCCCGAACGCGTGGATATAAGGTTTTGATATACTTCAGATATGAGAGGTCCAAGCCCAAACGCTGCTGACCTTGCTTACAGCCTCTAGCGATAGAAGTGTGCTGCATTTTTGGGGCTGAGTTACTGCAGTGAATGTGATGTACCTTGGGAGTTTCGCTGCTCCTAGGAGTTACAGCCGACCGCTGCAGTATGCGCTTTTGACGGAAGAATAATAATAATAATAATAAAACGAACGAACAATAGTTCCATGCCACTGCGGTATGGCCCCGCTGATGCCTGTAATCGCGGGTTCCATGCCCACTTCGGGCTTGGACCCTAATAATAATAAAACCGAAGGAACAATAGGTTCCCTGCCACTGCGGTATGGGAACCGCTGTCTGTAAACGCTGGTTCCCAGTCCACTCGGCTTGGACCCCTAATAATAATAATAAAATAAAAATCCGAGTAAAACAATAGGGTTCCCAGCCACTTTCGGTATGGGAACCGCTGCTGCTTTGCAAACGCTGGGTTCCCAGCCCACTTCGGGCTTGGACCCCTAACAAACGCGGGTTCCCAGCCCACTTCGGGCTTGGACCCCTAACTAGAACTGCGAGCAGTTGTAAACGGGGTCCAAGCCACCTGTCGCCAGTCGCCCCTCGCGGAGGGCTGCTAAGTCGTCCCGGCCCGCCATGATTAATTGTGCCATAATCACGGGCCCCAGAGCCAAGACGGGGCCTGTGGAGCAGAAAAGACCATAGTTGTAAATGAAAGTGGCTTGCGGTTATGGAGATCTGAAATGAATGTAAGTCAATGGGAATTTTTTGGGGTAGCGCCAACTAGCGGCTAACTGCACCAAATTTAGCACAGCCCTTCTAGGGGGCAGGGCAGATAAGGTCTTGAAGTTGTGTGTTGATCGGCCTTTCCAAGCCAGAGTTATGTTAAACATTGTGTTTTTAGCGTTTTCGCAAATGGTTGTTAGCCTGTAATTCGGCCGCTTTTTGTCGGATCAAAATTCCTCTACAAACTTTCTTCGCTCGGTCCAGAGATGGTCTGTGCAAAGTTTCGTGTCGATCGGACTTGCGGCTTCGGAGGAGATGATTTCAGCCGGCTCTTCAGTTATTTACATTTTGCGCGAAAAAGGTTGTGCGGAAATGGGCGTGGCCTACATCACGTGATTCAGCTGGATCCCCCGAACGCGTGGACATAAGATTTATAAATGTGCGATGTAATTGGCCTTAGTTATGAAGAAAAATGTACTTTGTCTGAAAATCCCATTGAAATGAATGGGGCATTTGAGCTTTGATAACAGCGCCACCTTTTGCCCGATCTGCACCAAATTTTTGTGGTATCATCGGGGCCCCATGGGGAACAATTGGACCAAATTTGGTGTCAATTGGACTTGCGGTTCTGGAGATATAAAATGAATGTAAGTCAATGGGGAAAAAAATTTCGTCTTTAAGCTGCAATAACAGCGCCACCTATGGGCACATTAGGGTCCCCTTTGGTGCCTGACATCAGGGGACCATGATGAACAATTCGGCACTGGATTCATGTCAATGTGACTTGTGGTTATAGAGGAACAAATTTTCTGGATTAAAGAGCGCCACCTAGGGGCGAGCCGCACCAAATTTTGCAGAGGCCCTCAGGGGGACGTCCCTAATGAGTGGTCCAAATTTGGTATCGATCGGCCATTCCAATCTGAAGTTAGGACCTCACTTCCTGTTAATAGCTGCCGCAAATATTTATTAGCATATAATTGCGCCATTTTTAGTCGGATCAAAATTCCTCTACAAAATTTGTAGAGCTCGGTCCAGAGATTATCCGCGCCAAGTTTCGTGAACGATCGGACTTGCGGCTTCGAGGAGATGATTTTGGGCGGTGTTTCAGTTATCGCTGATGTAGCTCGAAAAAAGTCTAGGCGGAAATGGGCGTGGCCTATACCAGGAGATTCAGCTTGATCCCCCGAACGCGTGGATATAAGGTTTTTGATATACGCCTTTGTAGGCGGGACTTCCAAGCCCAGACGCGTTGACCTTGATTACAGCGCCCCCTAGTGGTAGAAGTGTGCGAATTTTTTCGCTTGCCGTCGCCTCATGGGCCTGAACCTACCCTGCGAGTTTCGCGTCCCTGGCAGTTACGGTCCGGGCTGCAGTATTGGAATTAGGCGAAAATGTACGGAAGAAAAAAATAATAATAAAAACGAGAACGATTACAATAGGGTTCCAATGCCACTTCGTGGTATGGGAACCGCGATGCCTTGCAATCGCGGGTTCCATGCCCACTTCGGGCTTGGACCCCTAATAAAAACGAGAACGAAAACAATAGGGTTCCCAGCCACTTCGTGGTATGGGAACCGCGTTGCCTTGCAAACGCGGGTTCCCAGCCCACTTCGGGCTTGGACCCCTAAAAATCTTAGCGAAAACAATAGGGTTCCCAGCCACTGCGTGGTACTGGGAACCGCTGATGCCTTGCAATCGCTGGTTCCTGCCCACTTCGGGCTTGGACCCCTAATAAAAAACCGAAGCTAAAACAATAGGGTTCCCCGCCACTGCGGATATCGGAACCGCTGTCTTTGCAAACGCTGGTTCCCAGCTCATCTTCGGGCTTGGACCCCTAACTAGAACTGGCGAAGCAGTTGTAAACGGGTCCAAGCCACCTGTCGCCAGTCGCCTCTCGCTCGCTGAGGGCTGCTGAAGTCGTCCCGGCTCGCCGACGTCTCCGCTGGAGGTCCCCGAAGCTGAGGTCTCGACGGGTCAGCCCGAACCGAGGCGTAAACGCTGCGTGTTTGAAAATGCCATTGAAACGAATGGGCTTAGCGACGGCGCTTGAGCTTCGACACGGCGCCGCTTCTTTGGCCGAATCGCACCAAATCGCCAGCTGTCATCGGGCCCCTCGGTGAAGAAGTGACCCATATTTGGTGTCGATCGGAGCTGCGGTACTGGAGACATAAAATGCATGTACGTGAATGGGAGTTTTATTGATATATGATGAACAGCGCCACCGTTTGGCCGATTGGCACCAAATTTGACACAGGCCTTTAAGAAGTCATGCCGCATAAGGTCCCCAAGTTTGGTGTTGATCGGCCTTTTCAAGCCTGAGATATGTTATACTTCCTGTGTGTAGCTGCCGCGAAAGATTTGTTAGCCTGTAATTCGTCCGCTTTTTGTCGGATCAAAATTCCTCTACAAACTTCTTCGCTCGGTCCAGAGATGGTCTGTGCAAAGTTTCGTGGTCGATCGGACTTGGCGGCTTCGAGGAGTTAATTAAAATAGGTTTTCCAGTTTTTGCGATTTCGCAAAAATGAAAACGCTCATCGCATCAGAGGCGAGTCCTATACCATAGGAATCGACAGGATCCCCAAACACGTAGACATAAGATTTATGAATGTGCTGATGTAGTGTGCCAGAAGTTATGAGGCAAAATGTGCTTTGGTTGAAATTCCCATTGAAATGAATGGGGCATTTGAGCTTAGATTACAGCGCCACCGTTAGGTCGAACTGCACCAAATTTTTTGTGGTGTCATCAGGGGCTCATGGGTAACAATTGACCCTAATTTGGTGTCAATCGGATTTGTGGTTATGGAGATATAAATTGCATGTAAGTCAATGGGAAAATTTTTTCGCCTGTAATCTGATATAGCAGCGCCACCTATAGGCACATTAGTTTCCCTTTGGTACATGGCATCAGGGGACCATGCTGAAAAATTTGGCACTGGTTTCATGTCAATGTGACTTGTGGTTATAGAGGAACCAATTTTCTGGATTAAAGAGCGCCACCTAGGGCCAGCTGCACCAAATTCTGCACAGGCCCTCAGGGCCCATCCCAACTTAGTGGTCCAAATTTGGTGTCGATCGCCATTCCAAACCGGGTTATGATCTTACTTCCTGTTAGTAGCTGCTCGCGAAAAGTTTGTTAGCGTATAATTGCGCCAGTTTTGTTGGATCAAAATTCCTCTACAAACTTTGTAGAGCTTGGTCCAGAGATTATCCGCGCTAAGTTTCGTGGGCGATCGGACTTGCGGCTTCGGAGGAGTTAATTAAAATAGGTTTTTCAGTTTTTGCGCTGTAGCTCGAAAAAGTTTAGGCGGAAATGGGCGTGGCCTATACCAGGAGATTCAGCTCGATCCCCGAACGCTGCGGATATAAGGTTTTGATATACGCTCTTGTATAATGGACTTAGAGCGATTTGAATGTTGCAAACTTTGGGCCTTGCTTGTAGCGCCCCTAGAGGTAGAAGTGTGCAAATTTTTTCCCATGCGTTCATCCCATGGGCCTGAACCTACCCTGTGAGTTTCGTGTCCCTAGCAGTTTCGGGTATGCTGCAGACTCGAATTAGGCTAAAATGTACGGAAGAAAAAATAATAATAATAAAAACGAGAACGATTACAATAGGGTTCCATGCCACTGCGGTATGGCACCCGCTGATGCCTTGCAATCGCTGGTTCCATGCCCACTTCGGGCTTGGACCCCTAATAACTAGAACTGCGAAGCAGTTGTAAACGGGTCCAAGCCCCGCGCCAGTCGCCTCGCCCCGCTGAGGGCGCTGAAGTCGTCCCGGTGCCCTGCCGACGTCCCGCGTAAGGCCCCGAAGTCAGGTCTCGACGGGCCACTCAGAACCGAGGCTAAACGCCGACGCGTTAGAAAATGCCATTGAAATGAATGGGCTCCACGACGGCGCTTTGAGCTTCGACATATGCCGCCTTCTGGCTGAATTGCACCAAATCGCCAGCTGTCATCAGGGCCCCTTGGGAAGAAGTGATCGAAATTTGGTGTCGATCGGAGCTGTGGTACTGGAGATATAAAATGCATGTAAGTGAATGGGAGTTTTTTGATATATGATGAAGAGCCACCGCTTGGCAGATTGACACCAAATTAGACAGAGGCCTTCGGAGGTCATGTCGGATAAGGTCTCCAAGTTTGGTGTTGATCGGCCATTCCAAACCTTTGTGAAAATGTGTGCTGGTTTGAAATCCCATTCATTTCAATGGGCTTTATGGACGGCATTTCAGCTTCGATTATAGCGCCACCTTTTGTCCGAATTGCACCACATTTATGTGGTATCATCAGGGGCCCATGGGTAACAATTGACCCAAATTTGGTGTGAATCGGACTTGGCGGTTCTGGAGTTATAAAATTAATGTAAGTCAATGGGATTTTTTGGGGTAGCGCCAACTAGCGGCGAATTGCACGAAATTTTGCACAGCCCTTCAGGGTGTCCTACATAAGATACTCAAGTTTGGTGTTGATCGGCCACTCCTAACCTGATATCTGACATCACTTCCTTTACTAGCGCTTTTTGCAAACGCTTGTTAGTGTATAATTGCGACATTTTTTGTCATATCAAAATTCTGTACACAAAATTTGTAGAGCTCGGTCCAGAGATTATCTGTGCCAAGTTTCGTGTCGATAGGACTTGGCGGCTTCGAGGAGATGATTTCAGCCGGCTTGTCAGTTTTGCCATTTTTCTCGAAAAGGCTTAAGCGGAAGTGGGCGTGGCCTACATCATGTGATTCAGCTCAATTCCCGAACGCGCAGACATAAGATTTATGAATGTGCGATGTAGTTGGCCTTAGTTATGAAGAAAAATGTACTTTATTTGAAAATCCCATTGAAATTAATGGGGGCATTTGAGCTTCAATTACAGCGCCACCTTTTGGCCGAATTGCACCACATTTATGTGGTATCATCAGGGGCCCATGGGTAACAATTGACCCAAATTTGGTGTGAATCGGACTTGCGGTTCTGGAGTTATAAAATTAATGTAAGTCAATGGGATTTTTTGGGGGTAGCGCCAACTAGCGGCGAATTGCACGAAATTTTGCACAGCCCTTCAGGGGGGTGTCCTACATAAGATACTCAAGTTTGGTGTTGATCGGCCACTCCTAACCTGATATCTGACATCACTTCCTTTTACTAGCGTTTTTTGCAAATATTTGTTAGCGTATAATTGCGACATTTTTTGTCATATCAAAATTCTGTACACAAAATTTGTAGAGCTCGGTCCAGAGATTATCTGTGCCAAGTTTCGTGTCGATAGGACTTGCGGCTTCGGAGGAGATGATTTCAGCCGGCTTGTCAGTTTTGCCATTTTTCTCGAAAAGGCTTAAGCGGAAGTGGGCGTGGCCTACATCATGTGATTCAGCTCAATTCCTCGAACGCGCAGACATAAGATTTATGAATGTGCGATGTAGTTGGCCTTAGTTATGAAGAAAAATGTACTTTATTTGAAAATCCCATTGAAATGAATGGGGCATTTGAGCTTCAATTACAGCGCCACCTTTTGGCCGAACTGCACCAAATTTTTCTGGTGTCATCAGGGCCCCATGGGTAACAATTGACCCAAATTTGGTGTCAATCGGATTTGTGGTTATGGAGATATAAAATGAATGTAAGTCAATGGGATTTTTGAAAACATTTTTAATTTGGAATAACAGCGCCACCTATGTGCACATTAGGGTCCCCTTTGGTGCCTGGCATCAGGGGTCCATGCTGAACAATTCTGCACTGGTTTCATGTCAATGTGACTTGTGGTTATAGAGGAACTAATTTTCTGGATTAAAGAGCGCCACCTAGGGGCGAGTTGCACCAAATTTTGCAGAGGCCCTCAGGGGACGTCCCAAATGAATGGTCCAAATTTGGTGTGGATCGGCCATTCCAATCCGAAGTTATGCCCTCACTTCCTGTTAGTAGCGTTGCCGCAAATATTTGTTAGCGTATAATTGCGACATTTTTTATCATATCAAAATTCTGTACACAAAATTTGTAGAGCTCGGTCCAGAGATTATCCGCGCTAAGTTTCGTGGTCGATCGGACTTAGCGGCTTCGGAGGAGATGATTTTAGCCGGCTCTTCAGTTTTTTGGCGATGTAGCTCGAAAAAAAGTTTAGGCGGAAATGGGCGTGGCCTATACCAAGAGATTCAGCTGGATCCCCGAACGCGTGGATATAAGGTTTTGATATCCGCCTCGTGAGTCGGGAGATCCAAGCCCAAACGCGTTGACCTCGCTTATAGCGCCCCTAGCGGTAGAAGTGTGCGGATTTTTGCGCCAGAGTTACGTGCAGTGAATGTGACCTACCCTGTGAGTTTCGTGTCCCTAGCATTTCACGGGTATGCTGCAGTATGCGTTTATGCACGGAAGAATAAGAATAATAAAAATCTTAAGCGAAAACAATAGGGTTCCCAGCCACTTAGTGGTATGGGAACCGCTGCTTCTGTAAACGCGGGTTCCCAGCCCACTTCGGGCTTGGACCCCTAATAAAAATCCAAGCTGAAAACAATAGGGTTCCCACGCCACTGCGGTATCGGAACCGCTGCCTTTGCAAACGCTGGTTCCCAGCCCACTTCGGCTTGGACCCCTAAATACAATACATACTTAAACATCATGTATTTATTTAAAAAAAAAAAGTTTCACTCTTCATCATTATTAGTACAGCCTCCCTCACACTTGCACAATGTGGTACAGCGAAGTCCAGCTCGGTGGCACTTACAGTTGCCCTTACGGGCAACCACACAGCCACAGTTGAGGAGGAGTGAGCATCCCTTGCTGACATCTTCCAGATCTGTCCAATATGGCACCCAGACTTTGGTTCTGTCATTCCATTCCCAACCCCACTCACTGGGGTCTGGAATCTCTGGAGTTTTGGAGAGGGACTGCTTCCAGACAAAAGCTGCAGTGTACAGGGCACGCTTCCCATGCTGGAATAAGGCATGCTGGGTCGGGGGGATTGAATCCAGGGACTTGAGGCCATGAGTGAAAAGAAGCTTCGGGCTTCATTGACTGACTTGACACCGCAGTTCTTACTATACATGAGTACAGTCCAGCGCTCGAGAACTCGCGATGTGCACTGATTCCAGTGTCAGGCTGGTTGGGTCTTGGGTGATCTCAATGAGGGTGTCAGTGACTTCTGGGTAGCTGCCCACGCATTCCATGCCGCTTTTTGCCAATTCCATACATTGCTGATACAACATCACATCCTGTGAACGCTGTGGAAGAGGGCAGTGCTTGGCATTTTGAGCTCCCAACATTTCTGAGATGTGGTGGATTGGAATATCTTTATATGCCTTCCCTGATCCAAATCCAATCCACAGCTCTGAGAGGCCTAACTCCTGGAACAGATTGATGGCCAGCACAACCACATCACTATCTACTGTTCTTAGGTAAGCCTTGGTGTGACCCTGTTCGGCAGCGTGACGTAAATGTAGTATCATTCGTGTGTCTGCTTCCTCTTGCTGACATGGTGACAATGCTTCCAGGTCAGTAGGTTTGTTGCTCAGGACCAAGTTAGCCTTTGTTGTGAGGAGGAGGTACTTTGAGCCAGCTGTGGTCTTCAGAAGTTCGTCACTTATGAACTGAAACAACTCATCTTTACAATTCCTCGAACGCGCAGACATAAGATTTATGAATGTGCGATGTAGTTGGCCTTAGTTATGAAGAAAAATGTACTTTATTTGAAAATCCCATTGAAATTAATGGGGGCATTTGAGCTTCAATTACAGCGCCACCTTTGGTCGAATTGCACCACATTTATGTGGTATCATCAGGGGCCCATGGGTAACAATTGACCCAAATTTGGTGTGAATCGGACTTGCGGTTCTGGAGTTATAAAATTAATGTAAGTCAATGGGATTTTTTTTGGGGTAGCGCCAACTAGCGGCTGAATTGCAACGAAATTTTGCACAGCCCTTCAGGGGTGTCCTACATAAGATACTCAAGTTTGGTGTTGATCGGCCACTCCTAACCTGATATCTGACATCACTTCCTTTACTAGCGTTTTTTGCAAATATTTGTTAGCGTATAATTGCGACATTTTTTTGTCATATCAAAATTCTGTACACAAAATTTGTAGAGCTCGGTCCAGAGATTATCTGTGCCAAGTTTCGTGGTCGATAGGACTTAGCGGCTTCGGAGGAGATGATTTCAGCCGGCTTGTCAGTTTTGCCATTTTTCTCGAAAAGGCTTAAGCGGAAGTGGGCGTGGCCTACATCATGTGATTCAGCTCAATTCCCCGAACGCGCAGACATAAGATTTATGAATGTGCGATGTAGTTGGCCTTAGTTATGAAGAAAAATGTACTTTATTTGAAAATCCCATTGAAATGAATGGGGCATTTGAGCTTCAATTACAGCGCCACCTTTGGCCGAACTGCACCAAATTTTTCTGGTGTCATCAGGGCCCCATGGGTAACAATTGACCCAAATTTGGTGTCAATCGGATTTGTGGTTATGGAGATATAAAATGAATGTAAGTCAATGGGATTTTTGAAAACATTTTTAATTTGGAATAACAGCGCCACCTATGTGCACATTAGGGTCCCCTTTGGTGCCTGGCATCAGGGGTCCATGCTGAACAATTCTGCACTGGTTTCATGTCAATGTGACTTGTGGTTATAGAGGAACTAATTTTCTGGATTAAAGAGCGCCACCTAGGGGCGAGTTGCACCAAATTTTGCAGAGGCCCTCAGGGGGACGTCCCAAATGAATGGTCCAAATTTGGTGTGGATCGGCCATTCCAATCGAGGTTATGCCCTCACTTCCTGTTAGTAGCTGCCGCGAAATATTTGTTAGCGTATAATTGCGACATTTTTTATCATATCAAAATTCTGTACACAAAATTTGTAGAGCTTCGGTCCAGAGATTATCCGTGCCAAGTTTCGCGTGTCGATCGGACTTGGCGGCTTCGGAGGAGATGATTTTAGCCGGCTCTTCAGTTTTGCGATGTAGCTCGAAAAAAAGTTTAGGCGGAAATGGGCGTGGCCTATACCAAGAGATTCAGCTGGATCCCCGAACGCGTGGATATAAGGTTTTGATATCCGCCTCAGAAGTCGGGAGATCCAAGCCCAAACGCGTTGACCTCGCTTATAGCGCCCTAGCGGTAGAAGTGTGCGGATTTTTGCGCCAGAGTTACGTGCAGTGAATGTGACCTACCCTGTGAGTTTCGTGTCCCTAGCATTTACGGGGTATGCTGCAGTATGCGTTTTATGCACGGAAGAATAAGAATAATAAAAATCTTAGCGAAAACAATAGGGTTCCCAGCCACTTGTGGTATGGGAACCGCTGCTACTACTAAACGCGGGTTCCCAGCCCACTTCGGGCTTGGACCCCTAATAAAAATCCAAGCTGAAAACAATAGGGTTCCCCGCCACTGCAGGTATCGGAACCGCTGCTACTTGCAAACGCGGGTTCCCAGCCCACTTCGGCTTGGACCCCTAAATACAATACATACTTAAACATCATGTATTTATTTAAAAAAAAAGTTTCACTCTTCATCATTATTAGTACAGCCTCCCTCACACTTGCACAATGTGGTACAGCTAAGTCCAGCTCGGTGGCACTTACAGTTGCCCCTACGGGCAACCACACAGCCACAGTTGAGGAGGAGTGAGCATCCCTTGCTGACATCTTCCAGATCTGTCCAATATGGCACCCAGACTTTGGTTCTGTCATTCCATTCCCAACCCCACTCACTGGGGTCTGGAATCTCTGGAGTTTTGAGAGGGACTGCTTCCAGACAAAAGCTGCAGTGTACAGGGCACGCTTCCCATGCTGGAATAAGGCATGCTGGGTCGGGGATTGAATCCAGGGACTTGAGGCCATGAGTGAAAAGAAGCTTCGGGCTTCATTGACTGACTTGACACCGCAGTTCTTACTATACATGAGTACAGTCCAGCGTTCGAGAACTCGCATGTGCACTGATTCCAGTGTCAGGCTGGTTGGGTCTTGGGTGATCTCAATGAGGGTGTCAGTGACTTCTGGGTAAGCTGCCCACGCATTCCATGCCGTTTTTTTGCCAATTCCATACATTGCTGATACAACATCACATCCTGTGAACGCGTGGAAGAGGGGCAGTGCTTGGCATTTTTGAGCTCCCAACATTTCTGAGATGTGGTGGATTGGAATATCTTTATATGCCTTCCCTGATCCAAATCCAATCCACAGCTCTGAGAGGCCTAACTCCTGGAACAGATTGATGGCCAGCACAACCACATCACTATCTACTGTTCTTAGGTAAGCCTTGGTGTGACCCTGTTCGGCAGCGTGACGTAAATGTAGTATCATTCGTGTGTCTGCTTCCTCTTGCTGACATGGTGACAATGCTTCCAGGTCAGTAGGTTTGTTGCTCAGGACCAAGTTAGCCTTTGTTGTGAGGAGGAGGTACTTTGAGCCAGCTGTGGTCTTCAGAAGTTCGTCACTTATGAACTGAAACAACTCATCTTTACAATTCCCCGAACGCGCAGACATAAGATTTATGAATGTGCGATGTAGTTGGCCTTAGTTATGAAGAAAAATGTACTTTATTTGAAAATCCCATTGAAATTAATGGGGGCATTTGAGCTTCAATTACAGCGCCACCTTTTGGCCGAATTGCACCACATTTATGTGGTATCATCAGGGGCCCATGGGTAACAATTGACCCAAATTTGGTGTGAATCGGACTTGGCGGTTCTGGAGTTATAAAATTAATGTAAGTCAATGGGATTTTTTGGGGTAGCGCCAACTAGCGGCTGAATTGCACGAAATTTTGCACAGCCCTTCAGGGGTGTCCTACATAAGATACTCAAGTTTGGTGTTGATCGGCCACTCCTAACCTGATATCTGACATCACTTCCTTTACTAGCGTTTTTGCAAATATTTGTTAGCGTTATAATTGCGACATTTTTTGTCATATCAAAATTCTGTACACAAAATTTGTAGAGCTCGGTCCAGAGATTATCTGTGCCAAGTTTCGTGGTCGATAGGACTTCGCGGCTCGAGGAGATGATTTCAGCCGGCTTGTCAGTTTTTGCCATTTTTCTCGAAAAGGCTTAAGCGGAAGTGGGCGTGGCCTACATCATGTGATTCAGCTCAATTCCCGAACGCGCAGACATAAGATTTATGAATGTGCGATGTAGTTGGCCTTAGTTATGAAGAAAAAATGTACTTTATTTGAAAATCCCATTGAAATGAATGGGGCATTTGAGCTTCAATTACAGCGCCACCTTTTGGCCGAACTGCACCAAATTTTTCTGGTGTCATCAGGGCCCCATGGGTAACAATTGACCCAAATTTGGTGTCAATCGGATTTGTGGTTATGGAGATATAAAATGAATGTAAGTCAATGGGATTTTTGAAAACATTTTTAATTTGGAATAACAGCGCCACCTATGTGCACATTAGGGTCCCCTTTGGTGCCTGGCATCAGGGGTCCATGCTGAACAATTCTGCACTGGTTTCATGTCAATGTGACTTGTGGTTATAGAGGAACTAATTTTCTGGATTAAAGAGCGCCACCTAGGGGCGAGTTGCACCAAATTTTGCAGAGGCCCTCAGGGGGACGTCCCAAATGAATGGTCCAAATTTGGTGTGGATCGGCCATTCCAATCCGAGGTTATGCCCTCACTTCCTGTTAGTAGCTGCTGCGAAATATTTGTTAGCGTATAATTGCGACATTTTTTTATCATATCAAAATTCTGTACACAAAATTTGTAGAGCTCGGTCCAGAGATTATCCGTGCCAAGTTTCGCGTGTCGATCGGACTTGCGGCTTCGGAGGAGATGATTTTAGCCGGCTCTTCAGTTTTTGCGATGTAGCTCGAAAAAAGTTTAGGCGGAAATGGGCGTGGCCTATACCAAGAGATTCAGCTGGATCCCCGAACGCGTGGATATAAGGTTTTGATATCCGCCCAGAAGTCGGGAGATCCAAGCCCAAACGCGTTGACCTCGCTTATAGCGCCCCCTAGCGGTAGAAGTGTGCGGATTTTTGCGCCAGAGTTACGTGCAGTGAATGTGACCTACCCTGTGAGTTTCGCGTCCCTAGCATTTACGGGGTATGCTGCAGTATGCGTTTTATGCACGGAAGAATAAGAATAATAAAAATCTTAGCGAAAACAATAGGGTTCCCAGCCACTTCGTGGTATGGGAACCGCGTTGCCTTGCAAACGCGGGTTCCCAGCCCACTTCGGGCTTGGACCCCTAATAAAAATCCAAGCGAAAACAATAGGGTTCCCCGCCACTTCGTGGTACGGGAACCGCGTTGCCTTGCAAACGCGGGTTCCCAGCCCACTTCGGGCTTGGACCCCTAAATACAATACATACTTAAACATCATGTATTTATTTAAAAAAAAAAAGTTTCACTCTTCATCATTATTAGTACAGCCTCCCTCACACTTGCACAATGTGGTACAGCGAAGTCCAGCTCGGTGGCACTTACAGTTGCCCTTACAGGCAACCACACAGCCACAGTTGAGGAGGAGTGAGCATCCCTTGCTGACATCTTCCAGATCTGTCCAATATGGCACCCAGACTTTGGTTCTGTCATTCCATTCCCAACCCCACTCACTGGGGTCTGGAATCTCTGGAGTTTTGGAGAGGGACTGCTTCCAGACAAAAGCTGCAGTGTACAGGGCACGCTTCCCATGCTGGAATAAGGCATGCTGGGTCGGGGGGATTGAATCCAGGGACTTGAGGCCATGAGTGAAAAGAAGCTTTGGGCTTCATTGACTGACTTGACACCGCAGTTCTTACTATACATGAGTACAGTCCAGCGTTCGAGAACTTCGCGATGTGCACTGATTCCAGTGTCAGGCTGGTTGGGTCTTGGGTGATCTCAATGAGGGTGTCAGTGACTTCTGGGTAGCTGCCCACGCATTCCATGCCGTTTTTTGCCAATTCCATACATTGCTGATACAACATCACATCCTGTGAACGCGTGGAAGAGGGGCAGTGCTTGGCATTTTTGAGCTCCCAACATTTCTGAGATGTGGTGGATTGGAATATCTTTATATGCCTTCCCTGATCCAAATCCAATCCACAGCTCTGAGAGGCCTAACTCCTGGAACAGATTGATGGCCAGCACAACCACATCACTATCTACTGTTCTTAGGTAAGCCTTGGTGTGACCCTGTTCGGCAGCATGGCGTAAATGTAGTATCATTCGTGGTGTCTGCTTCCTCTTGCTGACATGGTGACAATGCTTCCAGGTCAGTAGGTTTGTTGCTCAGGACCAAGTTAGCCTTTGTTGTGAGGAGGAGGTACTTTGAGCCAGCTGTGGTCTTCAGAAGTTCGTCACTTATGAACTGAAACAACTCATCTTTATTTTGACTGTCCTTGAGGAACTTCTGCCATTGAGCTCCCTTTGGCAGAGGTATCTTAGTGGAGACTCGTGTTCTGTACCCTGCTGTCCCACCACGCTAAACACGAGTCTGGGATTTGAGACTTGCCTCTATATACTTGTCCCAGACTGCATCCACTGTTGTCGTCTTGTCAGTCATCAGGCTGGGTAAGTATGGCATCAAGTCCATCTGAGTGTACTCTCCAAACACTCTGGCACGCTGGGTTTTGATGATGTGTATTACTGCTGCCATATCAAGCACAACCACAGAAGCTTCTTTGGCTGATTGAGAGGGGCCAGGATCTGAATGAATGAATGAATGAATGGATGGATGAATCCATGAATGAATGAGTTTATTTCAACCAGCAGCAGCAGATCATACAAATTAACAGAAGATTTTAAGTAAAAACTAGCCGATTGAAAATGGTTACGGCAGAAGCAGAGCTTAAAGGTGTCGAACCCTTGTTCACCCTATCTAAGACAAACAGAAAATATGATATATACAAACCTGGCATTCCTGGTAAGCACCTAAGTATATCTGACTTGGTTCCTGACCGCAGCTTGCCTTGATCAGACAAAGATTGGAGGCTCACGCTGATTCTCATGCTTGAAGAAGTCATCGATGTCCAGATCAGGACGGGCTCGTAGGGACATGAAGAGCTTGGTGACAAGAGCTGTATTTGCCTTGGCAGACCCCAACTTGCTGGCACCCTTCTTCAGATCCACGGGTGGCCTGTTCAGTGAATGTGAACAAATTGGCCCTTGGAATGACATCAGATAGGGGCTTGGTGGCCTTTTCTATTCTGTCCCTTACAAACTCTGTGAACATGGCTTTGCCGATGTTAGGAGCTTCCCTGAGGGAATTGGAGATCTCATGGTCAATGACCTCACCAGTGTCTAGGGTGATGAGCTCTGTACCCATTTCTTTGAAGGGATTGACTATTTTATCTTCCTTTGCAAGAACGCATAGTTCTTTCAGATGATTGAGGAACTTCTTCTGTTCAGCAGCTGAGGACTCTGGATGTTCCAGACTTTCCTTCTCGCTTGAGGCAGAGAAACAGGCAACCTCGAACTCATCAATGGCCCGTAGCACTTCCGGTTTTGAGAGCTCGTTTATCTCCTTCTCCTCCTGCAGGCCATACAAGCCCTTTGAACCACTGTCCTCCTTCAGAAACTTAATACTGTGTTCCTGGCTCTGATCAAGCGCCATAAGGGAGAATTTTTTATCTCCACGTTGGACCACAAACTTCCCCTCCATGAACGCCTCGTGGACTGCTGGATGGGTATCTGGCAGGTTTGCCATGTCCTTCAGGAATACTGGCATCCAGCGGGCATAATTTGTATGCCCAAAGGCAAATAACCATGGGCACAAATCTTCAAGAGCATTCAGGGTCAGTGGCCAATTCCCCACTCGCTGACCACGGATGAGACGGCAGTTGATCATGAGGTAGTCTCTAACTGTTAGCCAGTAAGAGGTTGTTGGAGCATTATTCCTGAGTCGACTCGTCCACATCTCCATGCTTTCATGAGGCCCATAGCCCTCTTGGCAGTACTCCTCATATGCCTGTATTTTGAGTATGTGGAGCCAGGCAAGGGTAAGTTGGTAGGCATATCGTGTACGTTTGACATGCTTGCCGCTTAGTAGAGATGCTGCAACACCAGTATTGAAGATCTTTGCAAGGACAAACATCCGGTCCCATCCAGAGCCAGCTAACAGCTTACCTCCACACTCTTGGGACATCATCTCAATATGAAGGAAGCCCATGAAGCACACAATTTTTGATTCGCCAACCTCGTCAGGGAACTTCCACTGGCATTTTTTCTGTTGCATATACAGAGGGCAGTCAGCCACTATGACTGGAACCTGACCAGGATTCACAAACTCGGTTGCCTTCATGACCACAAGCATTGAGTGTTTCTGCATGGCCATAGATGAGGCCTTCTCATAAAAAACAGGGAAAACACCAACTGTGGCCCTTGGCCTGACATCTTCTTTGCTTTGGCCATGAGAGAAGAATCCAGAGTAGGTCACTGGTGTGTCTTGAAGTCTTCCATCTTTTTCTATCAGGACCGTTTGGAGATGGTCTAGCCATGCTTCGTCAGGCACTCCTGCTCGAGTGTTCTCAGTGAAAGCTGGTCTGGCTGTTCCATCTGAAATTGATGAAAGCTTAATTTCCCCAACATATTCAGCTGCATGTATGGCACAGTGGCAAAGTCATTTGGAAGCTTGATAAAGGTGCCTTCAGAACCTTCAAGTGTTAGAGGAGGAGGGTCCACCCCCATGTTGTCATGAGTGAGATGGTTGGTTAGGGATATAGCAGTGCCATGGAGCTCAAATCGACCAGACTCATCAATATTATCAACTCCACCAGTAGTGAAAACTCCCCGCTTCATGTTTGATGGAACAACAACTCCATCAACTGCAAACTGCCTTGACATGGCACGGGCAAGGGCCCTCCTGACATCCATGACTTCGTTCATAAGATACTGACATGCCAAGTGCATGGAACTTCTTGATGATGCCTTTATTGCGCATCATTTCCATGCAGTTTCAGTCCCACATAGAGCGGAAAGGGTGTCTCTCTCCCTTCCTCTGATAGAGGGTGAGGGCTTGACTACTTTGCTTTGCAGCATTGCTGCATATCAACTGACTTATAGTGCAGGCGACTCCTGACCCTGGCATTGATGGTGGCCTGATTCTCTTCATTCTGCTCAACAGAGCTTGAGCCTTGAATCAAAACTTCTAGAAGGGTCTGAAGAGGTTTTGCAACTGGCTCACTTAGACAGGTTGATGTAAAGGATCCATTGAAAGGCATCTGTTGCAGAAGGATATATTTGCGCAGCATAAGACCCACTTCAACTATTGTCTTCAGCCTCATCTTCTGTCACTTGAAGGCAAGAGGTCTGAGCCACAGCTGCACCAACTGTCTTCTTGTGGGATATGTAGACATCCGCGCCCTCTGATAAAGCAGACCACTCAGGCCCAAGCTTCTCTAGGAGGTGCTCTTTGAATCGTTTCTGGTGGACATATGTTCCACTCCAGTCTGAGCCCAGTTGCTCTAGACGACGATCGTAAAGTTTCCTCAAGTCAGCTAGCTTAAAGGTAGATTCATTATGCTGTACATATGCTACAAGCTGAGCAATAACTAATGGATCATACTGCATTGGCATTTTCCTTGCTTCTGATTTCTTTCTTTCTTCTGCACGAGCATCATTGTTTAGTTTTGTGTAGCAGGATGCATGATAACTAACATCTCCAGCTCCTGCATCAACTGCAGTGTTTAGCCTGGCATAAACTGCCCAGTTTTTTGATTCCAGGGCCCATTTGTTGAGATTATTTGAACAGTTCTCACTCCTAGCCCTGTAAATGGGCTCAGTGGTATCATCTTCATTTTTTTCACAGTAAACACACTGAAGTTTTTTACGGTCTAGGCTAGCATTAAAACTTGACCTGGTTTTTTTGGGACTGAAAGTAGTCACTTCACTGTTCGACTCCTCCGTTGGTCTCTTATTGCTAGCTCGCTGCAAAATATGAGACCGGAAGTGTCCTCGACATCCATGATGATACTTAGCCTGATTTTTTTCCAAGGTGCGGGCTATCCCTGATCCATCATTTAAACTTTCCAACGTCACTCCGAGAGGCAATGGGATATTAGCTTCAGCAAATGCTGTCAAGTCATGTTCAAGGGTTTGATATGCTTTAAGATGACGCTCAGTTTTATATGGACATCGCAAATCTTTGTTAGATTTTTGTTGACACAAACAACACAATGCCCAATCGGTTTCTCGTCTTGTAATTAACGGATTTTCATCACTCATGATGAGAGATCTTTAGACTTTAGACATATGAAGAGGGGAAACCTGAAATGTAAGAGGGTTACCACATCAGAATTGAAATTATATTATATTATATTATTTGTTACTGGTAAACCTGCATTTTTTTAACCCTGCATGTTATTCTCATTCATTTCCAGCATTGATTGGACCACATTACATGACAAAGCTTTTAACATGATAAAGCTGTTATCTGATTCTAATATAATTGTGTGTTTTCTTTCTTTAATTGAGAAATGAAGTGGAATTTCCCAATATTAGATAGCTAGCTAGCAAGCTACCAAGAGCAAGCAAGCTCAGTAATCAACATGGCGAATTCAAACTACTCAGAGGAATGTGGGCAAATCAGTGTACCCTTAAAAAATATATAAAATCAGTGTACACTTACTCACATATGGTCCTTGTATCATATCAAGTAGAAAAGTGTCATTATACAACAATTTAAGACTAAAGGAAGTTGAGATATAATGTTTTCTCTTTATGCGGGCACCATTATGTTTTTTATCGATACCGGCCACTAGAGGGCCACCCCAACTTGTATCCATGGTTTTTTAAAAACCTTAGGCCCATACCTAACACCCTGCCAAAAATCAAAAACTTTTCCAGAAGTGCCCAATCTTCATGATTTTTCACGTATTCCTTCCCAGCTGTAAGTGAAATGTAAGAGTCTGTGTCAGCTGAAAGGTTAAAGGTCAAATGAAAAGATTGTAGCTTAGGATTAAGAGGCTTAGTGAAAAGGCCTGTATTGGGTAAATATTTTTCACCTCAAGTGAAAATGTTCTAGTACAGAAGAGGAAAGGTTCTATGTCAATTGACAATGTTGTAACTTTGGTTACCAATCAAGGACAGAGGAAGTAGTTCTGGAGCAAGGTGCAGGTTCTGAGACAGCTGGTAACACTCTTTCCCAGGTTAAAGGTTCTAGGTTATATGGAAGATTGTTGGATATGTGAAAAGGCTCTAGCTCTGGATAAAGGTTTAGAGCAAGGTGAACAGTCCAGGATAGAAAACAGAACCTGTTTCTTCTTCTGTGTTTTCCTGTACAAACACGTCGTCCAGCTGTACTCGATGTTTGCTCAGCAGCTCAATCAGATCACTTGAAGAACATAAACATGCGTTCATGTCTAATCTGCGTCTCTGTCTCTCAGTAGGAAACCAGCTAGCAGCCATGGGGCATCAAAGGTACGACCTGCACGTCATATTGATGAAACACAATTGTAAACCAATTAAGCTGAGGTTTTATCGAGTTCACCCGGAGAAACGTAAACATTTGGATGCTGAGGTTAAGTAAATGCTGGAGAATGGTATTGCGGTGCCCTCTAGTTCCAGTTGGGCGTCACCTTGTCTGCTTGTGCCAAAGTCTGATAACACCCCCAGATTCTGTACAGACTTCAGGAAGGTAAACAATGTCACAAAACCAGACTGTTTTCCACTCCCTCGTATGGAAGACTGTATCAAGTGGGTTCTGCTAAGTATGTGAGTAAGTTTGACCTATTGAAGGGCTACTGGCAGGTTCCTTTGTCAGAAAGAGCGCGAGAAATTGATTCATTTATTACATCTGCTGGGTTGTATTCATATGCAGTGATGCCGTTTGGTTTGCGGAATGCCCCAGCGACCTTTCAGCGCCTGATGAATAGGGTTGTTGGCGATTTGGATGGATGTTCTGTGTATCTGGATGATGTGGTTATTTTTTCAAATGATTGGGATGATCATCTTGACCGCATCAAGTCATTGTTTGATCGCTTGGCTCACGCACAGTTGACTGTTAATCTGGCCAAGTGTGAGCTTGCGAAGGCTACAGTCACTTATTTGGGCCGTGTAGTGGGGCAAGGGAGAGTGTGTCCTGTACGGGCAAAAGTGCAGGCTATTGATGACTATGTCCCACCTCCAACTAAAAAGGCACTTATGCGTTTTTTGGGGCTTGTGGGCTATTACCGGTGTTTCTGTAGAAATTTTTCTACAGTTGTTGCTCCCCTCACAAACCTGTTAAAGTCAAATGTTAAGTATGTTTGGTCCTCAGAGTGTCAGAAGGCATTTGAGAGTGTAATGGCTCTGATGTGTAATGCTCCGGTTTTGGCTGCTCCTCAGTGGGAAAAGGTTTTTAAACTCGAGATAGACGCTATGTGGGTGCAGGTGCAGTGTTGTTACAGGCTGATGACTTGGGGATTGACAAGCCGGTTTGTTTCTTTTTTGGGAAATTAAACAAACACCAGCTGAATTATTCAGTTATTGAAAAGGACGGCCCCAGAGGTCTTGGTGTTGGGCCTCCTGTACGGTGTGCTGTCTGTTTCTTCCTGTAGGCAGTCAAGGAGATTGGGAACACCTGGCCAGTGACCCCAACCCATTTAAGCCTGCCTGCCCAGACGCCAGTGTCGGTGATTGCACCTGCCACACCGCTCCGCCAAGCTCGTCTCTTGTTTTAAATAAACTTATGTTAATCTTTTGTTAACCTGAGTTTCATCCTCCTTTTTTGTTGCGGCCCGAGAGCCGGGTCGTAACACCTGATGTTCTCAACCCTTGACTAGTAGGTTAGTTAGTAATGACCTACAGCTAAAAATTAATGTTACTTCATTACTAATTTAGCTAATGTTACATATATAATAAATCTTTTTAGTAACTTTTCACGGGACCAAAGGACGCTTCACCAGTGTTTGGAATAACGGCGTTTAAAAGAACGGCGTTACGTAACGTTACTGGTCGTTAAATGCGTCGCGTTACTATGTAATAATCTGTGTAATCCGAACGCACCAGCTGGCTCACACAGCTAGTCAGGAGGAGGGTTAATAGCGAGGTAAGCAGTGCTTGAAGTGGACCGGTACGCTGCGCTCTCCATATCAGGTTCTCTGAAGCTAACGTGAGCTCACCTGTTCCCGCTCTCGCCTGCCTGCTAAACTCTGTCGGCGGGGAGAGACGAGGGACAAGAGAAGCTCGGGTGCCTTTCAACCAGCGATTATGCTGGCTAAGGCAGAGACATGTTTCTTGGTAGCCAATCAGAGCCAGTGTTTTTACACACATGCCAGCACACGCGCCACACACACACACACACACACACACACACACACACACACACACACACACACACACAGCAGCTAAACAGAGATTAGATGAAGCAGCAGAGATTTTTTTAACAGTAACGCAAATAGTTACTTTCCCTGGTAACGAGTTACTTTTATTACAGAGTAATTCAGTTACTAACTCAGTTACTTTTTGGAACAAGTAGTGAGTAACTATAACCAATTACTTTTTTCACATAATGTTCCCAACACTGCGCTTCACACAGAGTTATTGAACAACAAATAGTCATTCAGGACTGAATGCCTGTGTAAAGAGCTGGGTTTTAGTAGATTTTTGAAAGTGTCCTGACAAGGAGAGTTTCTCTGTCGATGATTTCCAGAAGGGGGGGGCTGTGACGCTGAACGCTCCGTAGTCTGGTGGGGGGTGGGGGTACAGACTTTTATTAACGGACACACAGCGACCTGCTCTGCACGTTTACTACCAGACTGAAACTTACTGCTAATATTTTTCACCGCTAACTTTCACCGTCACATTCTGCCGCTCGCTCTCTCACTCGCTCGGCCTCACACACACAGCTGCAGAGCGTCACCATGCTCGCAGTGTGCGACTTAAAATAATTACTTACGCATTGATATTAATGATTGTGAGACACTTTGGGTGGTTATTCATTCTGCAGCGGTGACGAATGCAGGGGGACACTGGTCTCTCTGCTGTGTGCGCCCCTCAGACGGTCCGGGCACTGCTCTTCCGCCTTTTGCGTTCCGTCAACAACACGCTATCAATTAACATTTAAATAATTGATTTTTAGACATTTGTGCATCGATTAATAATCTTTCACGTCCGCATCGCGATGCATCTTTGATTGATTATTTCTCCCACCCCTACTCCAGAGGGAGTTCACTGAGATGTTTCTGAGCTGATGGAAAGTTCTTTACAAAACAACCTGAGTGTTTTTTCTATCCAATCACAGGACTCCAGGCTAAAGGACGACACACCTCACCAGGTAAAGAGAGAAAGAATCACTTCTTTACTGATGACTCTCTTGTTTCTGTTCAGAGGCTGATGATGTCAGGTTAGTGGGAGGAGCCAGTCGCTGTGCAGGAACACTGGAGCTGAAATATCAGGGAGACTGGAGACCAGTGAGATACTTTGACTCTGGCTGGAACCTGAAGGAAGCAGCTGTTGCCTGCAGAGAGCTGGGCTGTGGCTCTAAGTTTTCTGTAGGAGAGAGAAAGGAGTCCTCAGACAGACCTACGTGTTGGATCAGCTTTGACTGTCTTCACTCTGGATCTGCTCTGAGGAAGTGTGTTAAACCAGCTGCTTCTAAGTCTTCTTCCTTCCTGAATGTCACTTGCTCAGGTAAGCCCCTCAGTGACATCATCTAAACCAAATGAAGCAAATGAACCAAAGTAAAGGTGAACAAGTATGGGGTCTGTACTCCAGTGGATTCAGTCGTGTCAGGGCAGAATGATGGATGCAGGGAAAATGTGTGTAAGGGTGTTCTAATGTGCAAGAAATAATAACTATCAACTAACACAGCATGAAATTGTTATATTTATTGCTGATTAGAAAACTATTTCCATGACAGCATCAGCATTGAGCTTCAGATCAATGGTTTTGGATCACAATAACAAACAAACTATATACAGAACAAGTTTTGCAACAATGAAGACAAACCCTGGGTTAATTTACCGAGTTGATAACCAGCTTCGTGGTGCCGCTTATCCTGATCGTGATTGTTAGGGTTAGTGAAGCCAGATAACGAAAACAGATCCTGTTTTGGTTTGTTTTCCTTATCTGGCTAACTCAGGGTTTCCCGATCCGGCCGGGAGCGCGTTCACACAAAAGAGGCGGAGTTAGCAGCAGATGACCAAACAGACATGAACAGGTCCACTGTCAGCAGAGCGTCATATTACGATCGAGGATTAAACTGTAACACTACAGAAATACGACAGCAGCACGGCTGAAACTGACACATGCAGGGAGACAGAAGATCACAGACAGTGTGAATGTCTGAATGAACAGGCGTAGTCTATAATAAATAGACATACATAGATAAAGAAATATCAGCCTTATTCTCTCAGCTCGGCTGCTTGTCGGCGTTTCCACGCCTATGTCATTCGAGTTTTCAAATTAACAGCTCAGGCAAACACTTGTCTTTCTGTGAGTTTTATTCAAGTCTTCTGCAGAAGGACTCACAGCAACACACATACTTTCCGTGACCAACCTAACGCTCGGTGGGAGAGGACGCTGGCGTTGTTTGTTCGCCGCTTCTCTGACCGAAATCCTATGTGCAAGAGTTGCTGCTGTGCAACTAGGCTATAAAGTACATTTATCGACCAGTATTACGTTCAGGAAGTTATACTAGGGTCCTTGCTCCCTTGTAAACATTGTGGATTGTTTGTGTTTTGTACGGATTCTGCCGACTCCAGCGGATGTCTACTTACCAGTTTACCATTGCTCGGAGTTTTCCCGTATCTATTCATCCCTGCCTGCCATCGAGAGACTTTCACCCGAAGTCACTGCTGATGTTGGTGAGGTCTCCACTCAAAGTCACTGCTGTTAAGCTTACTGTGTCTGATGGCTCTCTTCTGCACATCACGGGCATTGCTAGCAGCTAACAGACCACTCTCCCGACTTGCATGATGTTGAAGTATTCCGTCACCCAACTGAAGAAATTCAACAACTACACCACTCCATCGTGCATATCGGTCATTCAACAACTTGGACTCCTTCGCCGGCCCGTTACATTCACAGAAGTTGCGGTCGAAAGTTTGTTTTCTCCGGTCCGGTAACAACATCCCATCCCTCTGGTCTGGCGCACGCCCGTCGCATCTCCAATACGTCATCAGGGCAGCCACTCCTAGGACTAATAGCGCTGGAGTTTCCACGGCAACACCACGCACTGACTGGAATGGAAAACGTGGAGTGGATTTCAGTCTACTCCGGCCAATACAGAGACACACTGCTCCATCTACCATCAAGATTGAACTGTTTAATGCACAATCCATCACAAACAAATCTTGTCTTATACATGATCACATTCTGGATAAGTGTTTGGATTTGATGTGCCTTACAGAAACCTGGCACCAACCAGATGTTTTTTCTGTATTAAATGAGACCTGTCCTCCTGGCTACTGCTACCTACAGAAAGCCCGCAGCTCAGGTCATGGTGGTGGTCTTGCTGTCATCCACCGAAGTGATCTGGGCTTGTCCCCTATAACCCTGCCTGAGCTGTCTTCTTTTGAATGCCTTGCATTTAAATGTAAGCCTCCTCTCTCTACAACAATACTTCTTATCTACCGGCCACCCAAACCAAACTCATCTTTCATCCCTGAGATGTCCAACCTTCTTTCAACATTCTGTACAATGTCTGCCAATATTATAGTCCTTGGAGATATAAATATCCATGTCAACTCCTCCTCCTGCCGTTTTGCAGCAGAATTCCTCCAACTACTCGACTGTTTTAATCTGGCACAACTTGTCGATGTCCCCACTCACACCAGGGGGCACACACTCGACCTGGTCATTACAAACTCTGCTCATCTCAGCAATCTTCTGGTGTATGATCTGGGTGTCTCCGACCACAAGGTCATTTCCATGAATATGTCTTCACCTACCCCCATCAAGCCCAAACGCCAAATCTGCTTCAGAAATCTAAAAACATCAACCCACAGAGTATGGCATCTGACCTCCAGCATCTCCTTTCTGTAAACTGTTTACCAGCCATGGACCCAGTGGATTACTATAACGACACCCTCAGGAGTATCCTGGATCTCCATGCCCCAGTCAAAACCAGAACAGTCACTTTCTCCCAATCAGCCCCTGGTACACCAGTGAGCTACGGAAAATGAAGGCATCTGGAAGTGCCATCGAGACGGAGATACAAAGCAACCGGTCTCACTGTGCACAAGCAAGCTTTTCGGGAACACCAAAAGAACTACTCAAAGTCACTAACAGAGGCACGGTCACAGTTCTTCTCAAACATCATCAAAAACAGTCCCGAAACTCCAAGCAGCTGTTCTCCACCATAAATCATCTTCTCAAACCACAAACCCCCCCACTCACAGAAACTACAGAAGAACACTGTAATAATTTCCTGGCCATTTTCAAAGCAAAAATAGACTCAGTCCGGCTCCTCCTTTACTGAATGCTCAACACCACCCGCTCCAGCTTTCCAGTCACAGCGTGTAGTCTCCCAGCCCCTACGCTGCTTTCCAGAAATCTCACAGCAAGAGGTCGAGAAGATCATCAAAAGGATGAAACCCACCACCTGTGCCCTCGACCCCTTTCCTACAGCTCTGGTCAAAGCAAACACCCGTCCCCTAAGCCCTCTGATTACCACTGTAATAAACCACTCCCTCCAGTCTGGTAAAGTCCCATCTGCCCTTAAAACTGCCATAATCAGACCACTTCTAAAAAAACCCACCCTTGATCCAGATGCACTTACAAACTACAGGCCCATTTCCAATCTCCCATTCCTCTCCAAAGTACTGGAAAAAGTTGTTGCCGCCCATCTCCAGGACCATCTCAAACATAACAACCTGTTTGAAAAATTCCAATCTGGTTTCCGCTCTGCTCACAGCACAGAAACAGCCTTGGTTAGAGTCACAAATGACCTACGAATGGCAGCTGATGCTGGCTCACCTTCCCTCCTCATACTCCTCGATCTATCTGCTGCTTTCGACACTGTGGATCATGGCATTCTTCTAAACCGGCTACACCAAACCACTGGACTCACTGACACTGCTCTTAACTGGTTTACATCGTACCTACGCTGACAGAACAGAGTACATTTCACTTGGTAGCGCAAGGTCCCGGCAACACACAGTCACCTCGCGGAGTCCCCAGGGGTCAGTTCTTGGACCCATCCTCTTCATCATTTACATCCTCCCCCTCGGCCACGTCATCAGTCACCATGGAGTCTCATTTCACTGTTATGCTGATGACACACAACTGTACATGAAATCTGACCCACACCCCACTGCAGCTTCACCAACATCATCATCGTCTTCAACACTCACCGCCTGTCTGGAGGAGATAAAGGTGTGGATGAAACACAACTTCCTCCAGTTGAACAGTTCCAAAACCGAGGCAATTCTTGTTGGCACCTCACATCAAGTTCAGTCATCCTCCATAACCGGTATAACTATCTCTGGTCAAGACATTCCCCTCTCCACAACAGTCACCAATCTTGGTGTAAAATTTGATCCACAACTCACCTTTGAAGCCCACATCAAAAAATCTGTGCAAGACCTCTTTCTATCATCTCAGAAATATTGCAAAACTCCGTTCCACACTCACCTTAGCTGATGCTGAAAAACTGGTCCACGCCTTTATCTCCTCCAGACTGGATTACTGTAATGCACTTCTCATCGGGATCCCTAACAAGAGTCTGCAGAAACTGCAGTATGTTCAGAACAGTGCTGCAAGGATCCTGATGAGAGTGCGAAAATATGACCACATCACACCCATTCTTCGCACACTTCACTGGCTTCCTGTTTCTGCAAGGATCGACTACAAGGTCTCACTTCTCACCCACCAGTGCATCTATGGAAATGCCCCCCTTATCTCAAAGAACTACTCACCCCTCTCACTACAACACGATCCCTCCGGCTCAAAAACTCAAACTGCCTCCTAGTTCCCAGAACTAAACTCAGCACCATGGGTGACCGTGCCTTCTGCTCTGCCGCTCCCCGGACGTGGAACGCCCTCCTGACCATCTGAGGGCACCACAGACAATTGAGACTTTCAAAAGGACTAAAAACATTTCTTTTAGCAGAACTTATGAGTTTTAACCTTGCACAATAATGTCAATGCACTATTTATCTTTTTCTTTAACACTGATGTTTTACCTTGCTTTTATGATCTTAACTGTAGCACTTTGAGGTTTTTCTTAAATGTAAAGTGCATTACAAATAAAATGTATTATTATTATTATTATTATTATTATTATTATTATTATTATTACATACTGTGTACATGTATGCTGGAATAAGTGAGGAGAGCTCAGTGAGCCTGTTATTTATCCAGTTTTAGGTTCAATCATATCGTCCCACAGAGACACGTCGTCCCTGAAGTCTGGATAACACAGAGAACAGAGATATTTGGACTGTTACGGTTACACAGCACAGATGAGTCTCCCTGAGTCCAGGGTTACATGCAATATGTTTGGAATTCTCATTACACTCGGTAACCGGTTTTCGGCTAAAAAGGATACATTTTGTCTTACTAGTGTTAATACGGAGGTGGAGATTGTCAAAGAACTGCTCTATATAAGTGAAGCTGAGTTTAAGACTGGAAGCCACAGAATTGGGAGAGGAACCAACTGAGTACAAAATGGTATCATCTGCATAAAGATGAATCCGAGAGTTGCCAGCAGCTCTGGCTATATCGTTGATGTAGATAGAAAAAAGGGTTGGGCCCAGGATGGAGCCTTGAGGCACACCTTTAGAGATAGTAAGTGGGTCTGACATAATGTTTTCAACCTTCAATTGCTGGGCACGGTTGGTGAGATAATTGGCAAATCAATCACAGCTAGAGGAGGACAGACCAATACTGGAAAGCTTATGTAAGAGAATCCTATGGTTGACAGAGTCAAAGGCCTTGGCAAGGTCTATAAAGGTGGCAATACAGACCTGTTTGCTGTCTAATGCTGTAATTATATCATCAAGGACCTTTGTGGTGGCTGTTATGCACCCATGTCCAGTCCGAAAACCAGATTGCATGTCACATAATATATGATTTTTATTAAGGAAATCATTTAACTGTTTTTGTACGAGCTTCTCCAGAACTTTGGCAAGGCAAGGTAGGATGGAAATTGGGCGATAACAATTTGGGTCAGATTCAGAGAAAAGGGGAAAAATTATAGCTGATTTCCAATCAATAGGGAACTCAGAGAGCTGTAGGGGCATGTTAAATAGTCTAGTGACAGGGGCGGCAATCAGGGGTGTTGTTAGGATCTTGCAACATTGGGGGCTTAGCCCAGCCCATAAAACTTAATATCTTCACATAGTAATTGAAACCTCCACCAAGCATTAAAGAAACAGTAAACATACTCTACTTATATGGCACAACAAAGCGACACTATTGACTGTGTCATGGCTAAATTATAAAGGTGTGTCTAAATCCAAAAGCCTTATATAACAACAACATTGTGAACCGGGGGGTCTGGGGGTACTCCCTAGAAAATTTTGAATGTTAAAAAACACCAGAATGCAGGAAACTAAGTAGTTTCCTGCATTCTGGTGTTTTTTTGCACGGATTTCTGCATTTTCTGCATCCATGTATTGTGGAAATTATTTATGTAAAGGAACACACAAAATTCAGGTAGCCCACAGGGGGCTATATCTTAGTTTCACTGTTGCTTTTAAATTACTTGAAGGCAGCAATTCTGCCCTCTAATGTTAGGTTGATTGCTCATTTGATTGTCCTTGTTGCTGAATTGTGGTGAATATTTGAGAACATTTTGATACTTTATGAACTTGTAACTGATTTATTTCCATCTTAAATGTGCAATTGTACTCCTGCTTTGGCCAGGACACTGTTGGAAAAATATTTGTTCTGGTCTATAAAGGTTAAATAAAACAATTCAAAATCTAAAACTGTAACAGAATATAATGAAGAGCAGCTCTCAGCTTTCAGAGATGTTTCTCCTGTAAAAAATGGAATAATTTTAATTCAGTGATAAACTCCTGGGCCCGTATTCACAAATAATCTAAGAGTCCTCTCAGAAAACTCTTATCTTAGCTTAAAAACTTTTACCTAGGAGTCTTAGCTTAAGAGCTATTCAGGACTGATCTGTGTTACGCCCAGCCTAGGGATCCAGACGCAACACGAAACTAACCCATCCCCAACTCCCAAGAAGCCACATAAACACAATAGAGATTATCAAAGGATAAAAGACAATAAGTTTATTCAGAACAAATGCAAAATAACTAAGGATTAACTAAGTTACTTCAGGGTGGGCCCAGGCCAACATAACAAACAAAACACCCCTACCTAGAAATCAGGACTAACCTATCAAATAAACAAAAATAAACAACATGCAACTAACCTCCCTACCTAGAATAAACAAGAGAAAACCCGGAGAAAACAGAACTGGCGGCCCACCCCTACTTATACGAGAGGAAACCGTGGCCGGTTGGGAGAGGAGGAGGATGCCCAGTTGCCCACGCGCGCCACCACCGCCATCTGCTTTTCCACTTAAGTAAGGAGCCCTCAGGAAACAACCAATCATCTGCTTGCAGGCTGGAGCCGCGGCCACCAATCCCTCACCGAGCCGAGACAGACTCCACCAATCCCTCTGAGGCTGTGGCACAGACCTATTTACATAAACAAAACAGATGACAATAACACTATATAAAGCAAACCCACGACCACAGTCGTAACATCTGAGAGCAGCTCTGAGCAAGGAAAAGACCAAAACTTTTATCTTAGTGAGGAGGCGGGGTCGACCCCGTTGCTATGTATGACACAATCTTTTGAAGACTGTGATTGGTTGGTTGTCCAAGAAGGAAAAAAAGTGATTCTAAGTGCAGGTTGTGCTGTGTTTTTTTTACCATGCTGTTAATTTCCTATCAGGTATCTGATTGGCTCGGAATGATAAAAATTGTTCCTGATTGCTGGCGTTTCTATTTAAGTGTTGGTTTGAATGTTGGTTTTAATGGATCAAACACGGAATCAAAACCAAGCAGGGCGAGAAAGCCCAGCTGGACCAGTTAGTGGAAACACAAGGCAATTCTAAAAGGAAAATTCGTCGTCAATGAGTAAAGATTACTACCGTAATCCCGCTCCCCCACCACTCCGCTACCCGCCCCTCACCGCCGCTATCCATTTAAAACATAGTCGGACTTGCTTTTTTCTTTAATTTTAAGAGTAAACGCCCACTTTTCTCAGAATTTTCTTAGAATTACGTCACTAGGAGCTACTCTTAGCCTTAAGATTCTTTGTGAATACAGGCCCTGGACTTTAATAGCTCCTGTGTTTCAGCAGGTTTTCTGCTCATGTTCAAAGTTCTGCACAGAATCTAACTGGGTTCTCTGACATTTCCAGAATAAAGGAATATTTTGAGAGGTCAAACAGGATAAATCATAAACTTTGCAATCAATCCGCGGTCCACCTGTGTGCTGCACCGTGTGGACGGGATCCATACCACGGATTCTGCAACCCTTTGCACCTCTACTGTCCATGGTAGTGTGGGGATGTTTTGTTGTGCAGGATCACAGCCCCGATGTGTCCACATCAGGAAAGGTCAAGATATAGGCTTTGTTGCTTCAGACTAGGCAACTTGATGACTTTATCTTTTAAGTAGCACATTAAAATATTCCTGCAAATGCAGAGAAGAAGCTGATTATCTGTAATTTAGCTGTTTCTACAGTTATTTTCCTTCTTAAATCTCCATGAAGGTGTTTATAAGATTAAAATCAGTTTTGCTGCCCAGCCAACTTTTGTTACCTGAGCCTTTTATTATGGAGATGTAGGCAACCAAACCTTTGCAGCAGCACAGGCTGCTAATACAATCTGATTATTCCTGAAGCATCTAAATAATCTTCACAACGCAAAGACTTTTTGTGGCAGTAACACGAGAGGAGCTCGTTGATGAAGCAGGTAAACCTGCAGACAGAGGAAGCTGTGCGTCATGTAAAACCAAACAGGACTGTTTCATCCACCATTCTCTCTGTCTGCTCTCTCTCTCTCTCTCTGAGTGGAAGGTGAGTGAGTGGCGGTGTGGTGAACGCCGCGCTGAGTGAGTTTTCAAACTTATGTTTATGTGTTTTTTTTGTCTCTTTACATCCTGTTAGTTAAGTGTTTTGTCTGTTGTAGTTGTGTTTACTGGTGGCGGTGTTTCCAGCCTGGCTGGGCAGCATGCCCCTTGTAGATGTGGAAGTGGATTTTGTGAAGCTGACACGCCGACATGCAGTGAAGCTGGTGCCGGCTGTCAGCTGCTCGGTGGAGGAAGCGAGTTTAGCGGTGGGAGAGGTGGTGGGTTATGGTAGCATTAAGTCTGCCTCCCGCATGAACGGAGCCATTGTGGGTTTTTTTGGATCACACTGACAAAGTTAATGATGTGGTAGAAAAAGGGGTAATTATTAAAGATACTTTCACCCCGGTTCTTCCTCTGGTTAACCCAGCCAGAAAAATTACCATCTCCAACGCTCCGTTCTTAAAAAATGATTTACTGTTAAAAGAGCTGTCCAGGTATGGACAGGTGGTGTCCCCCATCAAGATGGTGTCTCTGGGCTGTAAGTCTCCTTTGTTAAAACACGTTGTTTGTCACAGAAGGCAGGTTTTCATGGTGCTAAAGAACAACTCGGCAGAAATTAATCTATCTTTTAATTTCAATGTGGATGGATTTAATTACACGGTTTTTGCAACTTCGGAAACCATGAAATGTTTTGGCTGTGGTGCAGAGGGGCATTTAATTCGCTCATGCCCGAAAAACGTTTTGAGAGAGCATGGAGATGTTACGGCGTTGTCGGCCGCTGCCGCGGTGCCCAGCACGGCTCCCGCTGCCGCTAACGCGGCTGGTGGAGCGGCGGATGCCGGAGCGGTGCCAGGCGGGACTCCCGCTACCGGCGGTGAGTCCGCCAGTGCCGGCGGGGTTCTCTCTGCCGGAATCGGTGGTGAGGCCCCGGTGCGGAGGGACTCGCGGCTTGGCTGGCGCCAGCGTGAGTTCGCGGCTGATGCGTCCGCTTTGGAGGGTCCCGGTGGATGTTCCTTGGTCAAAGAAGTTGTTGAGAGAGTGTCTGATGATAACATTAAGTCGAATTTGTCTAATGTTGAACGGCAAGGAAAGGACAGCAAGCAGGGAGACACAGAAACAGAACTGAACGTTGAACAGGGAGAAAATGAAAACAACAGTGAGCAGGTGTATAACAGTCAGCTAAATGAACATTCTCAGAGCAGTAATATTTCAGTGTGTTCTGACTTTATTGAGGACGAGGATATGTCTGATGAGGATTTAATGAAAATTGCACAGAAGAGAAAGAGCACAGAAAGTGTTCAGAGCAGAGCTAAAGTTGCTAAAGGAAAGAAAGACAGAAAAACACGCTCATCAGAAAACAGTGACTTCACACAAGAGGAAGGGAGCAGCAGCTACACTTTAGCTCAAATACAAAAGTTCCTTCCAGGACACTAAGGGTCTCAGGCTGTTGAAGGTTGAGAACTTTTTCCCAGACCTGAAACTATTTGTCAGTTCAGCTCAACCTCTTACCAGAGCTTCAGGAGGTTTTGGTGATGAAGGCCTCACAGAGCAGGAGATATATCGCCTCAGAAAGCTGATCATTAAGGTGAAAGCTCAAATTATTGGTGATGATGTTTAAACAGCCTCTTCTCTTCTTTTTCTTCCTGACATGTTTGTTTTGTGTTTCTTTGTTCTTTTTCTCTCTCTCCATGGGTCACTTTAAAATTGGCACTTTAAATCTAAATGCAGCGAGGGACGACACAAAAAGAGCTGCTCTGTTTAAACTCATGGAGTTTAAGCAGCTAGACGTACTGATGGTTCAGGAAACACACAGTAACTCAGAGAATGAGAGTCAGTGGAGGAAAGAGTGGCCAGGCCAGGTAGTTCTGAGCCACAGGTCCAGCTGCAGTGGAGGGGTTGGGCTTCTTTTCTGCAGAGGGTTCCTGCCTACTTCTTGTGAGGTGGAGGAGGTTATTGAAGGCTGTCTGCTGAAGGTCAAAGTTCAGTATGAGAATATAAAGATGAATCTGGTAAATGTCTATGTCCCATGTAATGCTGTGGAAAGGCTGCGTGTGCTGAGTGTTTTAAGCGATACTGTCAAAAAATGCAGCAGTGATGAGTTTTTATTTTTAGGAGGTGATTTTAACTGTACAGAGAATCCACAGTTGGACAGGAATCACCAGGAGCCTCACAGGGCCTCCTCACAGAGTCTACAACAGCTCATAGAAACATACGATCTGCTGGACGTGTGGAGGAGCCTTAATAAAAGTCAGAGGCAGTACACATGGAGTCACTGCAAAGAGAATGTTTTATCTCAGGCTAGATTAGATCGGTTTTACTGTTTTAAGCATCATATCAATACTTTTAAAGGTTGTTTTATTAACCCTGTGGGTTTTACTGATCACTGTCTCGTTTATTGTTCTGCTTTTATAAAAAATGTCAGATTGAGCAGTGCTTATTGGCATTTTAATACTGCACTTTTGCAGGACAAAGCCTTTAAGTCTGCTTTTGAGTTTTTCTGGCTCACTCACAGAGAAACCAAGTCTGATTTCAAATGTATTCAGCAGGGGTGGGACTTTGGAAAAAGCCAGATTAAACAGTTGTGTCAGCAGTACACTCGCAATGTCACTAGGGACATTATCAGATCTTTGAGGGATCTGGAGATTGAAGTGGTAGAACTACAGGGTCTAGTAGGGGCCACAGGAAATCAGGGACACTTAGATTCTCTAAAATCCAAAAAGCTGGCTTTGGCCAACCTGCTGGGTGTGACAGCTCAGGGGGCCCTGGTGAGGTCTCGGTTCCTGGATGCCACACAGATGGACGCCCCGTCACAGTTCTTCTTTGGGTTGGAGAAGAAAAACGGGCAGAGGAAGATCTTTC
Source organism: Lepomis macrochirus (assembly GCA_024633595.2). Classification (NCBI taxonomy): domain Eukaryota; kingdom Metazoa; phylum Chordata; class Actinopteri; order Centrarchiformes; family Centrarchidae; genus Lepomis; species Lepomis macrochirus. Next base: position 80,059 of record JALXJV020000023.1, on the reverse strand, counting down.
ACTCCATTCGATCCAGAGACGGAGTTTCCATCTCCGATTCCTCTGAGATCCGGAAACATGCAGCCGCTTTCTATAAAGAACTGTACACAAGCGAGCTGACAGACCATCCAGAGGTAGATGAGCTCTTCCATGCTGATCTTCCTCAGGTCAGTGATGAACACAATGTAGAGCTGGAAGCTCAGCTGTCTCTACCTGAACTGTATTGTGCTGTGATGAGTCTGCAGAGTGGTCGAGCTCCAGGGATTGACGGCCTTCCTGTAGAGTTTTATAAGTCTTTCTGGTGTTTGCTGGGGCAGGATCTGCTGGAAGTTCTTGGTGACAGTTTGGAGACGGGTCGTCTACCTCTGAGCTGCAGGAGGGCAGTGATCACTCTGCTTCCAAAGAAGGGTGATTTGCAGGAGCTGAAAAACTGGAGGCCTGTGTCACTACTCTGCTCGGACTACAAAATCCTGTCTAAAGTCCTGGCTTCCAGACTCAGACAGGTGATGGGGTCTGTGATTCATGTTGACCAGACCTACTGTGTACCCAGCAGGTTTATTAGTGACAATATCACTCTGATTCGGGACGTTTTGGAAGTCTCTAGTTCATTGGCCGTAGATACTGGTCTGATTTCAATAGACCAGGAAAAGGCTTTTGATCGGGTTGAACACCAGTATCTGTGGCGGACTCTGACTGCCTTTGGTTTCAACCCACGTTTCATAGCCAAGATCCAGGTTTTGTACTGTGACATTGCGAGTGTTCTGAGGATCAATGGAGGCCTGAGCGCTTACTTTAGTGTACAGAGGGGGGTGAGGCAGGGCTGCTCTCTGTCTGGCATGTTATATTCTCTGGCCATTGAACCTCTGCTTCACAGACTAAGGTCTGCTCTCTCTGGTGTTTGTTTTCCTAAATGTAACGTTCTTTTTAAACTGACATCATTGTTCTGGTGAATAAGCAGAGAGACATTGATGTGTTAGAGGAAACCTTAAATCTGTATGGTCAGATATCATCTGCTAAAGTGAACTGGGTGAAGAGTGAGGCTGTGATGGTGGGAGAGGGGCTGAGGAGTCAGCTAAGTCTGCCTGGAGGTCTTCTCTGGAAAACAGGAGGTCTAAAATATTTAGGAGTTTTTCTGGGAAATGAAGCATCTTTGAAAAAAACTGGGAGGGAGTTTCTGAGAAGGTCAAAGGTCGCCTTAACAAGTGGAAATGGCTGCTGCCTAAAATGTCTTTTAAAGGTCGGGTTTTGGTAGCAAACAATTTGGTATCGTCGGCTCTGTGGCAGCGTTTGGCCTGTGTTGACCCCCCACCCTCTCTCCTAACAAACATACAAAGAGTGTTAGTGGATTTTTTCTGGGACAAGTTACACTGGATTCCTCAGAGCATGCTTTTCCTTACAAAAGAGGAAGGAGGGCAGGGCCTGGTCCACTTGGCCAGCAGGGGGGCTACTCTCCGTTTGCAGTTTGTCCAGAGACTGCTCACTGGACCTGCAGACCTGGTGTGGAGGCCATTGTCCTGCTGTATTTTGCAGCAGTTTGGTGGACTGGGACTGAGCTCTTCTCTGTTCTTAATGAATTTAAAAGGTGTGTGCATGTCCTCTCTGCCTGGTTTTTACCAAAGTGTTTTTAAAGTATGGACTTTGATGAACAAACAGAGACAGGGACACACTGACTCCTTGTACTGGCTGCTTAAGGAGCCTGTACTGTTTGGAGGACGTCTGGAATGTCTTGGGGGGGTTTCATCCACTCTGTTCGAAAAGCTCCGCACTGCCAGGATCTCCACTCTGGGGCAGGTGGAGGAGCTGACCGGACCTCTGCTAGACCGTCCTGCTGGTCTGGCTGTTTGTCTGGGGCTGAGGTCGAGTCGATATGTCAGTCTGTTACTGAGACACTGGAGACATCAGCTGACGGGACATGAGGTCTCTCTCCTGATGGACTATAGTGATGGCTCTTTGTTGCCGGACCACACTGACCCGTATCCTTCTACCACTCTGTCTCCTGACCTGACTGATGTTTCGGGACCTTTACTGGTCAACTCTGCTGGGGTGTCGCTGAGTGATGCCACAGGAAAGACACTGTACAGGCTGTTGGTTAAAACTCTCAATAAAAACACACTTAATGGACGTAGTGATACTCCCTGGAGGACTTATTTGGGTTTAAGCTCTGACTTTCAACCTGCCTGGAGGTCTCTATATAAACCCCCCCTGACAAAGAGACATGCAGACCTGCAGTGGAGGGTCCTTCATGGACTACTGGCTGTAAACTCTTTTGTATCTGTGTTGAATGGGAATGTGCAGGATCAGTGTCCTTTCTGTCTGCACTGTTTTTTAGAGTGCACACGTCTCATGCCTTTGTTTGGTTTGCTGGGAAACATTTTTAAGGGTTTTAAAGAATCTTTTTCTAAACAGGTTTTTATTTGTGGTTTTAAATACACTCGACATCAGAAGACCAAATGTCAGCTGATAAATTTTGTCTTGGGTCAGGCTAAGATGGCCGTGTATGTGAGCAGGAGAAAGAAGGTGGAGACAGATCAAGCAGTCGATGTGAAGCTGCTGTTTGTGAAAATGGTGAGGTCCAGGTTATTGTTAGATTTCACTTTTTACAGAGCTAATCAGGACTTGGAAACGTTCTTGTCAGAGTGGGCTCATGGCAGGGTGCTGTGTTCTGTACAGGCTGATCAGTTGGTGTATGCTGATGTGTTGATGATATAAATGTATGGTGTTTAAATGAGTACTGACTAATAAAAGTGCGTTTTGAAAAATCAAAAAAATCTCTCTCTCTCTCTCACATCGCTATAAAACAAACAGTAACCGATGTGCATTAAAGAAACAGGCTGATGTCCAAAGCGATGCTCTGTTCAACAACAGGACACTTTTAATATATCTCAGTCATGCAGTGATCATCTGACACAGATCTTACAGTGTGTAGTCTTCATTTGCTCTGCAGAGACTAAAGACGCTTTTAATGCTCCGTTGATGGAAAGTGAAAGTGTTTCACTTGCCGACTTCTTAAGAGCGACTCAAGCTTTTTTCCAAACAGGCCACCAGGTCCATGGTGGCTCACTGGGTTTCAGTTGTATTAGTAGAAAAAAACACCTTAAACTGAAAAGATATTTGCCTGATTTTCTAAATGTTTGCATCTGCCAGCTCTGTGACTGTGACAATTGCCTAACCAGCGCTTAACTGTGTTACTGCGCACACAGCCTGGATGAGCTCATTTCGGTTAATGAAGCAAAATGCAGATTACAGACTGGTTCAGTTATAAAAGGTATGAATGGAAAATGTAGCAAAATTAAGAGTACATTAGATGGACCCACCCATCAGCTAGAAGGAACAGCAGCACAAAAGAAAAGTCTGTAATATTGAGGAACTTTTTTCAAGCAACATTTTTTCCTCCCTCAACATTTAAATAGGCCACATTTTGTCCGCGACTGATGTGGACTGTGACTGACTGACTGGTCTCTTAGTAAACCGCCTCCTATGAGCCAGCTGAGCCAGGAAGGCAACAGCCTCCATAAAACTTTACATTAGGGAAGGGGGGGGGCAAAATGTATATTTTGAAATGAAACATGCATAATGCCTCCTCTGCCTGTCAGCTGATGAACCTCACCACAAATCCACACACTTAATTTCAGCTCACAGCTTCAGGTGGAGCAGAGAGGACAGACACAGAGCTACAGCTGGATCATCTTAGTCTCCCTAATGTGCAGGAGAATAAATAATAACTACAATCTCTCACTCTCGCTCGCTCCCGCTCACGTAACGGTAACGGTAGTTAAGCGAGTGAAGTTCAATTTTCGGCCTTTAGTTGTTTGTCTTTTAAAAATCCTTCGGAGATCCGGGGCTTTTCAAAAAACATGGGCCCAGGGCTAACGACGCCGCTGGCAGCAATAATGGAGGATGCTGCTTTTAAGAACATGGGATCAAGACCATCAAGGCCAGCAGATTTGTTTGTATTCAGCTTGTTAAGTTCATCCTGGACTTCAGAGGTGGAAAGTGTCATAAAGGAAAAGCCACTGTTGCTTGATGGAGAAAGTTGGGCATCTGCTGAGGTTGTAACCGAAGTGTCTATTGATACTGGATTAGGGTTTGACGTTGAAACTGTATGGGTTGCATTAATAAAGTGATGGTTTAGAAGTGAGGCCATCTGAGACTTCTCAGTAATAATAATGTCATTAAATAACATAGAAACTGGTAAATGAGGGGAAATAACTTTATTTTCCATTACCTTGACTGTTTTCCAGAATGCCCTAGCATCAGTGCCACATGTGGTGAGTTTCTCTTTAAAATGCGAGATTTTGGCATTTCTGATAGCCTGTGTTGCTTTATTTCTACATTGACGGAAGGCCAGCCAGTCAACTGGAGAATGGGTGGAGCGGGCCTTTCTCCAGAGGGCATTTTTATGATGAATAATCTCAGCCAGGTCATTGGAAAACCAGGGACTATATCGATTTTTTATTCTAATTATTTTCAGAGGGGCATGCTTACTCATAATCAGACTGAAAGTGTTTTTTAAAAAAGACCATGCCTCTTCCAAGGAGGGGAAGGAATTAATTCTGTCCCAGGACACAGACGCAACATCTTGGAGAAAAGCTTGCATATCCAGTTTTTTCAAGGAGCGCTTGGTTACAATTACTGGGGGCCTTTTGAAAGAAAGTGTATACAAACAAGTGATCATTGCGGTATTGCGCAATGATCACTTGTTTGACTGAAAACTCCGGCTTGATAATTAGATGGATTGTTAGTCAAAATGAGGTCAATCAGAGTGGATGATGAGGGAGATTTAGGATTAGGTCTGGTTGGCTCAGATATCATCTGAGTAAGGTTTAGAGCATCAAACTGTTGCAAAACTCTATCTGGGGGATTGATCATATCCCAGTTCAGATCACCCATAAGGACAAACTCAGAGGATATGTATGGAGCTAGGAGTTGACTAAAAGCTGCGAGTGCAGAAACTGGAGCTGAAGGTGCTCTATAGCAGACAGCAACAGTGATAGAGAAAGAGGTTGAAAGCCCAAGTTTTAGTACCAGTAGCTCAAGTTGTTTAGGAACGGACTTAGAAAGAGCAACAGTACATTGCAGACAATCTTTAACATACATAGCTACACCACCACCCCTGGTAGCTCTGTCCTGACGAAACACATTATAGCCTGGTATGAAGATGTCAAGATCAGTGTTCCCTTTTTTAAGCCAGGATTCAGAGATAGCAAGAACATCAGGATTAGCTGTGTGCACCAATGTTTTTAAAGTGTCAAAATGCTTAGAATTCAACAGACGGCAGATATTTACATGTAAAAAACCCAATGATTTACGGTCACAAAATTCACCAAATGACAGCTGGGCAGTAACTGAGTTAGCTGGCCCAGGATTTGGATGAACATTACCAGAGATAAATAACATGAGAATAATTAACATGCTTCTAAGAGCAACACCAGAACAAATCCATTGCTTGTCTTTTACAAAGGGCAAAGCCGGCAGGCCCGGGGTCCTGATACTGTACATGCAGCAAAAAGGTGAATGAAAAAATCCAGAGAACCAATAGGATTTTTATAAAGAAAAGCATGATTCTTTAGTGTAGCACAGGTTTCAATGTGTGCTGGAAACGAGCCTTGATGTATCTTAATGTAAATCCTGATTCAAAAACCCCCGCCACAGATCTAGTCTGAAGGCAAACCACACTGCAGCAGGTCCATGTAGGCCTCAGACCAGGTGGCGTAGGCCAAGGTCCTCTCGGAAACAAGCAGGTAGGCCTCAGGCCAGGTGGAAACCTCTCAGAGTAGCTGTAGCCAGATAGCATAGGCTTTAGTGTGTGCTGGAATCGAACAACAATGCAGCTGGGGATAGATGTTGTTATCTTGCTGTAAATCCTGTTTCAAGAACCCGCCACAGATCTAGGCTGAAGACAAGCCACACTGCAGCAGATCCCGGGGCTGTAGCATGAAGATAGGCTCAAACCAAATAATAGGCCAAGAGCTGACAAAAATATCAGGGTAGAAGAACCATAATTACAAAACTTAGTTAAGGTTAAAATGAAGGCACTGTCTGGATTATTTCAGTGAAAAGTGCCCTAAAAACCTTTAAAAAAGTTAAAAATGGACAGACAAAGAGCAGACAGAAAGACATGCAGCCATCCTGGAAAGTGGGAGGAGGAGTTTACTTGATTGTTCGAGCGACCTCACAGAAAGGCTCTGTCTGTTAACAGAGTTGTTGAATGCTAAAATAAGATCCTGGATCTGTTTTTTCGCTCTTCTTTATTCTTTTTTAAGTATTATAGAAGTATCGGATCAGGACTCAAAATCAAATGACTCGGACTTGGACTCGAGGGCAAAAAAACCTGATCCGGACATCCCTACTCCCAATGAATTTATTTTTCTGTGTGTTTAGCCTGTTTTGCCCTGACAGGCTGCAGTGTTAACTTAGAGCTTTACATTTGCACACATTTACATTCACACGTTCTTTTTTTTCCAGTTGCAATTCATTCACACAAGGCTGTTTTCAATTCTCACTCAATTTTTGTTTCATTCGCAATTCATTCATGCACCTGTGGTAAACACATTCAGCCTCACTGTGTATTTACCTTGCCTTCCCCAAAATAGCAACTCAAGTAAAATAGTAAAATCTTAGACCAAATTTTACAGTGAGTCCTGTACTCACACTCCTCTATTTTACTGTGGGTCATTGACCCAAAAGAAACCGTGTGTTTAGGCTTTTCTCTTTTTTGGGCCCCTGACAGGCTACAGTGTTAACTTAGAGCTTTACATTTGTGGGTCTTGCGCATCTGAATGGCCAAATGTTTCGACCATTTTCACAATAATGGCGGGGGGCGGGTTATCAGATGACAAGTATGAAATATGTTTTATTGATGGTAATAATTTATTTATCATGTAAATACATTTAAAAGTTGTTTTATTCATATAAAACAATAAGTAATCCCATTTAAGGGTTAACCATAGACCAGCGATCAGCAAATCAGTCTGCTGGGCCAAATTTTTTTCAAGCCGTTAACTGTTAGGATTTGAGTTTTGTGCTGTTGTTTTTCCTGTGTTTAATTGATATTGTCTTGGTTTAGAGTTTTGTAGTCTTGTTTATTATTTTGGTTCGTTCACTTTAGTCTTCTTAGTACTTAGTACTTCACTCTACCATTACTCCTGACAGTTAACATGGCGGGCCAGAACAAAGTCAAACTATTTCAAATCTTTGTATAATTGTGTGCCCGTTTAGCTCAGTCGGTGCTGTGCGGATCTCCCGTTAGGAAGGTTGTAAGATCGTTTCCAACAATGTGGGAATTTTTTCTCCCTTGTTAAACAGATTGATTATAACGACACTTCTGCACATTCTCACAGTAAAGCATGTGCTGCAGCGTTTGATCCGTGTTCATAAACCTACGGACGCTTATTTTCATTTCCCTGAGGAAATTCAGGGTAATCCAATCACACGATTCCTGACGGCTCAGAGGTGTTGAGCCAGAGACTCTTTTGAATGTCCTTCAGAACTCTTTAAAGTAAAAGCTCTCAATAAACTTGTCATAAAGCATTGCTGCACAAAAAGTTCTCACGCTTTTAACAAAGACCTCTGATATGACAGTTGTCCAGAAGACTCCCGTTGACCCCATCCACAAGGAGGGTAAGCCACAGAAGGTCATTGATGAAAGAGCTGGCTGTTCACCAGGGCACACCTGTCTATATAAGGTCCCACATTTAACAGTGCATGCATAAACCAAAACACTAAGGACCAAGGAATTGTCAATAGACCTCTGAGACAGGACTGTACCGAGGCACAGATCTGGGGAAGGGTCCAGAAAATATTTCTGAAGCAATGAAGGTCCCGCTGAACACAGGGGCCACCATCATCCCTAAATTGAAGAAGGTAGGGATCCCCAGGAGCTGGTCGCCCGGCCTTAGTCAGGCTGGACACCAAGAACCCAATGGACAGAGCTCCAGGATGTCTCTATGGAGTGAAGAGAAGCTTCCAGAAGAACAACCATCTCTGCAGCACTCCGCCAATCAGGCGTGTATGGTAGAGTGGCCAGACAGAAGCCACTCCTCAGCAATAGGCCCATGACAGCCCGCCTGTAGTTTGGCAAAAGGCACCGGAAGGACTCTCAGAACTCTTTGGCCTGAATGACAAGCGTCATGTTTGGGGGAAACCAGGCTCCACTCATCACCTGGCCAATACCATACCTAAAGTGAAGCAGGGTGGTGGCAGCATCATGCTGCGGGGATTTTTAAGCAGGAGGAACTGGAAATAGCTGCATCAACACTCCCCATCCAACCTGATGGAGCTTGAGAGGTCCTGCAAAGAAGAATGGGAGAAACTCACCAAAAATGGGTGTGCTAAGCTTGTAGCATCATACTCAAAAGAAACTTGAGGCTGTAATTGGTGTCAAAGATTCTTCAACACAGTATTGAGCAAAGGCTGTGAATACTTACAGTGGATAAAAAAATCTACACACACCTGTTAAAATGCCAGGTTCTTATGATGTAAAATAAGACAAAGATAAATCATGTCAGAACTTTTTCCATTTTTAATGTGACCTATAATGTGAACAATTCAATAGAAAAACAAGATTTCAGTTTTTGTATTGAATTGTTCACATTATAGTTCAAATTAATCAACAACACATTGGGTCCATGGAGGGCCCCTTTGACATGTGGGCCTGGGGCAGCAGCATTCTTGCCCACACCCCTTCTGGCTCTAAGTAGGACCAAGATGGCGCCGCATATAGCTAGCGTTAAGTGCACTCTGTTTTGTTTTTGTGTGTTATTTCAGTTTTCGTCTGTGACTCCATGAGCTCTTTCACCAGAAAGGAGCTCATGAACATCAAGGGAACAACACCAGCGTATTTATTTCTCACTTTTATTGCATCATCAGTGGAATTATTGGACATTTTGGTGAAGGTCGCGCTCACTGTTGTTGAGGCTGTGTTGCTTGTGTGTTTTTTCCGCTGGCTGCTATTTCTCTCAAACCTATACTCACTGTGCGGCAAACCAGATGAACTTCAGCTACTGGTGGGGAAAACCTTTTATTCATCTTCTGTTCTATACTTACGAAGACGTGGCTTTGTGGACTGATAGTGGACTGCTACCAACAGTCTGGATGAGGTTACTGATGCTGTGACGTCCTACATCAGTTTCTGTGAGGACAGCTGTGTACCATCACGGACCAGGGTGAGTTATAACAATAACAAACCCTGGTTCACAGCTAAACTCAGAAAGCTAAGGCTGGAAAAGGAGTAGGCACTGGGAGTGGAGACCAGGCAGGGTGCAGGGCGTTTGAATACAGGATTAGCAAGGAGGTGCGAGAAGCTAAACGACTGTACTAGAAACTAAAACACCAGTTCTCTGCAAATGACGCCACTTCTGTCTGGAGTTCAGACAGACCACAAACTACAAACCCAAAGTTTCCCATTCCATAAACGACTGGCAAATGAGCTGAATCAGTTCTACTGTCCTGACTCCACCTGCAGGTGGATCACTGACTTCCTGACGGACAGGAAGCAGCACGTGAAGATGGGAAAACATGTCTCTGATTCCAGGACCATCAGCACCGGTTCCTCACCAGTCTGTCAAGCTCCTGAAGTTTGCGGACGGCACCTCCCTCATTGGGCTCATCTCACGGGGGGATGAGTCCATCTAAGGTGGGAGATCGACCCACTGGTGACCAGTGTTTGGAATAACGGCGTTATTTTTTCAGTAACGGGGTAATCTAACTAATTACTTTTCCCGTCGTTACAACGCCGTTAACATTACTGGTCGTTAAATGCGGTGCGTTACTATGTAATAAACTGTGTAATCCGAACGCACCAGCTGGCTCACACAGCTAGTCAGGAGGTGGGTTAATAACGAGGTAAGCAGTGCTTGAAGTGGACCGGTACGCTGCGCTCTCCATATCAGGTTCTCTGGGCGCAACGTGGCGCTCACCTGTTCCCGTTCTCGCCTGCCTGCTAAACTCTGTCGGCGGGGAGAGACGAGGGACAAGAGAAGCTCGGTGCCTTTCAACCAGCGATTATGTTGGCTAAGGCAGAGTCATGTTTCTTGGTAGCCAATCAGAGCCAGTGTTTTTACACACATGCCAGCACACGCGCGGCACACACACACACACACACACACACAGCTAAACAGCTAAACAGAGATTCGATGAAGCAGCAGAGATTTTTTTTAACAGTAACGCAAATAGTTACTTTCCCTGGTAACAAGTTACTTTTATTACAGAGTAATTCAGTTACTAACTCAGTTACTTTTTGGAACAAGTAGTGAGTAACTATAACTAATTACTTTTTTCAAGTAACGTTCCCAACACTGCTGGTGACCCGGTGCAGCCAGAACAGTCTGGAGCTCTATGCTCTGAAGACAGTGGAGATGGTCATGGACTTTAGTTCTCAAGAGGACTCCTTCCACTTCATGGGCACCATCATCTCCCAGGACCTCAAGTGGGAGCTGAACATCACCTCCATTATCAAAAAGGCCCAGCAGAGGATGTACTTCCTGTGGCAGCTGAAGAAGTTCAGCGTGCCAAAGGCAATGCACAAACCTGGCATATTGCACGTTTGATGTCACTTGGTAATCGTTGTTGTTCTATATTTTTATTTTGTCCGTTTATATGTACACAATATTTTCCATTGCAATACATCTAAATGTTCCGTACTTGTTTAGCGCCTTTCTAGTCTTTTCGACCACTCAAAGCGCTTTTACACTACATCTGCATTCACCTTTCACCCACATCCATACACTGAGCCTGAGTGCACAAACAGAAACTAACACTCACACACTGGCGGTACAGCTGCCAGCGGCAATTCGGGGTTTAGTGTCTTGCCCAAAGACACTTCGACACGCAGCCTGGGGGAGCCGGGGATTGAACCGCCGACCTTCCGAACGGCCAAGCAGCTCTACCTCCTGAGGCACAGCCGCCCCACACTTCTACACTTACATGTAAAAATCTGCCACACTGTTCTTTCTCTGCAAATAGTTGTATTATTCACTGAGATATGTGGTGCAAAAGTGAAAGTGTGAGGAACGTCTCGTAGCAGCAGATTGAAGCAGCTGCAGTTATTGACTTGTGTTTGTGCAGCTCTCACTGCATGAATCCACATCAAGCGGCAACCTCCGGCTCTCACTTCCGATGCAACCAGGAAGTAACTAAAAAGTGCAATTCATCGAGTGGCCACTTGAGGCTGGCTGCAGAAGGGAGTCAATCTCCATTGCCCCCCATGTTAAAATGCCCAACTTTACAGCAGAATAAAACATGTTTACAGCCTGGTTCAAAAAATGGTTTTAGTGCATATCGCTAATTTTGCCCTTCGTGACAACTGTGAGGGGGGTGAATTTTTTTATAACTCACCTGCTTAAATTATATTAAGCCTTAAAGTTCTGCATTATTAGGGGCGTGGCCGCTTTGATTGACAGGCACCTCTAGCCGTCTGGTCTGCCGTCTGTTAGCCTCACTCAGCTACATGGAGCTCTGAGGCTCAGCCTGTCGGAAGCATTTCAACATGCAGATACCGGATGAATAATGGCAGGCTGTGCAGTTCATTGGAGAGAGAACCTCCAGGAACTCCTCCGTGTTCTACTTGGTGAGTGAAATTTATTTATCAATGTATTTTATGTATGTGTTAACATTTAACAGGTATCGCTCGGCACATCGCTTGTTAGCCTAACCTTAGCTCGTTACGCTAATTAGCCAGATACGAGTAGCCCCAAGCTGCTAAGTTAGTGTAAGTGAGTAAGTTAGTGTGTTCTGACCGCAGCTTTTAATGAGTCAAAGACAAGTCAGCAAGAAGGGAGAAGCGTATGTAACGCAATGTAATGTAACGTTATTAGATTAATCTTAGTGTTAGACATTGTAAGTAATTTGTAAGCAAGTTGTAAGTAAAAGGCTCAGCTTCCAGTTGACGTTATGTTAACGGTAACTTTTTTCTAACGGGCGATGTGAGATTTAGCCACGTCCTTTAACGGAATCACTGTTCAGTTAGGTGCTAGCCAGGTACTATTATAAGTGGCTGCTCCTGATCCCGATGGATACGAAGGGTTTAAAGGCAGAGAGCCAAGGGGGGAGCGGCTGCCTGAAACTGTCACACCGAGGAGCACCGATGCCGCTATTTGAGCTAGCTGTTTTTCACGAGGGGAGCCGTGCACCTCCGAGTGTAACGTTACCGTTACGATACCGTTATACTATTCTTTGTGGGGTTTATCAGTGGGGATGATTGAGTCAAAGTACATATTAAAGACTGTTTAGTCAGCAATAAGTTATTACACTCAGTAGATTCAATTCCATTCAATTTTATTTATATAGCGCCAAATCACAACAACAGTTATCTCACAGCGCTTTTCATAAAGAGCAGGTCTAGACCGAACTCTGAAGTTATTTACAGAAGCCCAACAATTCCCACCAAGAGCAGCACTAGGCGACACAGGCAAGGAAAAACTTCCTTTAAGAGGCAGAAACCTCGAGCAGAACCATGGCTCAGGGTGGGGGGGGCATCTGCCTCGACCGGTTGGGGTGAGGGGGAGAGAGAGAGAGAGAGAGAGGGAGAGGGAGAGAAAGAGAGAGAGCAAGAGAAAGAGAGCAGAGGGAGGCAGCCTACACAGTATACACATAGAGGTACAGACAATAAAGGTAATGGTGCTATAGACTGAATGAAAAATGGTACAGATATTTATAGTAATGTTAATGATAATAATAATAACACTAATAATAGCAATAGAGAGAGGAGCTCAGTGCATCATGGGAAATCCCCTGGCAGTCTAGCCTATAGCAGCATAATTAAGGGATGGTTCAGGACTCACCCGAGCCAGCCCTAACTATAAGCTTTATCAAAAAGTAAAGTCTTAAGCCTACTCTTAAATGTAGAGACGGTGTCTGCCTCCCGAACCCTAACTGGAACCTGGTTCCACAGGAGAGGAGCCTGATAACTGAACGCTCTGGCTCCCATTCTACTTTTGGAGACTCTAGGAACCACAAGTAACCCTGCATTCTGGGAGCGCAGTGCTCTGGTGGGGTAGTAAGGTACTATGAGCTCTTTAAGATAAGATGGTGCCTGACCATTAAGAGCTTTGTATGTGAGAAGAAGGATTTTAAATTCTATTCTGGATTTTACAGGAAGCCAATGCAGAGAAGCTAAGACAGGAGAGATATGATCTCTTTACTGGTTCCTGTCAGAACACGTGCTGCAGCATTCTGGATCAGCTGAAGAGTCTTAATGGACTTTTCAAAGAGCCTGATAATAAGGAATTGCAGTAATCCAGTCTAGAAGTAACAAATGCATGGACTAGTTTTTCTGCATCATTTTTAGACAGGATGTTCCTGATTTTGCAATATTACATAGGTGAAAAAAGGCGGTCCTTGAAATTTGCTTAATGTGAGAGTTGAACGACATGTCCTGGTCAAAGATAACTCCAAGATTTCTCACTTGCTGGAGGCCAGGGCGATGCCATCCAGGGAAACTATATCTTTAGATAATGCGTCACGGAGGTGCTTAGGGCCTAAAACAATAACTTCAGTTTTATCTGAGTTTAACATTAGAAAATTGCAGGTCATCCAGGTTTTAACATCCTGAAGACACATTTGAAGCTTAGCTAACTGATGAGTTTCATCTGGCTTGATCGATACATTTACATTTACATTTACTCATTTGGCAGACGCTTTTATCCAAAGCGACTTACATTTGAGGAACAACTTACAAGTATCAACAGAGCATCAAATACAGATCTAACAACTGATAATACATACTAGTAAGAGCAGCAATAAATCCTAGTAAGAGCTCATAGTACATATCACATCAATGGGTAAATACCTAGGGAAGGAAGTAAGAGTTAACAGAAAGTGCAATCAGAACAAAAAGTGCAGTCAATACAAGATAATTGTAGAGATAGAAGAAGAAGAGCACAGGAAGTGCATGTTAGAGGTTAGTTAGTTAGAGGTGTTATAAGAGGAAGTGTTCTCGGAAGAGATGAGTTTTCAAGAGCTTCTTGAAGTTAGAGAGGGCGCCCTGCTCTGATGGCGTGTGGTAGCTTCGTTCCACCATCGTGGTGTCACAGATCGCGAACAGCCGGGACTGGGATACGCTTTGTGTGAAGGGCTGGCAGAGCCAGGCGCCGTTCATTGGAGGAGCGTAGAGGCGAAGGAGCGTAGGTTTGTATAATGGAGTTTAGGTAGATGGGTGCAGACCCGATGGCCACTCTGTATGCAAGCATTAGTGACTTGAATTTGATTCTGGAGGCCACGGGAAGCCAGTGAAGGTCACTGAGTAATGGAGTGACATGAGTCCTTTTGGGCTGATCAAAGACCAGGCAGCTGCTGCGTTCTGAACCATTTGTAAGGGTATCACAGCACAAGCTGGAAGACCTGCTAGGGCGCGTTGCAATAGTCGAGGCGAGAGATAACCATGGCCTGTACCAGAAGCTGGGTGGCATACTGAGTGAGGTAGGGCCTGATTTTCCTTATGTTGTATAGAGCAAAGCGGCATGACTTAGAGACAGCAGCGACATGGTCCGAAAAGGACAGCTGATCATCAATCAAGACACCCAAGTTTCTCACCACCTTGGTTTGAGTGATGGTTGAGGAGTCAATTTGTAGCTTGATGTTATGGTAAATGGATTGCTTGGCTGGAATGACCAAGAGTTCAGTCTTGGAGAGGTTTAGTTGAAGGTGGCAGGCCTTCATCCATGTAGATATGTCTGAGAGACAGTCTGTAATCCAGCGCCGAGACAGTGGGATGCGTCTGGCGGGAAGGATAGATAGAGTTGCGTATCGTCCTGCGTAGCAGTGGTAAGAGAAGCCGTGTGAGCGAATGATCGGCCCAAGTGAGGTGGTGTAAATTGAGAAGAGAAGGGGCCCTAGTACTGAGCCTTGGGGCACGCCTGTGGAGAGGCAGTGGGAGGAGGATAATTGTCCTTGCCACAAGACATTGTAGGAGCCCAGAAAGGTAGGATTCGAACCACAGGAGTGCTTTACTCGAGATGCCCATTGCTGAGAGTGCAGAAAGCAGGATTGCGTGGTTGACTGTATCAAAGGCAGCTGATAGGTCTAGCAGGATGAGAACCGAGGATTGGGCTGCAGCTTTAGCTGACCTCAGGGCTTCTGTTACAGACAGAAGAGCCGTTTCAGTAGAGTGGGCACTCTTAAAGCCAGACTGATATGGATCTAGGAGGTCATTCTGTGAGAGGTATTCTGAGACCTGCTTGAAAACCGCTCGTTCAAGAGTTTTGGATAAAAATGGTAGAAGAGACACTGGTCGATAGTTCTCAACTTGAGTAGGGTCAAGTGAGGACTTTTGAGCAAGGGTGTAACCTGAGCCCTTTGAAGGTGGTCGGGAAGGTTCCAGAAGCCAGAGGCGTGTTTATCACGTGAGTGACTGCCGGGACCACAGTAGTAGAAATGGCTTGGAGGAGATTTGTGGGAATTGAGTCCAGTGGGCATGTAGTTGGACGACTCACGAGTCAAGAGTTCTGATACTTCACTCTCTGAGAGAGAGTGAGCGAGGAGAGTGAAGAACCACTGGCCTGGGAGGGCAAAGGAAAAGATGTAGTAGGATTGCTACATTGGTTGAGTTTGAATGTTTCAGAGAATTGGCTAGTTATAGCCTCCACTTTGCCTGTGAAGAAGGCAGCAAAGGTATCAGCCGACAAGTTTGTGGGTGGTGGAGGGAGGCGAGTTTAATAGAGCTTTAAAGGTGGAAAATAATTTCCTAGAGTCAGTGGCACTGCTAATTCTGTTGTTATAGAACGCAGTTTTGGCAGCACTGATGCTTGTCGAGAAGGAGGATAGGAGTAATTGGTAGCCCTTAAGGTCAGTAGGGTCTTTGGTTTTACGCCATTTTCTTTCAGCAGCTCTGAGATCTGTACGTAGCCCCCGGATGGTATCTGTTAGCCACGGGTGGGACTGGTTTGGGCGAGCAGGCTTGGTGGATAGAGGACACAGGCTATCTAGGCACGAGCTTAGTGTAGAGCACAGAGATTGTGTGGCATCATTGACCTCGAGTGAGGAAAAAGTGCCGAGGGAAGGTAGGGCAGAAGCTACCACTGAGGCAAAGTGAGCGGCAGACAGGTTGCGGAGGTTGCGCCGGTGTGAGACCAGCGGTGTTGAACCAATGGGCTTTTCCTGTAGGGATATCGTGAACTGAATGAAATAGTGGTCAGACACATGTAGAGGTGTGACAGTTAGGCACTCTGTGGCACAATTTCGTACAAGAACAAGATCAAGCACCTTGCCAGCTTTGTGGGTCGGGGGGCTGAGAACCCGGGTTAGATCAAAGGACTGAATCAGAGACAGGAAGTCTGCTGAGTTTGAATTGTCTAAGTGAATGTTCATGTCGCCAAGGACGAGTAGGGGACAGTCATGCTCTGGTATGGAAGACAGCAGTGTGTCTAGCTCCTCCACAAAGTTACCCATTTGTCCTGGTGGACGGTATATGCCGATCACAGAGACCTTAACCGAGCGGAAACCAAGACCGCATGGTATCTGAAGGAGGCATATTGAGTTGGGGGTAGCAGCTGTGTGAATTTCCATTTGTTGGAAATTAAGAGGCCGTTCCACCCCTCCCAGATGATCGGGGGGTATGGGTGAAAGAGTAATTGGTGGACAAGGCAGCAGGGGTAGCGGTGTTTTCTGGTTTGATCCAGGTCTCAGTGAGAGCCAGTATCCCAAGAGATAATGTGTTAGCATAAGCAGTGATAAAGTCAGCTTTGTTAACTGCAGACTGGCAGTTCCATGATCCAACAGAGAAGTAAACAGATGTGGGCAGTGTCTGTTTTAAAGGCTTAAGGAGTGCCTTATTTCTGTGCCTGAAGACACGATACCTCTTGTGTCTACTGGAGACAAGAGGAATAGTATGGTAGCACATGGCCTGAGTGCAGTTGTGGCCAACAGCTTTAGGTGAGTAGAAGTGCTTCTGGAAGGAAAGACGGCTGCTCTTGTGGGTGGCCTTGCTCGGTGGACTCGCTACAGGAAGACTTCGCTGGTCTTTACCCAAGTAGGTCTTCACACAAGGAGCAGACGCTTCAGCAATAGGTTGCAGTTAAGTAGTGCGAGTCTAATTGCATACAGGTGTGGCGCATTCAGACTGATTACACTCAGCTGAGATTGCCCCCCAGATTACCAAGACAAAAGGTTGGTTTCAGTGGGTGGGACACACACCCAGTTGTTTGTGCTCAGCTCAGCCGGCCTTCAGATTCTAGTAGAGTGGTCAGTAAAAGTGCAAGGTGATAGCACAACAAAGAGTAAGAAAGGAGTAAGAAAAGTGTAAATACCTCACAGCTGCAAACTCTTCCTTGCCCTCCGGTGCTTTCCTGAGTTTGAGAGTGCAGCAGGAGTATAAGTACCCTCTGTTATGGGCTATTGATTGCCCCCCAGATTACCAAGACAAAAGGTTGGTTTCAGTGGGTGGGACACACACCCAGTTGTTTGTGCTCGCTCAGCCGGCCTTCAGATTCTAGTAGAGTGGTCAGTAAAAGTGCAAGGTGATAGCACAACAAGAGTAAGAAAGGAGTAAGAAAAGTGTAAATACCTCACAGCTGCAAACTCTTCCTTGCCCTCCGGTGCTTTCCTGAGTTTGAGAGTGCAGCAGGAGTATAAGTACCCTCTGTTATGGGCTATTGATTGCCCCCCAGATTACCAAGACAAAAGGTTGGTTTCAGTGGGTGGGACACACACCCAGTTGTTTGTGCTCGCTCAGCCGGCCTTCAGATTCTAGTAGAGTGGTCAGTAAAAGTGCAAGGTGATAGCACAACAAGAGTAAGAAAGGAGTAAGAAAAGTGTAAATACCTCACAGCTGCAAACTCTTCCTTGCCCTCCGGTGCTTTCCTGAGTTTGAGAGTGCAGCAGGAGTATAAGTACCCTCTGTTATGGGCTATTGATTGCCCCCCAGATTACCAAGACAAAAGGTTGGTTTCAGTGGGTGGGACACACACCCAGTTGTTTGTGCTCGCTCAGCCGGCCTTCAGATTCTAGTAGAGTGGTCAGTAAAAGTGCAAGGTGATAGCACAACAAGAGTAAGAAAGGAGTAAGAAAAAGTGTAAATACCTCACAGCTGCAAACTCTTCCTTGCCCTCCGGTGCTTTCGATAGATATAACTGAGTATCATCTGTATAACAATGAAAGTTTATGGAGTGTTCCCTGATAATATTGCCTAAAGGAAGCATATATAAAGTGAAGAGGATTGGTCCAAGCACAGATCCTTGTGGAACTCCATGACTAACTTTGGTATGCATGGAGGACTCATCGTTAACATGTACAAACTGAAATCGATCTGATAAATAGGACTTGCCAATGCCAATGAAATGTTCCAGTCTCTGTAATAGGATCCGATGGTCAATGGTATCAAATGCAGCACTAAGATCTAGTAAAACCAATACAGAGACAAGTCCTTTGTCTGATGCAGTCAGGAGATCACTAGTAATTTTCACCAGTGCTGTCTCTGTGCTATGGTGAGCTCTAAATCCTGACTGAAAATCCTCAAAAAACTATTGCTATGTAGTGAAATGGAAATATGTCCTTTCAGTGAGTCTTCTGAAATAAAAAAATTCAATCCAGACGTCTTTTAAGGGTTTTATTCTTTGCAAAGGGTCAGACAGACATACAGAGTGCAACCAGTCTGCAGAGTGTCAGACAAAAAGCCAGTGAAGAAACAGGTGGTTTTATACTGTAAAGCCTTAGGGAGGAAGGGAGTAGGGACTAACTGTCCTGAAGGCCTATCAAGGTCAGTCAGATAAAAACTTTCTAACGAGCATCTTTCCCATGGGAGACTTCACCTAACTGTAACATAATAAAATAATCAAATACCCCACAGTGAAACATTGAAATATAGTCTTGACGCATGCAGGGTGAAACAATAAACAAAGTAAAATAACAAATTTCCATCACAGTAGAAAGTCACACAGCTGTTTGGCGACTGCTTTCTCCAGGACCGTAGAGAGAAATGGAAGGTTAGATATAGGTCTATAGATGTAACGTTAGCATTCATTGAGTTCAGCAAATAATCTGAGGTGAAAACTGCGTTTGATCAGCGATGTTTCTTTAAGAGGTGGATGCATAATTTGACTGAACGGCTGTTAAATGTAAATGCTCCGTACTTGTATAGCGCCTTTCTAGTCTTTTCGACTACTCAAAGCGCTTTTACACACTACATCTGCATTCACCATTCACTCACTGAGCCTAAACGCTCAAACAGAACTAACATTCACACACATTCACACACTGGCGGAACAGCCGCCAGGGGCAATTCGGGGTTCAGTGTCTTGCCCAAGGACACTTCAACACGCAGCCTGGGGGAGCTGGGGATTGAACCGCCGACCTACCGATTAACGGCCAACCCGCTCTACCTCCTGAGCCACAGCCGCCCCCATGTTGTAGGCTACATGCAGAGATTTGCATCCACCTTTTTTGTCAGCATATAATGCGCGTTCTGCCTGCAGACAGGTAGCTGGGCTGTAACTAGGGCGACGGTTTAGTTAAGGCAAGAAATTAGGTGTGTGAGAGCTTCTGACTTTGTTTGGTGGACTAGAATTTGCCTAAAAAGGTTGTACAGTTCAATAAGAAATAAAAAATAAAATCGTTATAATAAGCGTTAAAAAAGATCTGACTTGAGTATTTATTATTGCACAGTGTCCAACAGTATATTCCACAAATTAGTAAACAGTGTATTTCACATTGCCACCCCTAATTACTGTCACATGCCAGAGAGGTTATCATGCTGAGGCGATCTCAGAGCTCAGTAGCTTTATGGCTCTTTGGAAGAAGCTGCTTAACTGTCTACCTATTGTTGTCTTTACAGGTACCAGAGGAGCTGATTGCAGAACCCTCCAGATGTGATTAGCTGTGTCCAGCTCATCAGGAGAGAGCAGCTCCAGCTTCCAGCTCTTCAGCTCCTGCTTTTCTTTTTACTCACAACACCTGAACACTACTGACGTAAAAGTATGACACTGGGTCCTTATCAACAGATTCATCATTATAATAACTCAACACATTTCAAGTCATACAAAACTACTTTTACATTTGTAACCTTTTAATATTGATGTTTTCATTAATGCAAGACAAGAGTTTAATTTATTAATCTATTGCTTTTGTATTAGGAACACTTTGTTTTAAAGTATCAAACTAATTGTACATAATAAAATCATTCTTCATTCATTATCAGTTTCATATTTTAATTTTAAATAGTGTGATCTAAACTTAAAAATATATTCTAGTTAACAGCTGTAAATGAAAAAATATTAAGATGTTATTTATAGGTTAACATTTTTTTTTGTTAGTAAAAAGTTTAACACTAAAGGTTGGTGTTGTATACAGTTTTATTTTGACATTTCTTTAAGAGACAAATGTGACATTGACTGAGAAGTATTTTCTGCACACTGAGTAGTTTTGAAGCCCTGTAGGTGTCATTTATTGTGACCTCTGAGAAGGTTTTGTGTGGTTTACATTGTATAGACTCACCTGTTTACTACATATGCATTTGGTCAACTCTGAGTGCTTTTATATATATATATATATATATATATATATATATATATATAATTTATTACAAGTGAACCATAAACTGTATATTTTGGATCTATGATACAAATATGGACAATATTAAAAAGTCACAGTAAACGGAAGGAGAGAATGTCAAGGGGTAATGGCAGAGAGCTGAAGGCGGAGGTGTGGACCCAAATGCAGATGCAGGCGAGGCGAGGAAGGTGCAGTTCAAACAAAGATTTATTGAAACTCAAGAAAACTAAACAGGCTACGCTGGGAGCTCAGCGGAAATGTCCAAACTCAAAAAGCACTCCAAACAAAAACATAATCCAAAAGGCAAAATCCAAAAACAAAGTACAAACCAAGAATAATCCAAAAAGCCAGGGAAGAGCGGAACAATAAACGGATGATGCAGATAACGCAGGCTCTACCATAGAGAAGACTCACACAAACACACAAGGACGTGAGGAGAACTGAGGACAATATATACACACAGGGACTAACGAGTGGGGCGGGAGCAACAAAGGTGAGGGGAATCAGGACTAAAGAGACAAGCAAGCAGAGAGACAACAGGGGAGAGAAACACAGCTGAGACACATCAGGTAATAAAGTGAAGCTAGACGAGGACACCAGGTACAGGAAGTTAACAAAATAAAACAGGAAGTAAAGTTTACAAAGGCAGATCAACCAAAGTAAAAACACAAAGACAGCAAAAACAGTACACTGACAGAGACGGAACCAAACAGGTGACAAGACAGTACTAAGAAGACTAAAGTGAACGAACCAAAATAATAAACAAGACTACAAAACTCTAAACCAAGACAATATCAAATAAACACAGGGAAAACAACAGCACAAAACCTTTCACAAGGCCTTTCCACGTCAATCCACCCCATCAGCACAATGAGGACTCCCAGGTCTCTGCAGCTCTTTGGGCTCCAGGTGGAACATCTGATCCACAGTGTGACTCTGGGAGAAAATGGAACAAGGGAGACAGTCTTTAAATGTTTTTGTGTTGTCCTTTTAAGACAGACAATTTTATATTTGCTATAAAAATGTCCAGTAGCCAAGACTAGCAACGTTATTTAGACTCAGTTTAAGCTTTGAGTAGCAGATGTGGAAGCATCAGAACCTCAACAAGAATCTTGTGACAAATATAAAAAGTACCTTTCTCTCTCTCGTGTCCTATTCCAGACAATAATCCCACACAAGTTGACACAACCCTGCCGACAGCAGCAACTTTACTCAAAATAGCGGTGTGGGGAATTTACTAACGTGATAGCAGCCATCGCTAACGTTTTACAAGTTATACAGCGTCCATCATGTAACTAAGGACGCTACCGCTAGCTTATTACGTTTATTACAAGTAACGTTAACATACTGAGGTAACCGCTTCCTAACCAACGGTATGTAAAAGGGTTAATTGATTTAATTGTTCGTTTGAGCTGTAACGTTCAGTAAACTTAAGGTAACGTTAATTAATAACTGATTCGTCGTTAACTGCTGTAACGTAATGTTAGTGTTGCAAAATAACGTTATCACATTTATATATTAAAAAGCATTTAAAACCCTATGAAGTATAATGTCAAATGTCAATGTATTTTCCGGTGTCTTACCTTGACTGTAGTTGGTCATGTCTGTAAACTGGTAACGACACGGCCAAGTAGGTTCCAACCTCCACCGTACAGCACCGCAGAGTAGCATGTAGCATTAGCTCCTTAGCCTGAGCTAACTCGGTCACATCGAGCTAGGCGGGAGTGGTTTCAGCAAAACGTCACCTCAGCTCCACCTACGACCCGCCTCTTTGCCCATTTTTGGTTAGTGACGCTCGGTGACGCGCTGCCAAGATGGCGGCGGCCAGCACTGCCACTTTTGAGCTTCAAAACGGCTCTTCAGAAACCAATGGGTGACGTCACGGACGCTACGTCCATTTTTATATACAGTCTATGATCCACATACTGATTTCCATCCTGATGAAGTGAAGCTGAGCTTTTCCTTTAACTCTATATGAACCAGTCTGCTGGCTGCTGTTCTGTGTGTTCACATGTTCATCTCACCTACAGTAAACTGGTAAAATGACTCCAGAGGGAGTTCACTGAGATGTTTCTGAGCTGATGGAAAGTTCTTTACAAAACAACCTGAGTGTTTTTTCTGTCCAGTCACAGGACTCCAGGCTGAAGGACAACACACTTCAACACGTAAAGAGAGAAAGAAAAGAGAGAGAAAGAATCACAGAAGCAGAATCAGGAGTAAAGCTTTAGTTTAGTCTCTTGATTTCACTTCTTTACTGATGACTCTCTGCTTTCTGTTCAGAGCCTGATGATGTCAGGTTGGTGGGAGGAGCCAGTCGCTGTGCAGGAACACTGGAGCTGAAACATCAGGGAGACTGGAGACCAGTGAGTTCCTTTAACTGGACCCTGAAGACAGCAGATGTCGTCTGTAGAGAGCTGGGCTGTGGCTCTAATGTTTCTTTTAGACAGAGAGAGGAGTCCTCAGACAGACCTGTGTGGTGGATCAGGTCTGACTGTGTTCAGTCTAGATCGGCTCTGAGGGATTGTGTATCATCAAATTCCTCTTCCTCTATCCTGGATCTCACCTGCTCAGGTAAGCCCATCAGTGACATCATCTCTGACATCATGTATGACAGTAATGTCTCCAGTGTGTCCTCTCCTCTGTCTCAGTGTCTCAGTGGTTTCCATTGGACTGAACTGTAAAGTTCTCCAGGACAGTGACGTCCTAAAGCAGTGTTTCTCAACGGGCGGTACCGCCCCCCAGGGGGCGTTTCAAGGACGATGGGGGGCGCTGAAAGCAATATTTTAGAAAGAGCTGAGCTGCTTTTGGGGCGTTTGTTGGTTGGAAATTCTAAGGTGAGTTTACACTTAAGACTCACAACAATACGAGATTAAACTTTAAATTACGAGAATTCATACTGAACGTCTTGTTATCGCAGTTGTTACACATTTACATGAGGGATATTCGCTGTCGGACTCACCCTGAAAGCATCTTCGTTCGCGACACCAGCGACTGTTGTCGACCCTCCTCGCAGCTGTGAGTTGCAGACAGTTTGTGCCAAAGCGGACATATAGGTAGTTTCAGTCAGCTATAAAAATGTAACGTTAAAAACTGAAGCCCTGTCTCGCTCTGTTGGGGACTGTTAGCAGCACTTTATCAGAGGTGCTGAAGTTAAGCTGTGTTGAATTAATCGTGAGCTTCCTGTGTGATCACAGGTGTGTCGGTTAGTTTCGTTTTCATTCAGTTTTGTCTGTCAGAGGCGAGGGAAGCGAATCAGTAACATAATGCAGTAAAATATTATGAATTCTCTTTAAATAGGCTTTAAATGACGTTAGTCTCCTATAACGCTCTTTTTTTTCTTTACATGTCAGAGAACACAGACCTGTGGGAGAGATTCTGAATGTGCAGAAAGTTTTGAACATGAGCAGATAAGTTAAAGTATTTCCCATACGTTCAGTTATTTGTGGCGGTCCGCCACAATATCAACGCTGACCGCGACATATTTATTTTTTTATTTTTATTTTATTCACCAGGCCTATTTAAAATCGTGATTTGACTGCAGAGCTGCAGGCAGCGCAGTCGCCAGCGGAGCTCATCCTCTCGCTCGCTCTCTCTCTCTCTCCCTCGTGGAACACAGGTGCACAACGCAGCCAATGTCGGAGACACAGCTAATAGAAGTTATTAGTAAGCATGTAAGGAGCCTAGCTAATGAAGAGAGCTGAGTTAATGTTAAAATAAAGCTGGGTTTTCGAGGTTAGCTGTACAGCTGCAGCACAGTTACACTGTCATTCTGTGGGAAACACTGACAGGAGCTAAAGTCGGTCAGTAACTGAATTAAAACGGATTTATTTATCACTGAGATGAAAAGGGGCCATAAACACATTTAAATAAGTTACTTCCCCACAAAGAGGAGGTAAGACTTAATCATGTGTGTTGACTCAGCAGGGATGATATTAAATAAGTTGATCTACAGGAGAAAAATATTTAAAAGCAAGAAAAATGCCTGAGAGCCTCACTACATTGTATTCTATTATAATTATATATTTTGAATTGTCACCTGAGTTTTCAGACATTTCCACCCTAAATTGGTGCAGAAAAGGCAGAAATTAGGGAAGAAATCTTCACCAGAATGCAGGAAATTCAGTCTTTAATGCTCAAAATCTTCTGGGGAGGACCCCAGACCCCCCACTTAAGTGCCCCATGAGAAAACAGTATTTTGCTTCATACACAGCTTCTGGGAGGAACATTCACTTATTAGTTAAATATAATAACTTTTCACCTGGCTTTTTTGTTACCTTTTCCATGTTTTTAATAACAATGGTTACAATAAAAAAATCAAAATATATTCAGGGCAAGTAGTCAACATCTTTTTTGGTTTTTTGGTTGGGGGGGGGGGGAGGGGGCGTTAAGCGATCTGGATAGTGGTTAGGGGGGCGCTGGCCCAAAAAAGGGGCCACTGTCCTAAAGTGTAGAGAGGTGGGCTTGTTTCTGGAAGCTTCACTGTCTTTTTAGATTTAAACTTTATTTTTACAGGAAAGTTTCTTTGACAACGGAATCCTGTATTTAATATATTTTTTATAAATTAAAAATTAAAAAAACTAAATCTCTTTTGCTCTCCGTACGGACTGTTTACCTTCATGCAACCAAAGCCCGCTCAAACCTGATTGGTCGGACTCCAAACAGAAACCAGAACTGTGCCGATACCAAAACCTGGTCCCCTGCCTCCAGACTCTGCGTTCAGATATCTGTTGATAGAGATTACTGACGGACAGAATCCCACAGCTCCATGTTGAAGTGGTTTTGGGAGATTTCAGGTCTCTACAGTTTGTGTTTAATGGGAGCTGATGGACTCATGATGGTGTGTGATGTGATGACTGTCCATGTGTTTGATCAGATCCAACAGGTCTGCTCATCATATCGGTCGTCCGGCCGCTGACTCTGCTGCTGCTGCTGGTGTTGGTGAACGCTGCCCTTTGTTTCTACTATAAGGTACTGACACGTGTCTGTTGTTCAGAGGACTGAGATGAAGCACTTGGTCTGTGTTTACTGAAGAAAAAGAGGAGTGATGCACTAACTCACATGTGTGCTGTCATGTCTCTCCAGACCAGAAGGGGGCAGAAGCCGCACAGGCAGGAGGACATTCAGCTGGATCATTATACTCTGGGTGCAGCTGAAAGAGGGCCGACTGAAGAGGAAAGATCTCAGCTGCCACACAACCCACCATCAGCTCTGCCAAGCAACCGTGTTTCTACAGTTGTCGACAACCGACAACGGCTCAACAGAGCGCATTTCGTTACTACGTTCTTCTTCTTGTATAACTCTGGCAGTGTGGACACCCATCACTACATTGACTAGAAGAAGAAGAGGAATTAATAATAAACAGTCTCTGAGTAGTCTTCTGGTTTATTAGAAGAAGAGACATTTGGACAAATGGAGGAGCACACAGATTATTTAGCACGAGCTGACAGAGCGTGTGGATCTTTTGTGTCAAAGAAGCAAAAACACAAAGAATCCAGACAAGTCGGGACAGATGACGGGAGAAACAAAGGATATAATCGGTGTGGATTTTCTCAGATGGAAGGCGCTGAAGTTACCTGTTTTCTGCTGGACAGGTGATGAAGTTAGTCCAACGTTAGCAAGCAAATGAAAACTGTTGTTCGATAGCTTTAGCTAGAAGCTGGGTGTTTCCTTGTCAGTGGTGTAAAATACGTAGTTGGATTATTTAATGAAATGTTATTCAACAGAGCTCACAGGCTGTGATTAATCATGATTAATCGCAAATTAATAATGATAATAATAATACATTTTATTTAAGGAGCCTTTCTCTGCACTCAAGGACACCGTACAGGGATGCAAAGACATTTAAAAGCAGTAAAACTCAAAAATAGAACATTAAAACAAGCTAAAAGCAACCTCAAATGAGGTAGGCAGTTTTAAACAGATGTGTTTTGAGTTGCAATTTAAAATGGGAGAATGAATCGATGTTTCTAAGTTGGGGTGGTAAAGAGTTCCATGAGCTTGCTGAGCTTTGAGCTTTGCTGTGTTTGCAGGACTGTGTCTTTGCTAAAACGCTGTCAAATCCGCTGTCCCGTAAAGCCACGGTGATCACCCTTTATATCATGTGCTGCACACATGGCAAATGCTCGAATGGTAGACTTCTTGCATTGGCAATCATATTGCGAGCACGGTCTGTTCCTGTAGTTGACCTTGCTGGTTATCTCCCACTCATTTGCAGCTTTGAGAAATTGGCTAGCTCATGCTTCGACAAAATGCCTTTCTTCTGTTTTTGTCATGATCCTGTCTGTGTGTCTTGTTGGGGAGTCTGGGTTTTAGTTTCTTGCCTTTAGTCTTGGTTCTTGGATTCTTTATTTTGGTCTGTTGGGTTTTGGGGTTCTGTCTAGTGTTTTTGACCTGTGTGTTTCCCCTGTGATTCCTCTGCATGTGTCTCTGTTTTCCTCTGCTCTCTCGTTCCCCTGATTCCTGTCACCTGTGTTGCTTCCGCCCTGCTCGTTAGCCCCTGGTCCTCAACTATGTTGATGGGCCTGCAGGTCTATTTTTGCCGCAAGTGATGTCAAGCAGCACAGAGCAGATCAAACCAGGCAGGAAGTCAGACACAAAACGGCATAGAGAATCTGGTCAATTTTCAAAATAAAACACCCTGTGGAGACTCCCTCTCATAAAACAACAATAAACATGTTTAAAATGGATACAAAAGGAAATTGTAATGGCATTTTTTCTTCACTTTACCTTTACCAATCTCTTTGCCATCATGCACAGGTAGGAGAGAACTTACACAGATGCACAAGATGATTTTCCAGAGAGATTATTACAGCTGAGGTTTGTGCTTTATTGCAGTAGTAAAAAGTACAAATGTAAATGCTCCGTACTTGTATAGCGCCTTTCTAGTCTTTTCGACCACTCAAAGCGCTTTTACACTACATCTGCATTCACCTTTCACCCACATCCATACACTGAGCCTAAGTGCTCAAACGGAAACTAACATTCACACATGCTGTATTCATACACTGGCGGAACAGCCAGAGCAATTCGGGGTTCAGTGTCTTGCCCAAGGACACTTCGACATGCAGCCTAGGGGGAGCCGGGGATTGAACCGCCGACCTTCCGATTAACGGCCAACCCGCTCTACCTCCTGAGCCACAGCCGCCCCAAACAGATGAACATACCGGTTGATTTCTTGTTTCCAGTTGTTTGCCTGTATTCTGCTCTGCGGTCTGGTGAGAACTGTTTGTGCTCCCCCTACCTGTGCCTCCCACTTCCTGTCACCTCTGCCCTCTATATACAACCATGTGCATCTAATCACTGCCAGCCAGCATCCAAAACGCTAATATAAATATATTCAAACTGAATAAAATATCGAGGCGTAGCCGTGGCGAGGAGGGGCTGCGGTTCGGTGGGCTTGGGATCTCGTCACTGCTTTTTGCAGATGATGTGGTCCTGATGGCATCATCGGTCCGTAGCCTTCAGCTCTCACTGGATCGGTTCGCAGCAGAGTGCTGGCGGCTGGGATGAGGATTAGCACCTCTAAATCTGTGGCCATGGTTCTCAGCAGGAAACCGATGGAGTGCCAACTCCAGGTAGGGAATGAGTCCTTGCCCCAAGTGAAGGAGTTCAAGTACCTCGGGTCTTGTTCACGAGTGAGGGGAGACTGGAGCAGGAGATTGGCGGAGAATCGAGCAGCGGGGCGGTATTGCACTTCGCTTTACCGTACCGTTGTGATGAAAAGAGAGCTGAGCCGTAAGGCAAAGCTCTCGATCTACCGGTCAATTTTCGTTCCTACCCTCACCTATGGTCATGAAAGCTGGGTCATGACCGAAAAGAACGAGATCAGCTGGGTACAAGCGGCGAAATGGGTTTCCTCAGGCGGGTGGCTGGTGTCTCCCTTAGAGACAGGGTGAGAAGTTCGGCCATTCGCGAGGAGCTCAGAGTAGAGCCGCTGCTCCTTTGTGTTGAAAGGAGCCAGTTGAGGTGGTTTGGGCATCTGGTAAGGATGCCTCCTGGGCCCTCCCTAGGGAGGTGTTCCAGGCACGCCCAGCTGGGAGGAGGCCTCGGGGAAGACCCAGGACAAGGTGGAGAGATTATATCTCCACGCTGGCCTGGGAACGCCTCGGGATCCCCCAGTCAGAGCTGGTTAATGTGGCTCGGGAAAGGGAAGTTTGGGGTCCCCTGCTGGAGCTGCTGCCCCCGCGACCCGACCCCGGATAAGCGGTTGAAGATGGATGGATGGATGGATGAATAAAATATCATGCCAACAATAAACAGAAATGCCTCCTACAAACCTCCTGATTTTGTACTTAAAATAACGGTCTCTTTATTTGATTATTTAGCCTGTTCAAGTTTAGGACATTTAACCCATCAGATGTAAAAATATGAGCAAGCTCATTTACTGTATAATATCTGTGTTATTATAACATACATTAATTAATTCATCAGGCTTAGAAACCCAAAATACTCCATCAATCTTTATGCTCTTTTAAAGTATATGACAAAAATTATTACATTAACTTTTCCACAGAGGGGCAGAACCACCACCCCCTCCACTCGCATTCGCACACAGCCATTTGCTAAGCCTTGGCTTATGGACTATTTGTGTTTCACGGATCATTCTCTTCATTTGGACGTAGCGTTCATCTTTCATGAACAAGAGAATGTCCTATAGTGTGTTGTGACTGTCATTATATCTGAGTACTCCTAAATTTGTTGCTGTATTTTGTTTGTTTATTTCTGTGAACTACTGAATCTACGGACCTGAATTCTCTCAAGTGCACTATATCAAAACCAACTTTTCTGCAGGTTGTAAATATTTGGGTATTGTTATTGTTTTTTTTGTCTTGTTTCCACATAATATATGGTACCAACACCAAACATAATTATCAGCCTCAGTGTCATTATTTACCGTTTCAACACCTCCTTAAGTCGAAACCTTTTCTTCTGTTACCCCATGTGCTACAATATATTTTACAATACTTTTAACATTTTTAAATGTCCCGCCCCATCCAGGCTGTGATTGGTCGGTTCACGAGAAGCGACATTGATGAGCTTCATTCAGCACACGGCTGCTTGAAAGGCACCGAGCTTCTCTTCTCCCTCGTCTCTCTGCGCCGACAGAGTTTAGCAGGCAGAGAGAACGGGAACAGGTGAGCGTCACGAAGCGCCCAGAGAATCTGACCTGGAGAGGGCAGAGGAGAGGACCGGCAGCTCGGGAGAAGTCCAGGTACGCAAGAAAATGTCCCGGGACGCCAAAGAGTAAAATGTCGGCGTGCCGGTAAACACTGCTCAAAACACAAGACACCGGTTTGTCCTTGAAACACAAACATGTTCAGTTTCTCTTCGTTCATGAAGCTGCCTTCCTTCTGTGTAATTTTTTATTGGACATTTTGGGATTGTTTCTATACATTTCTCATCTCCACTTGTTAAAAAACCATAGTTAAACGCGGGTGTGGAAAGACCGCAATCTAGTGGCGGGATGCGTCAATTCGCATGGTCACAAAATCGCCATGCATTGTGGGAGATGTAGTTTATTGTTCATGAACACTTTAAAGCAGCGTAAAGTTTTATTTTAGGACAATCATGAATCTTTTAAGCTTTCGCGGGCCACATAAAATGACGTGGTGGGCCGGATTCGGCCCGCAGGCCTTGAGTTTGACACATGTGCTGTAGAACTAGCGTCTGTGAGACGAAGGGGAAATGATGTGTAGTAGAAATAAAGAGGCCGATGAAACATTACAAGCCGTGTTCCTCTTTCTTCTGATCAGAAATAGTATTGAAGCCTCCTTTGAAGATGATCTGGATGTTTTTGTCACCACCGTCAGACATAAAAGCTGACGTGGTGACACAAACACACTTATTAACAGGACGTGCCGAGTGCTATCCGGGAGCCATCTTGTTTCCCCTCTGTTGCTAGCTGCCTCTGGCCTCTACAGAAAATGCATGTATTTCTGTCCTAATGTAAAAGAATCCTTTCTATACAAAAGAGACGCTGTTGACACGTTATGGTTGTGACATTAGCAACATCGCTAAATATGTTAACAACAAATATGGACAAATAGCAGATTACAGGAGCTTGTTTAACCGTTGCATTTAGTAAATGTGGAGGGTGGAAAGGGGGTCCTCGGGAATATAGCTGACCGTGTAGCTGCCTGATTTTATTGCTCTTTAATAAATATGTGACGGTGTTGACAGAAACCTGGGACACATTTTGAGCAATGAAAAACTAAATATTGTTGAAAATCCACTGCTTCTAGCTTTAAAGACTTTGTTCACTCTGCTCTTTCATCTGGCCGATATAATATACATTTAAAATGAGCTTTTCCTCCTTTTTATCACATTGAAATGAAATCTCTTGTCTGAGGACAATGGATTTTGTGGCTACTGGGCTGTCAAAAAATCACACAGTTTAGTCGATGAAAATAAACTAAATTTATGCAGAAGACCCTCAGATGGTCGACCCTGGTTGTTTTAAATAAGAAAATGTTTTTAACTTCAATGGAATAAACAGTTTTCTTAGTGTTTTTACCAAAATGTGATGTCATAGATGATGTCACTGATGGTCTTACCTGAGCAGGTGACATCCAGGATGGAGGAAGAGGAATGTGATGTCACACACTCCCTCAGAGCAGATCCACACTGAACACAGTCAGACCTGATCCTCCACACAGGTCTGTATGAGGACTCCTGTCTCTCTCCTACAGAAACAGCAGAGCCACAGTCCAGATCTCTACAGACAACAGCTGCTGCCTTCAGGGTCCAGACAGAGTCAGAGTCATAGTAACCCACTGGTCTCCAGTCTCCCTGATGTTTCAGCTCCAGTGTTCCTGCACAGCGTCTGGCTCCTCCCACCAACCTGACATCATCAGGCTCTGAACAGAAACAAGAGAGTCATCAGAGGTGAGGTAACGTGTCCGGAAGGCGTGCTGCGTGAATGCTCTTCTGCTACAATAGCTAACATCACAACAGTCTTGGATTTTCCATTTAATTACACGGTAAAATGCCACCAAAGGCAAAAGCAGAAGCGAAATCGGACGAAGAATACGTTTCACTCACTCATGTAAATGAACTGATGCAGCAACAAAAGGAAATGTTTGTGGCGCTGCTTGAACAACAACATAACAACTTCAAAGGCTTTGTTAAAATCATTATGGACTCCACAAACAACAGACTGGATGCAATAACTAAGGATGTACAGGACATTAAATCAAGTTTGCAATTCACACAAAAAGATGTGGATGACGTTAAAAGTGATATCGCTAAGCAAACTGAACGCTGCAATGTCATGCAGTCAGACATCTTTAAAGTATGTGACAGTTTACTTGCTGTCACTGACAAAATGGAGTATTTGGAGGGACAATCCAGGCGGAACAACCTCGTTTTTGAGGGAATTCAGGAGGCGCCGGGAGAGACCTGGGCCGAGACGGAGGAAAAAGTCAAGAAAGTGCTGGCGGAAAAGCTACAGATGCAGCGAGAGGTTGAAGTGGAGCGGGCCCACCGGACAGGGAAACCGGGAGGGGACAGAACAAGGCCAATTGTAGTGAAATTTCTGAGGCACAAGGACAGATCTGCCATACTTCAACGAACAAAGTCACTGAAAGGATCCAATATCTTTATCAACGAGGATTTCACGGATACTGTCAGAAGGAAACGAAAGGAACTGATGCCGGACCTGAGAGCTGCAAGACAAAGGGGAGACATTGCCTATCTAAGACATGACAAGCTGGTCATCCATCCCCGGTCTAGTACACCAAAATAGATAAGAAATACTTCATTTCCAACCAGGTATGCTGAACTGCTGACTGCACTATGACATCTTTCACAACTCACACACGTACCGGAGCTAATCAACTACTACAGAGGATTGTTGATCAGGATGAACAAGAGCTGAACATCTTTCATTACACTGATCATCACTCACAGGACATGGAAAACAATATTGATCCGGTAAACAACTTCTTTCTCAACACTAACAGCAATTGCTGTTATTACACTAATGAACAGTTTAATAGTTCAGTAAATACAGAAAACCAACTATCAATAATACATTTTAATAGCAGAAGCCTTTACGCTAACTTTCAAAACATTAAATATTATCTAGATCAGTTTAAACAGCCTTTCAATATAATTGCAATATCTGAAACTTGGATAAACAGTGAAAAGAGCTCAGACTTTGAAATTGAAGGATATGAAATGTTTTGTATTAACAGAGAAAACAAGAATGGGGGTGGTGTGGCTTTGTATAT
Organism: Lepomis macrochirus; assembly: GCA_024633595.2. Lineage (NCBI taxonomy): Eukaryota > Metazoa > Chordata > Actinopteri > Centrarchiformes > Centrarchidae > Lepomis > Lepomis macrochirus. Next base: position 47,372 of record JALXJV020000023.1, on the reverse strand, counting down.
AGATAAGAAATTTAATCACAAGGTGGTGGAAGAAATGTCTACAGTGGTGGATGATTTACTTGAATGTGTAACAATAGAAGTATGTAGGGGGAAAAAGAAAAATGTTATTGTAAGTTGTATCTATAGATCACCGGGTTCTAGTATTGAGTCATTTAAGGAATGGATGGAGAAAAAATTTACAAAAACAAATCAGAAAGTCATGTTCATCTGTGGGGATTTCAACATTGATTTGCTAAATCCAAATAAGCACAATGAGACAGAGGATTTTATCAATACAGTGTATAGTCTGGGTTTCTTCCCCCAAATTACCAGACCCACCAGGATTACTTCCCACTGTGCAACATTAATTGATAATATTTTCACAAATGACATAGATAATAATTCAGTTAGTGGACTATTAATAAATGACATCAGTGACCACCTACCAGTTTTTACAGTTTACAACAGCAACTACACATCTAAAAAAGACAATAAACCTCTATTCAGGCTGGTCAGAACTGAAGAGTCTATGGTTGCATTTAAAGATGATCTGCTTTTACAAGACTGGGAAGTAATATATAAGGAAAAAGATATTGATAAAGTATATGGTGAATTCCTAAGAATATTTCAATTATTATATGATAAAAATTGCCCGATAAAAAAGATTCCAGAAAACAAAAATATAGCAATAGACCATGGATTTCAAAAGGATTACAAAATGCCTGTAAAAGAAAAAAATACACTTTATAGAGAATTCATTAAATACCAAACTATAGAAGCAGAAAATAAATATAAGAAATATAAAAATAAGTTAATTAAGATTATGAGAATTTGTAAGAAAGAATATTATAGTAAACTATTAGATAATAATAAAAAATAATATGAATGGTTTATGGAAAATACTAAACAGTATTTTAAGAAGGGACACGAGACAGTCTAATTATCCCCAATATTTCATTAGTAATGAAAAGAACATCAATAACATGGAGGACGTGGTCAATAAATTTAATAAATATTTTGCAAATGTTGGACCAGATTTAGCTGGAAAAATTCCTAAGTCACAGATAATCGATAATAAATATAATGATCTTATTGAAAGAAATCAAAATTCAATGTTTCTTAAAGCTGTAGAATAAAGAAATAATAGACATTGTTAAAAAATGCAAAACTAAAACATCCACTGATTGTAACGAAATAGATATGATGATAGTAAAAAAATGTAATCGAGGGGATATCAAAACCATTAACTCACATTTTTAATTTGTCCTTTCAAATTGGTCAATTTCCAACAAAAATGAAAACAGCAAAAGTCATACCTCTGTATAAAACTGGAGATAAACACCACTTCACAAATTACAGGCCTGTCTCTCTATTGCCACAATTCTCAAAAATTCTAGAAAAACTCTTCAATGACAGATTGGACAAATTCATAGATAAACACAAACTGCTCACTGACAGCCAGTATGGATTCAGAAACAGGTCAACATCATTTGCATTAATTGAACTCATTGAAGAAATTACTAATTCCACTGACCAAAAAAAATATGGAGTTGGGGTATTTGTTGATTTGAAAAAAGCATTTGATACAATTAATCATGAAATACTAATTAATAAACTGGAAAGGTTTGGGATCAGAGGGATAGTGCTGAAGTGGTTAAGCAGTTATTTAAAAGACAGGAACAATTTGTGAAGTTGGGTGATTACACATCTGAATGTTTGGACATTGCTTGTGGTGTCCCCCAGGGGTCAGTGTTGGGACCAAAATTATTTATTCTCTACATAAATGACATATGTAAAGTATCTGATCTACTCAAATTTGTATTATTTGCAGACGACACAAACATCTTTATTTCTGGTCAGAATTTACAGCAACTCCTGGACTTAATCACTTCAGAATTCAGAAAAATAAAACAGTGGTTTGACACTAATAAGTAAATTCCTGATATTTGGCAATTGTAAATCAAACAATCAAGTTCAGTTACAGATCGAGGGTGTTAATATAGAACGAGTACATGAAATAAAATTCCTTGGAGTGATTATAGACGACAAGATTTGCTGGAAATCTCACATTAAACATATCCAAACAAAACTGTCTAGAAGTATTTCAGTACTGGCTAAAGCTAAGCACATTCTAGATTACAAATCACTTCACATTTTGTATTGTTCACTGGTGTTACCATATTTAAATTACTGTGTAGAGGTTTGGGGAAACACATATCAAAATTCATTGCAATCCTTATTTATACTTCAAAAAACAGCAATTAGAATAATTCATAACACAGGATATTTGGAACACACCAACACATTATTTTTACAGTCTAAAACAATAAAACTATTTGATCTAGTTGAATTTCAAACAGCTATAATTATGTTCAAGGCTAGGAAAAATGTATTGCCTGGTAGTATACAGAAAAGGTTCTCGGAAGAGAGGGGGTTACGATTTAAGGGGAAAGTTAAATTTTAAGATTCCCAGCTATCGAACTACTCGAAAAGTTTCTGTTTGTCTGTCTGTGGTGTTAAGTTGTGGAATAAACTAAATGATGAATTAAAGCAATGTCCAAACATAATCCATTTTAAAAGATATTCAAAGAAATGATATTCCAGAGGTACAGAGAAACACTGTGCTAACCTGAGCTTATATTTAATAAATCTGTAGTATGTATAAATATTGTCATGTATGGGTAATATCCTTATGTGTATAGAACTTTTGAATATATATTCTTATTGATTATAGATTTATTATTTATTTAACCTTATTATTTAGTGTGATTTGCATAAATATGGTAGTAAGGGTATAAAGGGGTAGGAGTACATAAGTTTTACTTCTTCCTACTCCTCTTTGTACATGTAAATAGAGGGAAGTATGGATTTTGTTTTGTTCATTTGTCTTTACCATTGTTCTTTGTATCATTGATTTTTTAATTTTTTATTTACATGTTCAAAATAAAGATATCAAATCAAATCAAAATCAGTAAAGAAGTGAATTCAAGAGACTAAACTAAAAAGCTGATTCTGCTTCTGTGATTCTTTCTTTCTCTTTTCTTTCTCTCTTTACCTGGTGAGGTGTGTTGTCCTTCAGCCTGGAGTCCTGTGATTGGACAGAAAAAACACTCAGGTTGTTTTGTAAAGAACTTTCCATCAGCTCAGAAACATCTCAGTGAACTCCCTCTGGAGTCATTTTACCAGTTTACTGTAGGTGAGATGAACATGTGAACACACAGAACAGCAGCCAGCAGACTGGTTCATATAGAGTTAAAGGAAAAGCTCAGCTTCACTTCATCAGGATGGAAATCGTCTCGGGTTGTTTCCCTTGTTCCCCGAGAAAGGGGAACTAGACACTGCGTCAGTGACGACACTATGGGAACGCCTTTAGGCGTGGCAGGGCTGAACGCAAAGGTTTAAAACAGGATCCTTTCTGGATGTTTCTCTGAATTATCTTTGAATGTTTCTTTTTAACATAATAATCCCTGTGCAGCGTGTTACAGCGTGTCCCTGTGCAGCGTGTCCCTGTGCAGCGTGTTACAGCGTGTCCCTGTGCAGCGTGTCCCTGTACAGCGTGTCCCTGTGCAGCGTGTCCCTGTGCAGTGTGTCCCTGTACAGCGTGTCCCTGTGCAGCCTGTCCCTGTGCAGTGTGTTACAGCGTGTCCCTGTGCAGTGTGTTACAGCGTGTCCCTGTGCAGCGTGTCCCTGTACAGCGTGTCCCTGTACAGCGTGTCCCTGTGCAGCGTGTCCCTGTGCAGCGTGTTACAGCTTGTCCCTGTACAGCGTGTCCCTGTGCAGCGTGTCCCTGTGCAGTGTGTTACAGCGTGTCCCTGTGCAGCGTGTCCCTGTGCAGCGTGTCCCTGTACAGCGTGTCCCTGTGCAGCGTGTCCCTGTGCAGCGTGTTACAGCGTGTCCCTGTACAGCGTGTCCCTGTGCAGTGTGTCCCTGTGCAGCGTGTCCCTGTGCAGCGTGTTACAGCTTGTCCCCGTACAGCGTGTCCCTGTGCAGCGTGTCCCTGTACAGCGTGTCCCTGTGCAGTGTGTCCCTGTGCAGCGTGTCCCTGTACAGCGTGTCCCTGTGCAGTGTGTCCCTGTGCAGCGTGTCCCTGTGCAGCGTGTCCCTGTGCAGCGTGTTACAGCGTGTCCCTGTGCAGCGTGTCCCTGTACAGCGTGTCCCTGTACAGCGCGGTCCCCTGTGCAGCGTGTCCCTGTGCAGTGTGTCCCTGTACAGCGTGTCCCTGTGCAGTGTGTTACAGCGTGTCCCTGTGCAGTGTGTTACAGCGTGTCCCTGTGCAGCGTGGTCCCTGTACAGCGTGTCCCTGTACAGCGCGGTCCCTGTGCAGCGTGTCCCTGTGCAGCGTGTTACAGCTTGTCCCTGTACAGCGTGTCCCTGTGCAGCGTGGTCCCTGTGCAGTGTGTTACAGCGTGTCCCTGTGCAGCGTGTCCCTGTGCAGCGTGTCCCTGTACAGCGTGTCCCTGTGCAGCGTGTTACAGCGTGTCCCTGTGCAGCGTGTCCCTGTGCAGCGTGTTACAGCGTGTCCCTGTGCAGCGTGTCCCTGTGCAGCGTGTCCCTGTGCAGCGTGTCCCTGTGCAGCGTGTCCCTGTGTAGCGTGTCCCTGTGCAGCGTGTCCATGTGTAGCGTGTCCCTGTGCAGCGTGTCCCTGTGCAGCGTGTCCCCGTACAGCATGTCCCTGTGCAGCGTGTTACAGCTTGTCCCTGTGCAGCGTGTCCCTGTGCAGCGTGTCCCTGTGCAGCGTGTCCCTGTGCAGCGTGTTACAGCGTGTCCCTGTGCAGCGTGTCCCTGTGCAGCGTGTCCCTGTGCAGCGTGTCCCTGTGCAGTGTGTTACAGCGTGTCCCTGTGCAGCGTGTCCCTGTGCAGCGTGTCCCTGTGCAGCGTGGTCCCTGTACAGCGTGTCCCTGTGCAGCGTGTCCCTGTGCAGCGTGTCCCTGTGCAGTGTGTTACAGCGTGTCCCTGTGCAGCGTGTCCCTGTGCAGTGTGTTACAGCGTGTCCCTGTACAGCGTGTCCCTGTGCAGTGTGTTACAGCGTGTCCCTGTGCAGCGTGTCCCTGTACAGCTTGTCCCTGTACAGCGTGTCCCTGTGCAACGTGTCCCTGTGCAGCGTGTCCCTGTGCAGCGTGTCCCTGTGCAGCGTGTCCCTGTGCAGCGTGTCCCTGTGCAGCGTGTTACAGCGTGTCCCTGTGCAGCGTGTTACAGCGTGTCCCTGTGCAGCGTGTTACAGCGTGTCCCTGTGCAGCGTGTCCCTGTGCAGTGTGTTACAGCGTGTCCCTGTGCAGTGTGTCCCTGTACAGCTTGTCCCTGTACAGCGTGTCCCTGTGCAACGTGTCCCTGTGCAGCGTGTCCCTGTGCAGCGTGTCCCTGTGCAGTGTGTTACAGCGTGTCCCTGTGCAGTGTGTCCCTGTACAGCGTGTTACAGCGTGTCCCTGTGCAACGTGTCCCTGTGCAGCGTGTCCCTGTGCAGCGTGTCCCTGTGCAGCGTGTCCCTGTGCAGCGTGTTACAGCGTGTCCCTGTGCAGCGTGTCCCTGTGCAGCGTGTTACAGCGTGTCCCTGTGCAGCGTGTCCCTGTGCAGCGTGTCCCTGTGCAGTGTGTTACAGCGTGTCCCTGTGCAGCGTGTCCCTGTGCAGCGTGTCCCTGTACAGCGTGTCCCTGTGCAGCGTGTCCCTGTGCAGCGTGTCCCTGTGCAGTGTGTTACAGCGTGTCCCTGTGCAGCGTGTCCCTGTGCAGTGTGTTACAGCGTGTCCCTGTACAGCGTGTCCCTGTGCAGTGTGTTACAGCGTGTCCCTGTGCAGCGTGTCCCTGTACAGCTTGTCCCTGTACAGCGTGTCCCTGTGCAACGTGTCCCTGTGCAGCGTGTCCCTGTGCAGTGTGTTACAGCGTGTCCCTGTGCAGTGTGTCCCTGTACAGCTTGTCCCTGTACAGCGTGTCCCTGTGCAACGTGTCCCTGTGCAGCGTGTCCCTGTGCAGCGTGTCCCTGTGCAGCGTGTTACAGCGTGTCCCTGTGCAGCGTGTCCCTGTGCAGCGTGTCCCTGTGCAGTGTGTCCCTGTACAGCTTGTCCCTGTACAGCGTGTCCCTGTGCAGCGTGTCCCTGTGCAGCGTGTCCCTGAGTAGCTCTGGGATTATTCTCACCTTATCTGACTGTGGCAGTTGGTTTTTGGTTTTTGGTTTTTGGTTTGGATGTGAATGGTTTTGACCCAAATGCAGGACACAGAAACAGGCAGGTTCAGCTCTTGAGATTTATTAGCAAATGAAACGTGTCAACGCTCACCAGAAGAGTCCAAAACGAAACAAGTGATCCAACAGAAAACAGCAGAGATTCCCCGAAGTTTACAGGACGCACTTTAATGCAACATGATGTCCTCGTCAGCGCAAACACGAGCAGAGGCAGAAAACAGCCCCCCCCCCCAGCTGTTTCTCCAAAGGTCGTGACGGGGTTTCTAAACTGCAGCTCAGTACACGCACAGTGTCTTAAAAGAAGACAGTGAGGGTTAGTTCCAGCTCTGGACTGATATTGAAATGCTGGTGAGCAGCAGACTGGGCAGCGTGGCTCCAGGCCGCTCAGCTAAATCAATAAATGTTGTTTTTATTTTTTTATTAACAAGATAATATACAACATTCTCGTAGGGGCAACAAAAACAGGTCAGTTGGTACAAAGCAATCATTGTTTGTGCAAATCAAACCCAGAAAATAAAGAAATAAGCAGAAAGGTTGTAGAAAACATCTACACATCTTTATTCCAGGTACACTAGATTGAACTTTTATCAGTGATGAGAAGAAAAACTTAAAAATATTTATCAACCAGGAAAAGGAAGGCTTAGAAGATTTCCACTTCCTACAGTGGATATGATATTTACCCATGAGAACAATCATATTCACCAGATCCGACAGACGGATTCAAGTCAAGTTAAAAAAGGGATATTATCAATCTGAAGTGACAGCCCATTGTGTCAATCAGACCAAAAGGTTTTGGACTTGGGACAGCTGCCTCACAACATCTACAGGGATCTACTTCAAATTTGAACCTCTTCTTAAGAAAGTCTGCAACCGCATAGATTTTGTAAATGATTTTGAAATGTGTTTCTTTGATTTCAGGGGAAATGGGCCATGTGATGAGTTTGAAATGTGATTTATGTTCGGACATGGTATCTGTAACCTGTACACACAGTCCTCTGTTTAATCATTTAAAAAAGGTACAAATATATTTGTTATTACATTTTTCATCTTGACATGATGTGACATTCATTATATTACAAGATCAGGTGAAAACACATAACTTGCACACAGTTATGTGTTTTGGATTAGCTGTACTTATGGTAGTGCTGTTGCTTTACATACCTTTTTATATTCTTTCTGATTGCAGTTTAGATTATACTTGTGCAGAACAGCAGTATGTTCTAAAAAATTACCATTATGGTCTAATATATCATCCACAAACACAATGTTCTTCTTCTCAATCTTAAATAATGAGCTCCTACTCATTGCAATGCCCCTGTTATTCCACAGGGTGGAGCCATGGGGAGGAGAGTTGTGGCTAAATATCATTTTCCAGTACTGAAGGATTTGTTTGTGGAATTGTGAAAGTTTAATAGGAATCTTTGTCACCTCAAAATCTCACTGTAAGAAAAAATCAAGCCCAGCTATTTTCTTAAATAAAGATCTGGGTATGTGAAGCCACATGGAGTCTGGCTGTGATAAGGATGTTTTCTACCAATTAATCATAAGGGTCCCGAACAAGGCTTTGATCGCACCTTTTTCATTCTCTTTGACAAGCTGTCATTTGTTATATAATGGGTTTATTTTTCCAAAGGAACTGGAAAATAATTGAATTGTTTTTTTAACGTTACTAGAAGACACGTGTAGGGATGTGCCAGTTGTTTTAGACAGCGTAACTCTAGCAAACATAGTGAGGTCTCTGGTTAACCAACGACTCAGTGCCTTTTTCATGTCAATTAAACGGTCAGAAAAATTGAAATCTTCCCTCCTGATCGCATTTTTAGATAAAACTATTCCTAAATATTTTACTCCAGTCTCAACCTTTATCGAAGCAGCACTGGAATCTTCAGATGAATGAATGGGAAATAGCTCACGTTTTTGAATATTAAGAGACGGTCCTGAAGCTTTAGAGAAAATCCAGACACCACAGATTTATTCCTTTTAATTTTAAATTCCTTATCTAAGACTGAAATACCATGCAGAGCGGGATTGTTATTTATGAGCATGGTAAATAATTGGCTGGCTAAAATAAATACCTTTGGAGAAATCGGGCATCCTTGTCTGATGCCACGTAGTACCTTGAATCTAGGAGTCATACCTTAAAGACACAGAGCTACATGCCTTCACACAACAGCTTTATAATTAATAATAAAAATAATAAAACATGGAGCACTTCGAATAGAGAGGCATGTTCGTTGGTGTCGAACGCCTTGTAAAAGTCAAGAAATAAAACAAAGGCCTCAGAATCTATAAGGGCTCCATAATCAAGCATGTCTAGTAACAACCTAGTGAGGTTGTGGAGGTTTCGAGCCCTTATGAAGGCTGATTGACTCTCATCATCAATCATATGTGACAATCCCCCATTCAGCCGATTAGCATAAACCAGTGCCAGTAGTTTATAATCATTACATAGTAAGGTAATAGGTCTCCAGTTGTCCAGTAGAAGTAAATCTTTATTAGGCTTGGGTATCAGAGGATGAGACCAAGTTTCATAGTAGGAGAAATGCATTGGGATGATTGTTATGTTATATGTATGATGCTTTGGCAATATTGTTCAGCAGTCATGCCAATAAAGCAAAATTGAATTGAATTGAAAGAAATGCATTTCATATGCAGTTTAAGAAGGCATTGTGCAGCAGATCCCTGATATCTTTCCAGAAGAAAGTCTAAAATTCTGCAGTTATCCATCTATTCCAGGTGACTTTCCTTTAGACATCTGTTGAACAGCTTTATCTAATTCATCAGTTCTTCGTGCTTCTTCCATAAGTTGTTTAAAGTTGTCATCCATTTTCCTTTGGAAACCTCTGAGTTTTTCTAATAAAAACCAACAATCTTCTGGAGAAAAATGGGATTTATAGAGATTACTGTAAAAGGCTTTCATTTTCTCATCTACTTCGTCTTGGTTGTCAATAATAACGTCGTTTTCTTTTTGGTCTGTCTTTGTTTTTCCAAACTGAAGAAACAGGACGAGTTTTTTCCCCCTTCTTCCATCCAACGAGCCCTTGAACGAATAAATGCCCCCTTGGCTTTCTATAATATAATGTCAGGTTGGGATTGAAGGTGGTTTATTTCTGCATGTTCTTCCACTGATAGGTCAGTTTGTTAATGTTACTAATGATGTCTCTTTGTCTTTCTGAGTTTAGATGATTGCTTACTTATCCTAATTGCTTTCTACTTCACTTTAAATTGGAGCCATTCCCATTTGCTCACAGAAGACATATCCAGTTGGTTTACTTCCTTAATCAGCTGTTTGACCTCCTCACAAAACTCTGTATCTTCCAATACGCTATTATTGAATTTCCAAATGGGGTTTAAATTAGTCCTGTTCCCCCCCAGAGAGAGGGTCAAAGATATTATACAATGATCCGTTAAGGGTGATGCTGAGATTTCACATTTATCTACTTCATTAACTAAATTGTTTGAAATTAGCCAATAGTCTGGTCTTGAGCACTGGCCACTGTTGGAAGCATTGAACCAGGTAAATTGCTTTTTATTTGAGTTTTTCATTCTCCAATAGTCAATTAGATTAGTCTTTGAAGTCAGATCGATTATTGTTTCATCAAACGTGTGGAACTGTCTCCTCGATGGTAGCCAGTCCAACCAAAGATCAGGGGTCAGGTTAAACCCCCCCCAATTATTACATTTTCCAGTCCTCTAGGCTTTTACCTAAGGATGAGAAGAGATTTTTGTTCTGTGGTCTCCTGTTGTATCCATATACACTTATTAAAATGTAGTTTATACTATTCATTCCAGCAGTGACCATTAGCCAATAACCATTAGAGTCGCCTTTATGGTCGATAATCCTCCCAGGGAATCTATTTAATAAAACCATAACTCCAGCCGAATGTGATGTTCCATGACTGAAAAAGATAGTCTCCCCGTTGCACTTTCCAAAATTTTGTGCCTCACCTGGATGAGTTTCTTGCAAGAAAAAAACAATTATCCCTTTGTTCCTCACAGAAAAGAAAAATAGCTTTACGTTATCTTTCAACCCCCTGGTGTTTAGAGATATAAAGGACAGCATTTATATACCTAAACCTTTAAACCTTTAGTGTGGGCAGGGCATCAGTCAGCCATTCACATGTTTTACCTCTTTAAGATGTATTCAGGGACGACTTTTCAGTTATCAATCAGGATGAAACCCTCTTTCAAGAATGCTCTTTTACCTCTTTTTCTGGCTTCTTGAACTAATGACCACAGTTTCATAGGCGCCTCCCGGTCTTCCTTCGAGAAGTCCTCTTTGAAACGTATGTGCATGTCTTTACACACCCTTGCATCCAAACTCCATCCCGCACTGTTCTCATTCCGAACTGAATGACGATCGCTCTCTGTGTGACATTTGAGGTAATGGAGGTCGTCATCTCTTCTTCCCAGCCGGTGAACAGTGTCAACTGTGTCTCGCAGCCGCTGCACAGACATTGGGACAACTCTTGTAAGTATCCCGAGGATGACTTCTCTCGTGTCCTCTCCGTCCTTTTCTGGGAGAGCAGTAACCCTCAGGTTCCACCTTCTTGTGTATCGGGTTTGCTCAGCACATGCCTCTTTAAGGAGGTTATTGTTCCTCTGAAGTTCGTCGACTCTTTCCTGGAGCGTGCTGATGTCCCTCGCTGTTTTTTCTTTGTCGCAGTTGTATTCGCTTCAGTGCGCCTATCAAAGTTTTCAAAAGTTCAGTCTGTTCGTCCATTTTTTCGTGGTCAGAGCTTGTACTGCTTGAAGTATTGCAGCTCTGTGTTCTCGGCCTCAGTTCCTCTTCTGTATCTCTGTTTCTTGGGATTTGGCTCTTTAATCGGTGCATGGTCTTTGTAAATTTTGGCTTCCTTGGCAGAAAGATCAACCGCTCCTAGTTCTTCATCAGTGTCGATATCATCGCAGGCCTCGTGGAGCATCTCCAGGTTGTAGCTGTGGTCCTACATGGTTTCACAAAGAAAACAAGCCACAAGATCCCAAAATGTTGTGGTATCCTACTTTTGTCATTGCGTTGGTTAATAACAATTCAAGGACTAATTAACAAATTTTAATCGGAGTCTGCAGAAGTGTTGCCACTCACTCCGCCATCTTGAAACCGCCCTCTAATTCTTTGTTTTTCACAGCAGAGTAACTTCTCAGTCAAGAAATGTCAAAATAAAACAGTTTATAACATCAACCTTTCATTTTTTACTCTCTGCTGACATATATGCAAAATGTTAACCTGTAAATACCATCTGAATATTTTCACGTACAGCTGTTAACTAGAATATATTGCTGACTTTAGATCACACTATTTACAATTAACATAGGAAACTGATGATGGATGAAGAATGTGGTTTGATTATATGTATAATTAGCTGATAGGTTTTATAACAAAGTTTTCCTAATACACAAGCAACAGGTGAACAAATTAAACTCTTGTCTTGCATTGATGAAAACATCAATATTCAAAGGTTACAAATGTAAAAGTAGTTCCAGCCCAGCTACCTGTCTGCAGGTAGAACGCTCATTATATGCTGACACAAAGGTGGATGCAAATCTCTGCAGGTAGCCTACAACATCTGTTCTGCAGAATAATGCATCCACCTCTTAAGCTCCAAATCAGAAACGGCGCTGATCAAACGCAGGTATCACCTCAATCCGCCCGGAGCTACTAGACTCAATTTTTCCAAACCTTTTTGCCAACATATGTGCACCAGTTTTCAGATCAGCATTTACAAGGTTTCAAACCCGAAAAACAAACTAATACACTGGGAGAACAGGGACAACTTTGAAACTCTCAACATTAGGTTTTGAACATCCTAAGAAAGTGTTGCAGTTCTGAAGAAGGAAAACTCAAACACAGAATATAGTTTTATTTTTTAACACTTAGTTTTTGATCTTGGAAAAACTTTTCAAACACTTTGTTTCAACCTTTCAGAACTTTGTTTTCAGTTTTGAAACATGGCAGGATATTCATCCCATAGACCCGTGTCACCTGTGTGTGTTCCCCCGGTGGTCGTCTTTGCTTAGTGTTCTGCTGGTTGCTGTGCTGCAGCTGCAGTTATTGACTTGTGTCTGTGCAGCTCTCACTGCATGAATCCACATACTGATTTCCATCCTGATGAAGTGAAGCTGAGCTTTTCCTCTAACTCTATATGAACCAGTCTGCTGGGTGCTGTTCTGTGTGTTCACATGTTCATCTCACCTACAGTAAACTGGTAAAATGACTCCAGAGGGAGTTCACTGAGATGTTTCTGAGCTGATGGAAAGTTCTGTACAAAACAACCTGAGTGTTTTTTCTGTCCAATCACAGGACTCCAGGCTGAAGGACAGCACACCTCACCAGGTAAAGAGAGAAAGAAAAGAGAGAGAAAGAATCACAGAAGCAGAATCAGCTTTTAGTTTAGTTGAATTCACTTCTTTACTGATGACTCTCTGCTTTCTGTTCGAGCCTGTCAGGTTGGTGGGAGGAGCCAGTCGCTGTGCAGGAACACTGGAGGTGAAACATCAGGGAGACTGGAGACCAGTGAGTTCCTTTAACTGGACCCTGAAGGAAGCAGCTGTTGTCTGTAGAGAGCTGGACTGTGGCTCTGCTGTTTCTGTAGGACAGAGAGAGGAGTCCTTAGTCAGACCTGTGTGGGGGATCAGGTCTGACTGTGTTCAGTCTGGATCTGCTCTGAGGGAGTGTGTAAGATCAACTTCCTCTTCATCCTTCCTGGATCTCACCTGCTCAGGTAAGCCCCTCAGTGACATCATCTATGACATCATGTATGACAGCAATGTCTCCAGTGTGTCCTCTCTGAAGAAGAAGAGGAGTGATCCACTAACTCACATGTGTGCTGTCATGTCTCTCCAGGCCAGAAGGGGGCAGAAGATTGAGCTGGATTATTATAACCTGAGTGTTTGTGCAGCTGAAGGAGGGCCGACTGAAGAGGAAGGAGTTCACGGTTACAATAATATCAATAACATCTGGTTTTACTGAATAATTAGGATTACAATTTCTAAAATATATCTATAGATAGAATAGATAGAGCTGTCCTCTCCTGTTAGCCAAATCTAACATTGCCCATTTGTAAATTTTTCCGTTAACATAACGTCAGCTAACTGAGAGCTGAGCCTTTACTTTCCAACACAGACGCCTTTTCTTCAAAGCATTATCACCCTAATGTCCAACACTAAGGTTAATCTAATTCATTGTGGCTTCTCTCTTCTGACTTGTCTTTGACTCCTTACAAGCTGCGGTTAGAACACACTAACTTCTGTTAACTTAGCATCGTTAGCAGCTTGGGGATGCTCGTATCTGGCTAATTAGCGTAACGAGCTAAGCTAACAAGCTATATGCCGACAGTGATACCTGTTAAATATTGTTAACACATAAATGAAATACAGGAATTTCCCTCACCATCTGAAACACGGACTTCCTGGAGGTTATCTCTATCTATAGGTATCTGTATGTGGAAATGTCCAAAAGGCTCCGACAGGCTGAGCTTCAGAGCTCCGTGTAGCTGAGCGAGGCTAACAGACAGCCGACCAAGTGTTAACAGTTACAGAGGTTAGAGGCGCCTGTCAATCAAAGAGTTCACGGCCCTAATAATGCAGAACTTTAAGGCTTAATATAATTTAGGCTGTGTTATGGCAGAAAATTGTGTCCTCTTACATTTAATCTTTTATGTACGATCTTTTAATATTATCATTATTATTACTATTATTGTTATAGATATGGATTCTGTTTTTATCCTTAACCTTTCCTCTCCTGTACTGGCTACCAGCTGTATGTGTGTTTTAGTTCTTCTCTGTTTATTCTCTTTTGTTAAATAAATTCTTCAAAGACAACGGTTGGTTGTAACTCAATTCTTTGCTCAACCCCTCACCAGGAATATAATGTCCACGACAGGCTGCAGCGCAAAGAAGGTGATTGGCTGCAATCTTCCTTCTCTTCAGGAGCTGCTCGCCTCCAGGACTTGGACTGCTAAAACCCACTGACTCTGGCTACGGCGCCTTACAGCTGTTACTCGCAGCCATTATAGTCAGTGCTTTGAGTCCAAAGTCCAAGATGTGGCTGCAGTGTGTCCCTGAAACGTCCCTGAAGCGTCCCTGAAGCGTCCCTGAAGTGGCTCGCCGCTCCGCAGAGTGACTCTGCCACTAGTGATGTCAAGCAGCAGAGAGCAGATTGATCCAGGCAGGAAGTCAGACACAGAACGGCAGAGAGAATCCGGTCAATTTTCAAAATAACTCCAGATCGTAAAACAAACACGGTTAACACGGACACAAAAGGAAATGATTTAACTACGTGACCTACTTAATCATGGTAGAAGCACAAACTGCAAACACTGATTACCAAATCAACAAAATCTAAACACGTCAGCAAAATTATTGATATTCTGAAACGCCCCCTGTGGGAAATGAAACGGGGTCACAGAGAGCTGTGGAGAAGGTAGTAGAAGCACAAATAGGACAAATTAATAAGTCAGTAACGTGGGGCAGGCTGCACGCTCTGCTGCTGAAACGTCTTCTGAGACACTTCCAGCGGACGGTGGGCTATGGACACATCAACACTGTGGCGCAGCAGTAACGTCCTGTAGCCGGAATCAGTGGATTCCCGGCATGAGGCGAGCAGGAAAGATTGCAGCTGACCCCTCTCCCCCAGGACACAAACTGTCTCAGACTCTTGGTCCTTTTGTCCATCAGGACCAAAACCTCCTGCCACAAACACGACTTCTAAAACAGAACGCTGGCCAGTGAGAATCACATGTGGGATCCCAAATGTAGAGGTAAACTGAGTTGAAGCTCTGACTACTTGCTTCACTGAAACAGAACGTAGGGGAATTGCAGCTGGAATACTTGGACACATTATAGTTAACATGTATGCACAACCGGACTTGGACGGAGACAAAGGCTCCACACAATCTATGATTAAATGATGAAACGGCTGGGACGGGACTCAGAGGAGCAGGCATGATCACCTGATTGAGTTATATGTGGCACGATTCAACATACCTCACAACATCACGTTTCAGCCGAGGCCAAAAGCAATAACATAGGACACGGTCTTATGTTATCCTTAATCCCAGATGTCCACAGCTCTCATGTGCATTTTTCAGTGTCACAAAAACCACTTGGCACCATTCCAAGTCATTAAAACAGGGCGCCCACTTATGCACCAGCACGACAAGACACTTCAGCAGACAAAACCTCATCCCAAAGTACAGAAAGAGATGAATCGGCCTGAATCAGACTTTCAGTCAGGAGGCCCGTGTTCATATGTGTGAAACAAAAATTCAACATTGCGTGCTTTTATCTAGCTCGTGTTAACTGAGCTAATCCTGACCAAAGTGCCACCTTTCACAATGTTAACTAGTACTCTTATTTTGAGTCTAACAGGACGTATAATTCTTCTTGCCAACTTGACCGTGGAGCCCTGACCGTTGAAAAACACTGCTAAAGGGCACACAGGGCTTTGAAAAGACACCATGGGGTTTTAACCAAGCGTCCGTACGTGAGGAGTTGGAAGTGAGACTGTGTTAATGAGACACAAATAACAGGAAGTGTCAAACATTAATCACTACGACTTCAGGTGCTACTGGAGTTGAACATCCGAACATCATCTGAACATGTAGCTGAGTGTTTCTGTCACTTGTTTGTGAGAACTTAAAGCTAGCTGCAGATAAATCTGGAGTGCACACATATTACAGCCTTTATGGTAAATAAAAGGTCACAGAGCGAGCTGACAGGCAGTTTAGAGACTCAGTTTCTCTCTTTACAGAGACAAGTGCTGCAGTACGAGAGTCCTGCCAGAAGAGAGGCTGTGAAGTCTGAGCTGGACGATACGAGCTCCACGCAGCAAATCATTAATCAACTCAGCGCGAGGACACACGTAAGACAACATCCGGTTTTCAATTTAGGGTGTTGACACAACATATAAACAGAATGTTTTAAAACGTATAAAAGTATAAAAACTGTATCATGTTGGGAAATTACTTTATTCTTTGATTTTTGGCTGCTGGAAAAACATTAAATACATTTGTTGACGTTTTTGCTGCGTTATCACCATTTATATCTGTACAGTGTTTATGGTCAAACTGTTCACTAGAGAACAAAGTTCCTCACAGATGTAGCCTGTCAAAGGGCACCAGAATAATGAATTTAACTTTAAAGGTGAGTTCCCAAAACTATCCCTTTGTAAAAGAACGGAAACAAGGTGCAGATTTAACAAAGTCATTTATTATAAAACAGTTTACAGCTGCAGAATCAACCAAACATGATTCAAAACAAGCTGCAGGTGTTTCTGAGACCTTTGACCTCACAGTTTGTCCTTTCAGGGTCATTTACATGACAACCACATCCTGTCTGTCAGAGACAAGGGTCTGGAGGAGGTCTAAGAGAGACCTGGTCTGGAGGAGGTCTAAGAGAGACCTGTTGGTCTGGAGGAGGTCTAAGAGAGACCTGGTGGTCTGGAGGAGGTCTAAGAGAGACCTGGTGGTCTGGAGGAGGTCTAAGAGAGACCTGTTGGTCTAGAGGAATTCAGGACTCTGAGTTGAGGTTGGAGATCTTGTCGATGGACAGCAGCAACTGAGAGACCAAACGCAGAGTTTCTGCTTCCCCCAGCAGCCGCCTGAAGGCAGACACACAGGCAGGTAACAGGTTAAGAGTAGTTCGTTCACACAGTCACCCGTTCACACATAGAGTCACCCATTCACATACACAGAGTCACCCGTTCACACACACTGTCACCCGTTCACACACAGAGAATCACCCCTTCACACACAGATCACCCGTTCACACATAGTCACCCATTCACACAGAGAATCACCCCTTCACACACAGAGTCATGTTCACACACATAGTCACTCGTTCACACACAGAGCATCACCCCTTCACACACACTGTCACCCGTTCACACACAAAGTCATATGTTCACACACACACACACACACACACACACAGTCACCCATTCACACACAGTCACATGTTGACACACACAGTTAACCATTCACACAGAGACATGTTCACACACACAGTCACTCGTTCACACACAGGATCACAGATTCACACACACAGAATCACAGGTTCACACAGAGTCACCCGTTCACACACAGTCACCTGTTCACACACAGTCACATGTTCACACACAGTCACATGTTCACACACACAGTTACCCGTTCACACAGTCATGTTCACAAACACAGTCACTCGTTCACACACAGAATCACAGGTTCACACACATACAGTCACCCGTTCACGCACAGTCACATGTTCACACACACAGTTACCTGTTCACATGCAGAGTCACCTGTTCACACACACACAGTCAACCGTTCATACACAGTCACTCGTTCACACACAGAATCACAAGTTCACACACACACAGTCACCTGTTCACACAGTCACTGTTCACACACAGTTACCCGTTCACACAGAGTCATGTTCACACACACATTCACTCGTTCACACACAGAATCACAGGTTCACACACACACAGTCACGTGTTCACACACAGTTACCCGTTCACATGCAGAGTCACCTGTTCACACACAGTCACATGTTCACACACACAGTTACCCGTTCACATGTAGAGTCACCTGCTTACACACACAGTCACCCGTTCACACACAGTCACCCGTTCACACACAGTCACATGTTCACACACACAGTCACCCGTTCACATGCAGAGTCACCTGTTCTCACACAGTCACATGTTCACACACACAGTTACCCATTCACGCACACAGTCACCCGTTCACACAGTGTCATGTTCACACACACAGTCACTCGTTCACAAACAGAATCACAGGTTCACACACACACAGTCACCTGTTCACACACAGTCACAGGTTCACACACACAGTTACCCATTCACGCACACAGTCACCCGTTCACACAGTGTCATGTTCACACACACAGTCACTCGTTCACAAACAGAATCACAGGTTCACACACACACAGTCACCCGTTCACACACAGTCACTCGTTCACACACAGTCACATGTTCACACACACACTTACCCGTTCACATGCAGTCACCTGTTCTCACACAGTCACATGTTCACACACACAGTTACCCATTCACGCACACAGTCACCCGTTCACACAGTCACATGTTCACACAGACAGTCACATGTTCACACACACAGTTACCCATTCACGCACACAGTCACCCGTTCACATACAGTGACATGTTCATGCACACAGTTACCCGTTCACATGCAGAGTCACCTGTTCACACACACACAGTCACTCGTTCACACACACACAGTCACTCGTTCACACACACACAGTCACCCGTTCACACACAGTCACAGGTTCACACACACAGTTACCCATTCAGGCACACAGTCACCCGTTCACATGCAGAGTCACCTGTTCACACACACACAGTCACTCGTTCACACACACACAGTCACCCGTTCACACACACACATACAAACACACACACACACACACATACACACAGAGTCACCCGTTCACACACACAGTCACCCGTATCACTCAGGTACTGACCGTATGGAGGAGTGGGCGTGGCTTGCTGTCTTGTTCAGGTACTCAGACGCCATCTGAGCGTTGTGTCTCATCGTCATAACGACTTCAGACTCCGCTGCCTTCAGACTGGCGTTCTCTGACCGCAGAGAGTCGACCTCCACCTGAGACACACAGAGACACACACCTGTACACATTTAAACAGCTAAAGGTGTTTTGGGTTAACAGAGCCGTTAACAATGATGAAGATTTAAGCAGGTCAGTAACATCGCTGCCACATGATTAGGTGGTCGTGAGAGTAAGAGCAGGCGGATACTCAGAGTCTTTCTAAATTCACCTTCACGTCTGGAGGTCGAGGGCAAGGGGTGAGGAAAGGACCTTTTTTCACTTTCTCGAGCAGATTACCTGTTTAAATAAAGTTTATACAAATCTGTCTCTCTCACCTGCAGCTGCTGCAGCTCCACCTTCAGTTTGGAAACACTGTTCTCTGCTTTCACTGCTCGCTTCTGCAACAGGAAGAGAGAGAGAGAGCTGAAGGCTGTTCAGCAGGGGAAACCTCTGTAAACACCTGCGCAGGTGTTCACAGGTGTTCTTAGAGGAACGCCGATCCTGAGGTCCGGGCTGCTCGGTGAAACGTACCGTCATCAGGTGGAGGTTCTGCTCCACAGAGTGAACCATGTTCTCCAAATCCTGAGCCTCCCTCTCCTCCTGACGCCTCCTCTGGAGCAGCTCCTCCGACAGCTCCAGCACCCTGACGGGGAGGACGCAGGCACAGAGGCATGATGGGTAAATGCTCTGACTGGTGAATGTCGGCGCTGTCGTGCGATTGGCCGGTTCTCACCTGCGTTCGCTGACCTCTGAGCTCTTCTGCAGCTCCCTGATGGTTCTCCTCAGCAACACGTTCTCCTCCTTCAACTGAGACACGTTTGTTCTTACAGACTTGTGAGGACAGTGTCCACTGCCTGCTCCTGACCCCAGCTTGATTTATTTCTCCACGTGTATCTAATTATCCCGCCATGAAAACAAGTCCTGTCTAAAACAATTTTTACGTTTTAGTTCTATTTTATTTGAATTTTTTTAAACGTGGTGGGTCTCTGATGGCTTCATGGCCTGCCCCTCCTGCTCCCCTTTCTCCTACCAATTTTAACCTCTTCACTATTAATTACCCTTTAAGGGTTTCAATGTTCTCTGTTCTCCCAGGTTCCCTGAACTACACACAGACTGCCTGCAGCTGAAAATGAACCAGCTGACATGTTTTAGGCCCCGTGTCCACCAAAGCGTTTTTTTTACCAGCCGAAAACGCCAGCTGCTCCTCCACCTCCTCTAACAAAGTGAAAAACAGGAAGAGAGAAACTGTGTACTTCCTTTACCTGCTGCATCTGGCTGCTCCTCCCGCTCCTCCTCCTGCAGGAGGTGACCGGTTCAGCGATGGAGGTCTCATCATCTCCTTCATAGTTCTCTCCTGCTGCTGCTCCTCCTCCCTCCTGGACTTCAGGTTTGGAGGAGAACCTGTTTCCAGTTACAGGCAGCTGTGATCAACACTGGTTTCTACAGGTGTTCCTAATAAACTGCACCCTGACTGTGGTTTCATCACATCGTTATAAAGCTGAGTGTCGTCTGCATACGTGGAGGAGATCAGGAATATGTAATGATGACCTGAAAAGTACGCCCCGCCTCTAGCAGGAAAAATCAACCAATCAGTGAGCAGCAGACACAACTCACCTGGTCTCCTCCTCTTCCTCTGTGCATAGGGAGGAGGTGCTGCCCACACCTGACTGGAAGCTCCTCCCCCACTCGTCCTCCTCCTGATTGGACACACAGATTGAGAATCATCATCCCAACACAGCTGACATCATCGTCTCAACGCACCTGTACCTGACTGCGCCGTGACATCATCGCCTCAAGCGCACCTGTACCTGACTGCGCCCGTGACATCATCGTCTCAACGCACCTGTACCTGACTGTGCTGTGACATCATCATGCACAGAGATCTGACCTGTGATGTTTGCTAAAATAGTTTCAGCTGCTCTCGCCATGGTGGCGTACCTGTCAGTCACCTTGTAGCCCCGCCCTAAAGCCCCCTGCTTCCTGGTCTCTGTTCCTCTAAATGGGACCATAATTTACTAAATGAACATCATGCTGTGTTGAAGAAGACTTGACACTAGCGACTGAGACCATAAACTCATCAGGAAAGTGTTTACTGGGGGAATAAATCAGCTGAGAAGGAGAAACAATAGGTGCGTTTGACTTCATGCGGCGTTGCGCAGCGCTGACTTAACGTGATGCATGCTGGTTAGAAATTGTGTCCAACTTTCGCCGGCGCTGCAAAACATGACATTAAAACCTCGCGGGAGCGAGGCGGGAGCAAGGCAGCTGCAGGCGCCGAGTCCGGCGGCCGCAGTTGCTTTTCCCCGACTGCACCAGGTTGGAACCACTATCGCCCGGTCTGACTGGTCTCATGGTATTTTTCTTTGCAAATGCTGCGAGATCAGTCACTGATCTGAGCTCACAGTGAGCTGCTGCAGGTAGAATGTGTCCGACTTGACGGCGCCGCTTTATACCCGGCCCCTGCAGTCACCTGCAAGTCGGCACAAAGTCAGCCGCCGTCATCGCAGCGCACCTATTTTCTTTCTGCAGCCGGTGGAGTCAGCCCCTGCTGGCTGCTGGAGATGATGCAGGTTTGTCAAATCATTTTCTTAGTTTCTCTCGATGTGTTTTGGTCACATGGTTCTGCTGGTACTTTAACACAGTGTCAGACAACGTGTGTTGTTATCGTACAAATAACAACAGTCTGATTGTCTGATTGGTTGAGTGAAGATGATGTCAGTGATGATGTCACACTACCTGTGGTGCCAGAGAGGGTTCAGAGAAGAAACAGCTCCTGACGTCTGGGTCAAGGTCACGTTCCCAACATCAAACACCAGCTGAGAGCTGCTGGACTGCAGAGACAGAGAGAGGTGATGAAGGGACGTTAGCTCTAAGCTAGCTGATGATGATGATGATGATGATGATGTAGACCTGCACCAGGTGAGTCTGGGGGCAGGTGGGGGGGCAGCGTTTAGTGTCTTTGCTCTCAGTTCTCTTCAGGACGCTCAGAACAGTGAGGTGGGTCAGTAACACAGCGTCCTGCTTCAGCTGCAGGGTTCCCGCTCTTTTCCAGGACTTTTCCAGGATTTTCCAGGTCACTTTCAGTGATGACCCAGCTGCTATGACAGACAGCGAACATGTCATTCACTAACACGTTCCTCTCTGTCTGATTTTAAAGACGTGCAGCCTGATCTATGAAGCCATCTGTTTGGACAAACTGATCCAATAACATCGTACAGTTCTGCCTCCTGACAGACCCCGGCCTTCTGTTGGACCTTTCTAACACCTCTGTGGTCCTGAACCCAGATGCAGCTCTTTCAGACCTGTTGCTCACTTTCAGGTGTGAAACAGTCACAGCTGGGCCTCCTTCATCTGTGTGCAAACAGCACAAGTTAACTCAAGTCCTAAAGAATTATTTTAACGTTAAAATAATTTCACAGGACATTTTATTTTCCTGGTGTTTTCCATGACTGTAGAATTGGTCAACATTTTTCCAGGACTTCCAGATTTCCAGGAACCCTGACCTCTGTCAGCTTAATAAAGACACATGTGATGAGTCCAGACCTCTGACTTTATATATTTATACAATGATAATAAACGCCGTGTTCTTCTTCTTTGGCTGCAGACTGTGTAGCTGTCATACCTCGCTGTGAGTCTGCTCCTGGTCCAGGTCCAGGTCCTGGTTCTGGTCTGGATCCTGGGTCTTCCAGCGTAGAAACTCTCTGAAGGAGAAGGGGTTCAGCTCCTCCTCCTGCACCTCCTCCTGCACCTCCTCCTCCTCCACCTCCTCATCTGTTGAGGGGTGAAGTTCGTGTTATTATGTGACGTCACAGATCAGCTGATCAGAAACATAACTGGGTCTGCTGCTGAGCTGGTTCTGCTGGGCTCTGAGAGGGAACCAGAGCCGGACCCGCGGCACAGGAAGCTCCGTGTGGTCCAGCTGATGGTTCTCCTGCAGAGCCTCAGAGCCCAGCTGTGTGATCCTCTCACCGTCCGTGATGATCAGAGCTTTAGCGCGACTCCTCTGGCTGGACATGACGTCACGCACGTGCTTCGGCCTCTCTGTCGTCACTTATTGGGCTTTATCCGTACCCATGTCCTCGCGCTGGTCCGGCCGCGTCTCTCCTGCAGGACAGACCCGGAAACACATCCGACTGCTCCGAACTCACGTGACCGATATTCTAACTTCCCATTGGTCGAGCTCGTCACACGACGCAGGAGGGAAAATACGGTAATAAGGAAATACGTTTCCTGCACGAGCCCGGTAATTTTCCCCACACGTGCCCCGGTCCGCTGCTGCGCTTCGGTTTGTTTACCTGCGGAGACCCGGAGGAGAGTCCGCTCCGGTGAGTGTCTGACTCGCGTTAGTGCATGAGCCCGGCTCGGCACGGCTCAGCACGGCGGTGAAATGAGGCAGCTCGGCGGGTTGGGAGCGGATGTGGAGCCGGATGTCAAACCGGCTCGTGTGGCTCTGGTTTGTAATCAGGTTTTACATGGCTCGCCTCATCCGGCTGGATTGGCAGCTGGTGGGCGGGGTTAACGACCCGGCACGGTGCCGGACTGGTTCTGGTCCCAGGTCAGAGTTCGGCTGCAGCTCCGACACCACAGTAAACTGGTAGAGGGGGAAAAAAATCTCAGCACACAACGAACTCCATTAAAAAAACATCTAATTTAACGTTGCCTCGTCTGCCTGCAAAGCGTCACAGCGTCGGATGTGACTGAAGACAGATGTTCTGATTATGAGTTCCCTTTGGAAAATTTTTTGATTATTTTATGTTGAGTTTGTGCCGAGTAGAAGAGAAACCCATAAGGTCTATTACTCACGTTTCACTTTTTGTTTTCTGTCTTGTTACTGTGAGAAAAGCTGCAAGATAATTTAAAATTGTACAGTTTGTAAAGGTAGTTTGGTGCAGAGCTGTCCAGGTCTAATGTGTGTGTTTTGATGTCTAATCTGCAGAGCTGCAGGATGTCTGAAGAGGTTCCACATGAGGGGGAGCAGCCCCAGTCCGAGTCCACCCAGTCCCCGTCCCAGGCCCAGTCTACCCAGTCCACCCAGTCCCCGTCCCAGGCCCAGTCTACCCAGTCCACCCAGTCCCCGCTCCCAGTCTAAGTCCCAGTCCCAGCCTGGTTCCAGTTCCTCCAGCTGCCGACCTCTGCCAGCCAGTCTTCCAGCGGCTCGGGGACGCTGAGCAGCGCGGGACACCATCCCCGATCACCCTGCCGTCCGTCCCGAGGAGCCCGAACCACAACCCTGGGGCCGCCTGCTGCCCATGGCCGGGGCTTCAGGAGCCACGGTGACCTCCCTCTTTATAACCTGACATGCTAACATTACTATTAAACTAGACCTTTGTCCTTAGTCCTGAACCTGGACCGCTGCCTGGGGTGGGGGGCAGGATTCCTGATACATGGATTTAGTCATTTGTTTTTGACGGGTTTGTGTCATAGTTTAAATACCTTGTGCCTACGTGATGACATCATGAAAACGCTGCGTCTGATTGGTGCCTGCTCAGTAATTTGAAGGTCGAGGTGAGGAACTCTTATTTTAACACTTCCTGTTTGTTTCAGCAGCCGAGGTTAAATGGTTCGGCTCTCGGGTCGGCTGCAGCTCAGCTGATCATCAGCTTACAGTGGCGAGGTGTTAGACGCTAAACTGACTTTGTAACGTGTTTTTCCTGGGACTGCTGTATGTTGTCCTTTGTTGTGAGACACCTAAAGGGAACGTATCTGGTTTCCTGCGCTGTAAGATTCATGTTGCTGGATCTTCGCCCGTCCCTGGCGGCACTGAGACCGGTCCCTGAACTTCAGCGTGAGTTCAGGCTCCTCCCACCCTCTTAGACTCAGACCTTCTGCGCGTCTCCGCTCTCCCGTCCAGGCTGTTTCGGTTTTGAACTCGGGGGTAGTGTGGGCAGCTCAGGACTTTAGAAACGGCGTGTTGATACAGACGGAGGTCAGTTCTGATTCGTGGCTGAAACGCCGGCGTGGACGGAGCGGTGTGGGTGGAGCCTGAGGAACAGCTCCGGTTCTGATGTGATGTTGTTTGTTTGTTTACAGACTGCTTGGAGGACCAGTACCTGTTTGGGCGGGACTCCAAGTGTAACTATGTTCTGGACGATCCGGACGACCGACGATCCAAAAGGTTTAGAATCTACAGCAAGAAACACTTCAGGATCTACAGAGTGAGATCACTTCCTGTTTACGCTTCACTGATTACTGACCTCTACCTGACTGTCTGTCTGTCTCTACCTGTTTGTCTGTCTGCCTCTACCTGTCTGCCTGTCTGTCTGCCTGTCTCTACCTGTCTGTCTGTCTGCCTCTACCTGACTGCCTGTCTCACTGCCTGTCTGTCTGCCTGTCTCTACCTGTCTGTCTGTCTCTACCTGTCTCACTGCTTGTCTGTCTGTCTCTACCTGACTGTCTGTCTCTACCTGACTGCCTGTCTCACTGCCTGTCTGCCTGTCTCTACCTGACTGCCTGTCTGTCTGTCTGTCTCTACCTGACTGTCTGTCTCACTGCCTGTCTGCCTGTCTCTACCTGACTGTCTCTCTACCTGTCTCACTGCTTGTCTGTCTGTCTCTACCTGACTGCCTGTCTCACTGCCTGACTGTCTGTCTCTACCTGTCTGTCTGTCTGCCTCTACCTGTCTGCCTGTCTCTACCTGTCTCACTGCCTGTCTGTCTGCCTCTACCTGTCTGCCTGTCTCTACCTGTCTCACTGCCTGTCTGTCTGTCTCTACCTGTCTGTCTGTCTGTCTCTACCTGACTGCCTGTCTCACTGCCTGTCTGTCTGTCTCTACCTGTCTGTCTGTCTGTCTCTACCTGTCTCACTGCCTGTCTGTCTGTCTCTACCTGACTGCCTGTCTCACTGCCTGTCTGTCTGTCTCTACCTGTCTGTCTCACTACCTGTCTGCCTGTCTCTACCTGACTGCCTGTCTGTCTGTCTGTCTCACTGCCTGTCTGTCTCTACCTGACTGTCTGTCTCACTGCCTGACTGCCTGTCTCACTGCCTGTCTGTCTGTCTGTCTCTACCTGTCTGTCTGTCTGTCTCTACCTGACTGCCTGTCTCACTGCCTGTCTGTCTGTCTCTACCTGTCTGTCTGTCTGTCTCTACCTGACTGCCTGTCTCACTGCCTGTCTGTCTGTCTCTACCTGTCTGTCTGTCTGTCTCTACCTGACTGCCTGTCTCACTGCCTGTCTGTCTGTCTCTACCTGTCTGTCTGTCTGTCTCTACCTGACTGCCTGTCTCACTGCCTGTCTGTCTGTCTCTACCTGACTGTCTGTCTCACTGCCTGTCTGCCTGTCTCTACCTGTCTGTCTCTACCTGTCTCACTGCCTGTCTGTCTCTACCTGACTGTCTGTCTCACTGCCTGACTGCCTGTCTCACTGCCTGTCTGTCTGTCTGTCTCTACTTGTCTGTCTGTCTGTCTGTCTCTACCTGACTGCCTGTCTCACTGCCTGTCTGTCTGTCTCTACCTGTCTGTCTGTCTGTCTCTACCTGACTGCCTGTCTCACTGCCTGTCTGTCTGTCTCTACCTGTCTGTCTGTCTGTCTCTACCTGTCTCACTGCCTGTCTGTCTGTCTCTACCTGACTGCCTGTCTCACTGCCTGTTTGCCTGTCTCTACCTGTCTGTCTCTACCTGTCTCACTGCCTGTCTGTCTCTACCTGACTGTCTGTCTCACTGCCTGACTGCCTGTCTCACTGCCTGTCTGTCTGTCTGTCTCTACCTGTCTGTCTGTCTGTCTCTACCTGACTGCCTGTCTCACTGCCTGTCTGTCTGTCTCTACCTGTCTGTCTGTCTGTCTCTACCTGACTGCCTGTCTCACTGCCTGTCTGTCTGTCTCTACCTGTCTGTCTGTCTGTCTCTACCTGTCTGTCTGTCTGTCTGTCTGTCTCTACCTGACTGTCTGTCTCACTGCCTGTCTGTCTGTCTCACTGCCTGTCTGTCTGTCTGTCTCTGTCTGACTGTCTGTCTGTCTGTCTGTCTGTCTGTCTCTACCTGCCTGTCTGTCTGTCTCTACCTGTCTGTCTGTCTGTCTCTACCTGACTGCCTGTCTCACTGCCTGTCTGTCTGTCTCTACCTGTCTGTCTGTCTGTCTGTCTCTACCTGTCTCACTGCCTGTCTGTCTGTCTCTACCTGTCTGTCTGTCTCACTGCCTGTCTGTCTGTCTCACTGCCTGTCTGTCTGTCTGTCTCTGTCTGACTGTCTGTCTGTCTCACTGCCTGTCTGTCTGTCTGTCTGTCTGTCTCTACCTGTCTGTCTGTCTGTCTCTACCTGACTGCCTGTCTCACTGCCTGTCTGTCTGTCAGGAGGGCAGCGAGGTGTTCGTGGAGGACTACAGTAACAACGGGACGTTTGTGGACGGGAACCTGATCGGTAAAGACCGTAAGCTTCCTCTGGTCAACAACGCCGTGCTCGCTCTGTCTGAGCCGAGAAACAAAGGTGAGAGAACAAACGAGCAGCAGAAACACCTGCACAGGTAACGGGTCCACCTGGTCTCATCCTGTCTGTCTCTCTCTGCAGTTTTCGTCTTTATTGACCTCATGACTGACGACCAGTCGAGCTTACCCAAAGAGCTTCGGGACAAATACCTTCTGACACGACGCATCGGCACGTGAGTGACACCGTTACATACTGCTGTGATGTCACTTCCTGGTTCCTGAAGGACGTGTGTGCCGCGTGTGTGTGCGTGTGTTTCAGAGGAGTGTGTGGGGAGGTCAGACTGGCGTTCGAGCGTAACACCTGCAGGAAGTTCGCTGTGAAAATAATAAATAAGAAGAACTTTCAGTCTGAAGGGGTGAGTCATCTGCTCTCTGATTGGCTGAGAGCTCTCCTTCTCTCGTCCCTTCCTCCTTCCCTCGTTTCCTTCTTTCCTTGCCGTGACGGAGGTAGCAGAAGCTAGAAGGTAAAAACTGAGTCGGACTACAAACATGGCGTCTGAACATGTGGTTCAGGGTTATCGGACTCACTGATGGTCCTCCGGGTGGGTGATGGTGATCATGTGATCTGTTTGTTTTCGTCCAATCGCAGACGGCGACACGGAACGCGAAGACAGAGATCGAGATTCTGCAGAGGGTCGACCATGTAAGTCTGAAACCACAGAAGAAGAAACAAGTTTACAGACTTCATGATCCATGGCTGTGTCCGAAATCCCCCTCTACTCACTATATAGTGAGCTCGCCATTCTGTAGCGCCGTCCGAATGTCTAGTGATGATTCGTCCACTCAATGTATCCCAGAATGCATTTTGAAAAGTAGTGTACAACCGATGGTCGCTAACCAAGCCGTGTTTACTATCATGATAGAAAAAAAATGACAATCTGACGGCAGTTACGTAATTAATGGCGCCGAATTAACGATCGATGTAGTGTCCGAAAGTGTTTTAATAATTCGAGTGAGCTCCCTATATAGTGCTCTACATTCAACTCCTCTCCTTGTCTCCTCTTCCCTCTTCCCCTTTGTTTCCTCTCCTCTCCTTGTCTCCTCAACTCCTCCACTTTGTTTCCTCAACTCATTCCTTTTCTCATCTCCTTGTCTCCCCTCTCCTTGTCTCCTTCCCTCCTCCACTTTGTTTCCTCTCATCTCCTTGTCTCCCCTCTCCTTGTCTCCTCTTCCCTCCTCCACTTTGTTTCCTCTCATCTCCTTGTCTCCCCTCTTTGTCTCCTCTTCCCTCCTCCACGTTGTTTCCTCTCATCTCCTTGTCTCCTCTCTTTTTGTCTCCTCTTCCCTCCTCCACTTTGTTTCCTCTCATCTCCTTGTCTCCTCTCTCCTTGTCTCCTCTCCTGCAGCCTTGCCTGATAAAGACGGAGGACTTCTATCAGACGGAGGACAGTTACTACATCGTGTTGGAGCTGTAAGTTAAACTCATGTTGTTGCTTCAGTGCTCTTAACTTCCTGTCTGCACAGGAAGTGGGAATGTCGTGTAGTCTGTATAAAATAAGTCGGCATAGCTGCCGTGATGTCCCCCTTTGGTTGGTGGACTACACTTTGAAGCCTCCAGTTTGAGATTTTGGCCGTCACCATTTTACATTTTTGGAACCACATATGACCATATTTGGGCGAAAGGGCGGAGCTAGCTAGCTTGCTTAGCAAGTTGCATCATCTGTAATTCATGGTAAGTGATTTTAGCTGTGATGCTAATTTTGGTTAGCGACAAACAGGCTTAAAACAAAATTTTCTGATTGACAGGTCATCGGGATAGAGACCTGTCAGTCAGCTTGTAGCCCCGCCCTAAAGCCCCCCCTGCTTCCTGGTCTCTGTTCCTCTAAATGGGACCATAATTTACTAAATGAACATCATGCTGTGTTGAAGAAGACTTGAAACTAGCGGACTGAGACCATAAACTCATCAGGAAAGTGTTTACTGGGGGAATTATTCAGCTGAGAAGGAGAAACATTTTCTTTCTGCAGCCGGTGGAGTCGCCCCCTGCTGGCTGCTGGAGAGGACGCAGGGTTAAGGCTCTAGAGTAGAGCCCTGCAAATCTAGGCCCTAGCCCGGCCCGTATCCGACAGCTCATCAAAATTATGAGCCCGAGCCTGTTTTTTTTAAAAATTATTATTATACAGCCACAGCCTGCCATATTTGCAGCCATTAAAATATGTCAGTTTTGTTAGTTATGCTTCTTGAGAGAGAGACACTCCGTCGCGTGTCTTTATTCCCCTGCAGCAAAGTCGCAAACATCAGCCCAAGGATCGGTACGTGATGTCACCATCACAGGAAGCGCTTCTGCCGGCTGCACATACAGGTCCGTGTGCGGCGGTGGTGTCACTTACTGATCCATCAGAAATGCTTGGGAAAATGTAGCGTGTGTGGAAGCTACCGCGCTACTCGGTCAATAAAAGAGCTTCGTTACTGAAAAGCTATTTGATTCAGAAAACAGCGACGCTGCCACCAAGCTACTGAGAAATGTAGGTAAACTAGTAACGGTGCTACTTGTAGCGACGCTACTGCCCAACACTGGACAAATGTTTGGAGGACCAAGCAGCCGAGCCGACAGCGAGTAAAACATGTTTTAACAATTTAGCCTCTTAAATCAACGCTTTACTTTTTACAATACTTTACTTAGCTACAATAAAATCCATATATATATATAGGCTATATATACACTGTGAGGCAGGCAGGCTGCTCGCAACAGCGCTCGCAAATGAAATGAGCAATGAT
Organism: Lepomis macrochirus; assembly: GCA_024633595.2. Taxonomy (NCBI): domain Eukaryota; kingdom Metazoa; phylum Chordata; class Actinopteri; order Centrarchiformes; family Centrarchidae; genus Lepomis; species Lepomis macrochirus. The sequence continues at coordinate 17,516 of JALXJV020000023.1, read as the reverse complement.
CTAAACAAATTAAATTAAATAAATTAAAAAGCACTTGCAGGTTATCTTACCTTATAATGCAACGAAAGAACATGGACATTATTTTTTCCAGTAGTTTCCAACAGCTAAATGAAAATAAAGTCCAATCAAACAAAAAACATAACTAGGAGAAACTTTCTGTGTGCGTGAGGTCATGTCAGTCATAAGTCAGTGTGATTACAAGAGGTTAAAAACAGGTTATGAAATATCTTTCTAATGTTTGTTTTTCTATCGTCGACGCCAACTTCTCACATTTTCTTTTAATTAACGTCTAAAAATATAAAAAGAATAATCCATAAAAGGCCCGAAGCCCGGCCCTAGGGGCGTAAATGAGTCGGGGCCCGTCGGGCTCTAGTCTAGAGGTTCCTGCTTGGTTTGTTCCCAACTTTGAGAAATGTGGGAACCAATCAGGACCCAGTCTGTAGACCTGTATTTACTACAGCAGAAACAGGAAGCTAAGAGACACAACAGGAAGTGGAACAAACAAAAAATGCCACTTGAGGCCAACAATCAGGAGGTGACTCTCTCTCTGTGTCTCAGGATGGAAGGGGGAGAGTTATTCCAAAGAGTGAAGTCTCAGCAGCAGCTCGACGAGTCCGTCGCCAAACTCTACTTCTACCAGATGCTGAGAGCCAGTCCAGGTGAGTGAGACCCTGAGTCAGCGTAACCTGCACACACACAGGTAGACTGTACGTAACCGTGTGTGTGTGTGTGTGTGTGTGTGTGTGCGCGCTCAGTACCTCCACAGTAACGGGATTATCCACAGAGACCTGAAACCAGAGAACATCCTGCTGGCCTCACAGGACAACGTCTGTCTCATCAAGGTGCGCACACCTTCACCCTCCTCTTCATCACCATCATCCTCACAGCTGCAGTAACACCTCTATGTGTGTCTCAGGTGACGGACTTTAACCAGTCCAGGATCTTGGAGGAGGCCATGTTGATGAGGACTCTCTGTGGGACTCCTTCTTACCTGGCTCCTGAAGTCTTCACTAACGCCTCCACCACAGGATATGGCCTCGCCGTGGACGCCTGGAGCCTCGGAGTCCTGCTCTTCGTCTGGTAGGCTCGCTCATCCCTCACTCCCGCCTCACCCTCAGTCTCCCTGTTGTGTTAATCTGTCAATCTCTCTCGCTTCTCTCTTCCTGTCTCTCTCAGTCTGGGCGGTTATCCTCCCTTTCATGAGAACTTTGGTAATCAGTCCATCACCGAACAGATCATTCGTGGCGAGTTCACCATGGTTCCTTCCAAGTGGAGAAACATCTCTGACCAAGGTAGTCCTGCAGTACTACTGTAATACTGTTGAAGTACTATTGGAATACTGTGGAGAGACACTAGATTCAATATGATCTACAAATGAAAATAAGATTTAAAACAAACTTTGTATTTACTGTTTTTAATAGATGATCGAACGTAACGGAGACAACAACAGTGTGCACTTGGTTTAACAATGTTGAATATCAATGTGATATTTTGTGGTCACAGCTGTGACAGTGGCTCAAATATACACATTGATCCATAAAAAAGAGTGTTGCAGACATCTGTAGATGTATGTACAAACGGGAAGTTTAACTGTGATCAGAACTGTGAAGCTGAAGTTAAAGATCTCTATGGTGTGTTTACAGCGAAGGACATGGTGAGGAAGCTGCTTGTTGTTGATCCCAGTAAGAGGATCACTATAGAGGAGGCTCTGCAGCACCCCTGGTTACAGGTGACTACACTACACCTGAAACACAATAATGCTGTACTACTGCAGTGCTACTAAATACAGTGCAACAGAAGTCATGTGGGTGAAGGCCTGTAGGTGGAGGTCAGTAGACGAGGGCTCGTGAGCGAGGGCATGTGGATGAAGGCCATTGGGTAAAGGCCAGTAGGTGGAGGACATGTGGGTGAAGGCCAATAGGAGAGGGCTGATGGGCGAGGGTTGTGCGGGTAAAGGCCAGTAGGTGTGGGGCACGTGAGTCAAGGGCATGTGGGTCGAGGCCAGTAGGCGAGGGCATGTGGGCATAGGGCACGTGGGTGAAGGCCAGTCGGTAAAGGCCTGTAGGTGGAGGGCACTAGGGAGAGGGGACGTGAGTGAAGGGCACGCGGGTGAAGGCCTGTAGGTGAAGGCCAGTAGGCAAGGGCCCGTGGGTGAGGGCGTGCGGTTAAAGACCAGTAGATGTGGGGCACTTGGGAGAGGGCACGTGAGTCAAGGGGACGTGGGTCGAGGCCAGTAGGCGAGGGCACGTGAACAAAGGCCAGTGGGTGAAAGCCAGTAGGCGAGGGCACGTGGGCATAGGACAGGTTGGGAAGGGGACATGGGCAAATACATGTGGGTGAAGGCCAGTAGGCAAGACCACGAGGGGGAGGGGGCATTGGCAAGTGCATGTGGGTGAAGGCCAGTAGGCAAGACCACGAGGGGAAGGGGGCATTGGCAAGTGCATGTGGGTCAAGGCCAGTAGGCGAGGGCACGTAGGCATAGGGCATGTGGTGGACAGGACATTGGCGAGGGCCTGTAGGTGAAGGCCAGTAGGTGAAGGCCAGTAGGCGAAGGCCAGTAGGCGAGGGCTCGTGGGCGTGGGCATGTTTGTAAAGGCCAGTAGGTGTGGGGCACTTGGGAGAGGGCACATGAGCCAAGGGCACGTGGGTCGAGGACAGAAGGCAAGGGCACGTGAGCGACGGCCAAGGGCTGCCGGCACGTGAACGACGGCCAGTGGGTGAGAGCATGTCCGCGAGGGCATATAAACGAAGGCCAGTAGGTGGAGGTCACGTGGAAGAGGGCACCTAGGTGAAGGCCATTGGGCGGATGCCAGTGGGTGAGAGCATGTGGGAGAGGGCATGTGGGTGAAGGCCAGTGGGCGGAGGCCAGTAGGCGAGGGGACGTTGGTGAAGGCCTATTGGTGGAGATCATTAGGCAAGAGCTTGTGAGCAAAGGCCAAGGGTTGAGGCCACATGAATGGAGGACAGTGACAGGCAGGTGGAAGGCCAGGTGAAGCGGCCGAGAGGCATGGAGTGGGCACTGAAGGCAGGGAGATGAAGGCACGGGGACACAGGCATGTGGAAGGACACAGCGTGGGAAGGCAACGTGGGAGATGACACAGTGCATGCGTGTAAGGGACAGGAGCACGGTGGGGACACATGGCAATGCATGTGAAGGCAGTGAAACATGGGGAGATGGCAATGAGGGGGGAATGGAGCACATGAAAAGTGGAGGGGGACATGAAAAATGGAAAGGGTCAGGGCTGGTGGGGAGGGGACACATGAAAAATGTGGTGGAAGGCCAGGTGGGGCAATGGGGATAGGACCATGGGGATGGTGGGAGTGGACATTGAAAATGGAGGGGACACATAGAAAAGAATGGAAATGGTCACATGGGAATAGTGGGGGGAGGGGACATTGCAGTGCATGGAACGGTGGGGCAGTGGCAGAATGGGGAGATGACACATGACATAGGAAAGGTCAATGGGTATAGGGGTCAATGGAAAGTGCACATAGGGGGACATGGGAGATGGATACAGTGGTGGAGAGGGCATGGGGAGGGGACATTGAACAGTGATGGGTAGGCAGGTGGGGTACATGGCTATAGGGCATGTGGGGAGATGACATTGGCGAGTGCATGTAGGTGAGGGCACGTAGGGGAGCGGACATGGTGAGTTCACTTGGGGGAGGGGACATTGGCGAGTGCACGCGGGAAAGGGCACGTGGGGGAGGGGACATTGGCGGGTGCACGTGGGCAAGGTCACGTGGGCATAGGGCACGTGGGGGAGCGGACATTGGTGAGTTCACGTGGGGGAGGGGACATTGGCGGGTGCACGTGGGCATAGGGCACGTGGGGGAGGGGACATTGGTGAGTGCATGTGGGTGAAGGCCAGTAGGTGGACATAGGGCCAGTTGAAGGGTTAACAAAACACAGGCTGACTGTGTGATTGTGTTTAGGATCAAGTGATGTTGGAGAAGGCACAAAGACTCATGTACCCTCCTGCTGATGCTCCTCTGGCTGATGCACCTGCTGGTGCACCTGCTGGTCCTGCTGATGCTCCTCCTGCTGCTGGTCCAGCTCCTGCTCCTCCCGCTGATGCACCTGCTGCTCCTCCTGCTGATGCTCCCCCCCAGCCGGAGGCGGCGTCAGTTTCAGGAGGCTCCCGGAGGAAACGAAGACGAGATGGAGACAAAGAGGAGGAACATCCTGCCAAACGGAGCCAAGCCCCGCCCCGTGCCCCACTGTAAAGGACCAATCAGACTCAGCCATCCTCAGGTCATGTGCCTCAGCTACTTGTTCACTACTGGTACTGTAAATAATATTTTCTAATAAAGTTTTTGTATATTTTCCGCTTTGTCCAGATTTATTTTGTTCAAAGTTTTAAAATATAATTTAAAAATGTAAATGTGAAACCTTTGAAACACCAAAGCAAATAAACATTAATCCTGATTCACTAAAAGTTTAACACGTTCTTTTTTTCTTTTATTAAGACACTTTATTTTTGATAAACTGAACACTGAGTAAAAATTTATTTTTCATCTGTTTAAAATAAAACTTCTAACTATGAAGGCAGCTGAAGGTCACATGACAACTGAACCATCTCCGTGACCACTCAATCGACAGGGAGTCATGAGAGTGCCAATTTGGCTTTTTGGCTCTCTTTTATTGAGTTTTTTTATACCTTTTCTGTGCTGTAACAGGTTTGCAGAGTGAAAAAGCCCAAAGTTAGTTCCCATCTCCCACAGAAACTCTGCTCTGAACTGAAAACAGCTCATTTGTTGTCCAGCCGCTTCCCTAAACGCGCCTCATATAACGCTCGCCGAGCGGCTGCTCCGACATCGCCTCAGAAACAGCGAGCTGCAGCACACAGCTCTCCTCTCCCTTCCAAACACTAGCTACCCTCCAGGCAGTCAGTGGACATAAAGTTGTTACTGTGATGTAGAGACAGAGCTCGGTTAAAACTTTTATGGATGAAAGATCCTTTGTTACAGATTAATAACTCACCGCTCTGAAACTCTTGCTCCAGTCCATGTTGCCAAGCTGGTCGGCAACATCGCAGCTGAACCCGAAGCTGTTTACCGGCTTCTGCTGACCCGCCCTACTCTGCTTCTGATTGGCTAGTAGTCCTTAACTAGGAACTGAGCGTGTGCAGCTCCCAACAAAGATCATTTAGAGACTAAGATGTATCACTCCATAGCTAAAACGAAGCCTTCAGCACAGGGTGAAAAGAGGAGCTGCAGCAATGAGCAGTCTGACAGAAACATAACCATGTGAACCTGTTCAGGTACGACCTCTGAATAAGATGAGGAACCTGACAATGAGCGGAATGTGACCTCTTTAATATCCAGCAGTCATCAAATTGGTTGTAAAAGTGTGCAAGAGGAGAAACTCTGCAGACTCTTCTGTGTTTCTGTCAGCTGAGGTCAGGCATTTACTTTGTACCTGAAAACATATTTAATATTATTATATAACTTGATATAATTTATCTTTATTTCAATGTTTCAGCACATTTAAACAACGCTGCGATGAAACTGAGCGTTTTGGTCACTATCATCGTGTTTCATACTGTTTGGTCTCTAGTCAGGTGAATCCTGCCAGGTGTGGTGCAAAGGAAAGAGAGGAGGAAATGTAAAGATATGCTGACAGATGTGCCAGGTTGTTATTCTGAACATTGTCAAATAAAGATAAAACCCAACAATGGGAATCTGTTTCTCAAATGTAAGTCACTTTGGATAAAAGCGTCTGCCAAATGACTAAATGCAAATGTTCTGTACAGAGCATGGAACAGATATTTTATTGACATACTGACCTCCAAACTCAAACTACTAACTACAAACTACTTTCCCCTGAGACGATTATTTGAAATGAAAATCCTTCAGCTCTGACGAGGATGTTTCCAAAATGTTCCTCTTTTATTTGAGACTTTAGTTTGAATGTGGGAAACGTTTTGTGATGCTCTCTCTGCCGTGTTGTTAAATTTATACGACAGGAAGCGGCTGATATCCTGCAGGTGGAAACACGTCATCCACGCTGTTAACTCTCCACGAGAGGTGTTAACACCTCCAGACTCTTCCCTGGGGTACCCAGACCTGACCCAGGTCCGGTTTTGACATCACCCTCAGGGAGACTTCTCGCCTTTAACGCCTTTAAATCCTGAGAGAAGGTCTGAAGAACTCGGCTCGGCTCACAGGACACAACATGAGATCACAGAGATTCACAGGTCAGCCGTCACTTTAACAGACTTCCAGCTGATCGACCTTAAGCTTCTGACACGATCCACGAGGAGCTCTGAAACCTCAAATATGGTGTCTGTCAGATCCAGCAGCAGGTTAAATAACAAACACTGAACCCCACACAGACCCTCTGTGGAATAATAAGAACACATTTTCTCTGCTTGATAAAAAGTCGCCAACGCTCTGGATATTTCTGAGTATAATTTCCCCGCTTCCTGATTTTCTTGTGATTATTCCTTTAACGGTTGAACTTTGTCCTCATGTGTTTGATGTTTTCCTCATTTTATTGTGAACCGAATCCTGTCAGTCAGTTTTTACTGGGGATGGGACGAGATCCCGAAGCGCAGACGTTTCCAAACCCTGCTCCAAAGCGTGCTTCGAAACGTCAGTGTCACGTGATCGCAGTGAAGCGAGGCTTCAGCTGCGCGTTCACCCTGTTTCCACAGGAGGCACAGCTGCCGCCTCTACGCTTGATTCACAGTGTTTGGAACAAACCAAACATCAGCCTCTAACTCATCTGTTCCAAGGACACACGAGCCTCTGATTTACTGGAGTGACGTGCTGTAGTTTATCTGCACCTGTATGCCAAAAAAAATACTTTTCCAGCAACAAAGGTTCCATGTGACCAAACTTTTCCAGGGCTGGGGATGTCAGTTATGAAAAAAACTACTCAGGCTCAAAACATCACTGCCATTATTATACCCACTGCGTGCTGTCATCATGCAGTGGGTATGTTGTGTTTAATGTGTTGTCACTTCATTATTGTAAAAGTTAGAACGTAATGCTAAATGTGTGGAACCCTCAGCCGACGTTCAAGAACGGGATGTGAGCTGGGACTTCCTTTGGGGTCAGATATCATCCTGTCTGGGAACAAGTACGCCAAAGTGGCTCTCCGGGTTTCTGAATGTGGGAACAGTCTTCAACATACAGGACGCAGACTGTGACACCATCAGAGACTCAGACGACAGCAGAGCAGAAGGACTTTCCAGGCTGCAGTCAAAGGACCATGTTGCAGCACTTGGTGAGTGTAAGAGTGCAGAGAAGCTTGTGAACACAGCTTTGACCAGACATCGTTGTTTCTTCTTATAGCTGATGAAGCTGGGGACGTCGGCGTGGAAGATGATGAATCGATTAACAAATGTCTTAAAATCGATTATTCAAATGTTAATTGATAACGCTTTTGATAACGATAAGGCCGAGCGAGAGAGAGAGAGAGAGCGCAGAACGTGGGCGGTGAAATATGTCAAGTTTCAGCCTGGTACTAAACGTGCAGCGCCAGGCTGTTAGTGCGAGCTAACATCTCCCCTGTACAGGGACCTGCTCTCTGCCCCCCCTCCCCAGAACTCACAGAGACCCAAACGCTTCCTGTCAGGACACAAAGATCTACTAAAACCCAGCTCTTTTCCCAGGGGTTCAGTCCTGAAGGACTTTGTGTTGTTCTGTCACCGTGAAAGCGCCTTTTGGTCCTGTGAAGGAGCTAAAACGATTTATTTCACGTAAAGTTAGCTAAATTAGTAACAAAGTAATATTAATCATCAGTAGGGCTCCAACTAACGACTTTTCAGATGGTCGATTAATCGATTGGTGAAACGAATAATCGACTATTCGGATTATGAATCTCAAAATGACGCCTCTCATTCAGCCTTTGAATCAAACCTGAGATTGTTTCAGCCAGGTGCTAATTAAGAGTCAGGACAATAAAATAAATCCTGCTCTCAAAAACGTTTCTGCTGCAGCAACAGAAAGTTCCTCTGAAATCAGCTGATCTGCTGTTTAGTGACTGTAACACTGCGACACCCTCGAGACAGACTGACCCTGTGAACAAAGACAGGAAGAACGTCCTGCATTTCATTTGCCGAGTTTACAAGAGGGGATCAATAACAACGATTTTGTAGTCGACAGAGTTTCACAACAAATATAGTTTCCCCAAACTCAACAACTCACAAAACTCTGTGATGTTTTTAAAGGAGTTTGGTGCAGATTAGCCGCCTCGATGACGTCATGAACAAAACGATTTTTAAATTCATTGGCAACGAATTTAATAATCGATTTTTGTCGACTACGTGTTGAATCTTGAGGGGCCCAGAGATTCCCTCCTCTACACGGTCCTGGGTTGGTGCTCAGTGCTGCACCATCATGGAGAGAAAACACTGACAGGCGAGAGACCAGAGGAGCTCTGATTCTTTTGTCTACATGACACGTGTTCACTGACACAGACTCCAAAGACAAACACGTGTATTTAGAACATTTATTAGAGAAAATGTTTGACATTCACAGGAAGAGCAACTTGGCTCTTCCTGTTTTCAACATTTTCCGTAACAACAAGCAACGTTCAAAGCGTGACAAAGCGGTACGTGACAGGTTTACACACACACGACTCCAACGACGAATCAGAAAGGGAGCGGCGTCGTTAGCCCTGGGCGTCCGGGGCTAAAGCCCCGGATCTCTGAAGGATTTTGAAAAAACAAACAGCAAAAGGCCGAAAATTGAACTTCATTCGCTTAACTACCGTTATGTGCGCGGGAGCGAGCGAGAGAGAGAGAGATTATTGTTACTTATTCTCCTGCACATTAGGGAACCTAAGATGATCCAGCTGTAGCTCTGTTCTGTCCTCTCTGCTCCACCTGAAGCTGTGAGCTGAACTTTATCAGAGGCCTGAAATTAACACGGCTCTGGCTCAGGCGATTCTGGAGCTGGCTCATATAGGAGGCGGTCAGTCACTCACAGTCCACATCAGTCGCGGACAAAATGTGGCCAATGTTAAGGGAGGGAAAAAAGTTGCCGGTGCAGCAAAGTGCCTCAATATTACAGACTTTTCTTTTGTGCTGCTGTTACTTCTAGCTGAAGGGTGGGTACATCTAATGTACTTTTAATTTCGCAACATTTTCCATTCATACCTTTTATAACTGAACCAGTCTGTAATCTGCATTTTGCTGCATTAACAGAAATGAGCTCATCCAGGCTGTGCGCGCGCAGTTACGCAGTAAAGCGCTTGTCAGTCAGAGCTGGCAGATGGAAACTTTTAGAAAATCAGGCAAATATCTTTTCAGTTTAAGGCTTTAATGTTCTACTAATACAGCTGAAACCCAGTGAGCCACCATGGACCTGTGACCGTGTTGGAAAGCAGCCTGTGTCGCTCTTTAACAAGTGAAAAACTTCACTTTCACTTTCCATTAACGGCGCATTAAAAGCGTCTTTAGTCTCTGCAGAGTAAATGAAGGCTGCACACTGTAAAATCTGTGTCAGATGATCACTGCATTGACTGAGAGATATTAAAAGTGTCCTGTTGTTGAACAGAGCATCGCTTTGGACATCAGCCTGTTTCTTTTCTTTAATACACATCGGTTACTATTTGTTTTATAGCGATGTAGAGAGAGAGAGAGAGAGAGAGAGAGAGAGAGAGAGAGAGAGAGAATATGGATGAGTAAAATAGTCCTGTTGGGTTTTACGCATGACGCACAGCTTCCTCTGTATGCAGATTTACCTGCTTCATCAACGAGCTGCTCTCGTGTTACTGCCACAATAATTCGTTGTGAAAATCATTTAGATGCTTCAGGAATAATCAGATTGTATTGGCAGCTTGTGCTGCTGCAGAACAAGCGGTTTGGTTGGCTGCGTCTCCATAACAAAAGGCACAGGTACCAAAAGCTGGCTGGGCAGCAAAAGTGTTTATTTAAAAGTGATCTTGTAAAAACCTTCATGGAGATTTAAAAAGGAAAATAATTGTAGAAATTGTAGAAGCTCAATTACAGATAATCAGCTTCTTCACTGCATTTGCAGGAATATTTTAATGGGCTACTTAAAAAAATAAACTCATCAAGTTGCCTAGTCTGATGAAGTAGACAGTCCATTTTTACTCTGATAGCCTATCTTGACCTTTCCTCATGTGGACTATGGCTGTGATCACACACAACAACACATCCCCACACTACCATGGACACTTGTGGTGCAACAGGTTGCAGAATCCGTGGTATGGATCCCGTCCACACGGTGCAGCACGCAGGTGGACCGCGGATCGATTGCAAAGTTTTATTTATCCTGTTTGACCTCTCAAAATACTCCTTTATTCTGGAAATGTCAGAGAACCCAGTTAGATTGTGAATGTGCAGAACTTTGAACATGAACAGAAAACCTGCTGAAACACAGGAGCTATTAAAGTCCAGGAGTTTATAACTGAATTAAAATGATTTAATTTATTATTGATGAAGTGAAAAGGTGCCACATGCACATTTAAAGAGGTTACCTCAATCAGTCAGGCCTGTGTGTGTTGATTCAGCAGTGATGATAGGAGAAACATATCAGAAAGCTGAGAGCTGCTCTACACTGTTCTGTTACAATTTTAGATTTTGAATTGTTATATTAAACCTTTATTAAACCAGGAAAAATATTTTTCCTAGAGTGTCCTGGCCAAGGCAGGCAGGAGTACAAATGCACATTTAAGATGGAATAAATGATCAGTTAAGGTCATAAAATATCAAAATGTTTCTAAATATTCCCCTTAATTCAGCAACAAGGACGATCAAAAGAGCAATCAGTCGTAACATCTGCCTTCAAGTCATTTAAAAGCAACAGTGAAACAAAGATACAGCCCCCTACAAGCTACCTGAATATTTACATGAATAATTTCCACAATAAATGAATGCAGAAAATAGTGCAAAAAAACACCAGAATGCAGGAAACTAAGTGTGTAACATTTAAAATTTTCTGGGGGAGGACACCCAGACCCCCCGGTTCATACTGTCACATTTTTAATGTTAAATGAGGCTACTTGATTTAAACCCAACATTACAACTTAGCAGACATGACAAAGTTAAAAGTGTTGTTTTGTTGTGCCATATAAGTAAAGTATGTTTACTATTGCTTTAATACTTGGTGGAGGTTTCAATTATTATGTCAAGATATGAAGTTTTAGGGGCTGGGCTAAGCCCCCAATGTTTCAAGATCCTAACAACGCCCCTGCAGAAAGGTATGTTTTGACTTTTTAATGAAGAACTACAGAAAGAGGCATCGCGGGGACGCCTACGTGTTCTCTTCCTGTTTTCAACAGCTGCCGTATCTACGACAACCACAGACGCATTCGGCTGACGGCCACCAGTTAACAGGGCCGCTCGTTAAACCGAAACACCGGCTGTTTGTAGCCCACTTTTAGTCAAAAAAGTCAAAAATGATTAAAAGTGGGTTTTGCCCTGGCAGCACGTGAGATGGTTGATATCCCATTATTTTTGCTATTAAGTGTCATTAAGATGTCAGGGTCTATCTGTAGCCACGCTTTAGCTCTTATGTGGACAGGCTACGTGTAGCCTGCTTTTAGCCCACCCGGCGAAATAGAGCCAATCAGTGGTCTGATGTCACCGGCTTGGCTGTAGCCTGTTTCAGACCAAACTGGTCACATGTGGCTTTCACCCATGCAGCTGCTGAGGTGCGTGATATCATTTCATCAAATGCAAGTAAACGTTTGAAACATTTAAATTATCTTTATTTTCGCTGTAACGTTCAAATTAACTTTCATTTTAATTTAAAACAAAATGCAATTACTATTTTCAACCGCTAGATGGCAGCTGTAGCCCTACTGAGACAGGACTCCTGGCAACGCGAGACTTGAAAGTTAGACATCAGCAGAGCCCTTTAGGGACGGCCAGATCTCGCGATAAAGACATCTGCCATTTTTAAACGAGGGATACGATTTCTGCCTTTCAGCGAGCAGCGGGCGAGAGTTTACTGCAAACACTTACTTTGGTCCTGTAAGTATCTGTGTCTTTGTTTGACATGTCTTCATTATTTATCTACATTATATGTTAACGTGTAGAAACCGTGAGATTTCAGCGGGTAACAGTGTAGGAAGGCACGTTGTGGTTAACGTTAGCTTAACCTGCTGCATGCAGGTGTAACTTCACGTTACTCCAGGATCCCCACAGGTTTCCTCCTCCTGCACTTAAAAACTCTGAATTCAGAGGGGTGAACATGAAACATGTACAACCTTACCCACACACACATTTTACTCACTAGATCATTATGATATGAAGATATGAGTTTTTGACTAAATATTTATTGCTAATTCTCCAACATACAGACAGCAATAAATATTCAGAACACTTACATTCACAGCACAAAGCTTTCTCAAAAGGATAAAAGCAACTTTCTCTATTTGGTTGTTCTAATGTAACATGTGTCCTGTTCAAGTATCTGTATATTTTCCATAGAGATAAATGGGTCAGTAATAAATACTTTTAAATTAAAAAGAAAAAACCTTATAAATGATTTTATTAACCTTCATTAGGATGATAATTAGAAATATACTGTATGTTTTCATTTAAAATCATTTGATGATTGTGGTCATGTCTTATGGGAAAACAGTGAATATAGTCAAATGATAATGTTTACTTTATATTCATATTCTTACATATTCAACAGTTATGGATCCCATTTACTCGAGAGACTGGGGCCAACTGAGAGACTGGGGCCAACAGAGAGACTGGGGCCAACTGAGAGACTGGGGCCAACAGAGAGACTGGGGCCAACTGAGAGACTGGGGCCACCCGAGAGACTGGGGCCAACTGAGAGACTGGGGCCAACAGAGAGACTGGGGCCAACTGAGAGACTGGGGCCAACTGAGACCCATCTGCTGCTCTTCCTGTATCAAGTAGCAGCGTAGATGAAGATCTAGATTTGGATGTAGCCAACAAATTTATTTTGTCATTATTTATGTTCCACGGACAGCTGCAGGCGGAGAACCAGCCATGGTTCTGTTTAGAACCTCCTCGGCCTGCAGGCTGTGTGGACCGCTAAGACCCAGACAGGAAGAAGCCCGGTCAGCACACGGATGGCCAGGAGACCGCGTCTGCCCAAATGGTCTTTGTTAAATTATGTTAATAAAATTGTTCTTGTTAAAAGTTTAACTTCTTGCGTTTTATTTCGAGAGCAAAATGATGTCAGTGATGTTTAGGAGAAATGTTTTCACTGCTGAATTTGACCCGAGCAGCTGGAGCCAGCTCCGCACAGCGCCGCCCTCAACACAGATAAAATCCAAGATTCCCTCCAGACCAACAGATTCACTTGTTTACTACTGGAGCTGGTGGCTAATAACGATTCTGTAAAACAACGTGCAGGAACACCACGTGTTTCAATAATTAATTGATCTAAATGATTATTTTCAGCAGATGGATTTAATTCTCTGCAGCACCTAATAATTTACAAATGAAGCTCTGGTTGTATTGATGATGATCTAAAGAGCCTAACCAATAGGAACGCAGGCCACACAAAGGTAAGCACTGCCACCTGGTGGCAAACACGGAAATCAGAAACTCCACTGTAAGAAATGACTGTTAGAATTAACTTTACATTGTATTTTCTACACTGTAAAAGAAATTAATTTAAAAAACTCTTAAAATACAACTTTCGGCCAAAATCATACAAAATACAGGAAAACAGTCAAAATGACCATAACGTCAAATGTGATTTCCAGGAGAAGGAGCTGAGAAGCAGTTGGTGTGGCCCAAAGATGGTTTTGCAGAGTGTTTTGGTGGGTAAAGTGTGGAAAGCTCCCAGCTGGCGGACACAAAGCAGTGATAAAGTAGTATTTAATAAATTCCTTGCAGTAAAATGAAATTGTGACGTTATTAGAACGACATGCTCAGTGTGACTGATGTTCACAATAACTCCCTCAGCTTTCTCTCTGTCTGCTCAGGCTCAGCTCTGCACCAGCTCTGCTCCGCTCTGGAGCAGAAGGTCGGCGGTTCGATCCCCGGCTGGGACAAAGATGAAGACGAGCTTTGGGGTTGGAGAGCAGGTTCACGAGTGCAGAGCAGAGGCCTGGACCACGTAGCAGGATGTGAGCTTATCCAGGTGTAACTTCGGGGTTAACCCTGTGTTTTTAGCACCACAAAGGTGGTTCACTTCTTACCGGGTAGATCTCCATGGTAACTTATGCTGAGCGGCTAACGGCTGCTCGAGCAGGTTATGTTCCAGAAAAGAGATTAACTCTGTGAAAACGCCGCCTACTGACCAATCAGCTCTCTGGAAAATGACATCACCATCTGTAGGAAATCCCACAGGCTGTTTTAACCAATAGGCTGCTTTCTGTTTGCAGCGGTGATGTGGAGAAACTCTTGACTATGGCGATCCTACAGAGACTGATTCAAAGCCTCAGGCTAATGTTGCCTACAGGTTTTTACAGTACAGCAGGATCAGCCTACTTACTGCCTTTAAATGTCTTTAAGATTTTTTATTTGCTCCCAGTCCGTTTCACACAGCCTGACGCAGCCCTTAAATAAATAATAATATGAATAAATTTTAATATGAACGTAGTCTGTCTATTTAGGTTAGTAAAGCTTTCTAAGGCCGACTACAGAGACTGTAGTCATGTTCCTACAGAGGCGGTGAGTTTTCAGCAGCCTAAATGTTCAGATTCAGTCTTTCAAACATTATTTGAGCTCATTTTATGGCATGAAGGGATTTTTCCGTTTCACTGCTTTATGAAGTTAATTTAGAAAAATGTTTGGACACTTTTGAGTGTGTTAAATAAATTAATCTGATTTTTGAAGTGGCTGACAAGTTTTTTTAAAGTGAGGGAGAACGGCCGAGTCTTTTAATGTGAAACACCGACACACAGCCGAGCTGAAAGAATAAGGCTGATATTTTCTTATCAACGCATTATTATAGACTACGCCTGTTCATTTAGACATTCACACTGTCTGTGATCTTCTGTCTCCCTGCATGGGTCAGTTTCAGCCGTGCTGCTGTCGTATTTCTGTAGTGTTACAGTTTAATCCTCGATGGTAAAATATGACGCTCTGCTGACAGTGGACCTGTTCATGTCTGTTTGGTCATCTGCTGCTAACACCGCCTCTTTTATGTGAACGCGCTCCCGGCTGGATCGGGAAACCCTGGGTTAATTTACCGAGTTGATAACCAGCTTCGTGGTGCTGCTTATCCCGACCGGGATTTTTAGGGTTAGTGAAGCCAGATAAGGAAACATATCCTGGGTTTGTTGAACCCGCTTCGTGGTTCAGGACCCTGGTTTCAGTTATTATCTCCAGAGAAGAGCCTGCAGGCGGTCCGGCAGCAGCCCGTTCTCTGTAAACGTTGACCACGGTGTGCTTACAAAGGTCACATGATGCTGACAGGACTCTGTACTGGGGATGTCACAATCCTTAAAACGTGAGTGGACCCACCGGGGATCCAGCACCTGGACCGATCCACCTGTCGTGGAGTTAGTTTCATATTTAACATTGGTAAGTTTCACCAAACAGGAATCTGAAGCCCTGCCAGTGTAGATGGAGGCCTGGAACATTTCACACCTGAGACTCAGTCAGCACACTGCAGGCTGTAACTCCAGCAACATCATCTGTCCTGCACACAGCTGCTACATGTTTTATTTGCTGAAGTGCATGATGGGATCGAGGGATTTCCCTTGGAATCCTCTTATTGATCTGCTGTAGGCCCGATCGATCCGGACAGATATGGGAGATGAAACAGAAGTTGGACCCTGTCTGAAACCCCGCAGGTAACTTGAGATGCGTCATTCTCACTTCCAAGCCGTCACATATGGACGCTCGGGCAGACGCCGTGGCGTGGCTTTTTGACGCCCTGGGTACCCTTTAAGTATCTTATGTAACCTCCATAAACGCAGCGCGTTCCAAACGGACGCTGCACCATGTGTGACGAGTGAGGACATGTTGGGTGAGAACAGGATTCTCCTCGCTAAATGCTGAGAAGGAAGGAAACTGCTTAAGCTGCTTTCCCCACGCGAGTACGCAAAGGTCCACGTGACGAAAAACTCGTCGTCAGTGTGGGTACGCGTAGGTCTGCGCCTCCGGACAGGAACAGGCGGCGCCAACCCGATCCACCGTCTGGCGTGGAAGCTGACTGCAGCGTAAACAGCAGTGGATTCGAGCCTTTAGTCCCTGTGAATGTTGGTCGATGACCTGTCAGCCTGAGTTTCCCTTCACACAAATAGAAACGACCTCAAAACTGGTTCAGAAAAAATGTGTTTAATGTTTAAAATGTTCAGAAAGTTCAGCATTAAAGAAAATGGGTTTAAAACTGGTCACATCTGGAGACCGGGGTCAGCTGAGCTGTGTGGTGAAAGAGCAAAGTAACCCTCAGTCCTGTCTGCAGGCTCCACCAATCAGACGGCAGCGCTTGGTCGAGGTGGAGAGCGAAGCGGTCGTGCGTTCAGTCCGTCGCCATGTCAGCCCTCTCGGCTGCTGCTCTGCTGTCTCGCTGCTCTGCCTGTCGTCTGTCTGAAAGGTAAGACTTCTCTCGCCTTTATTTTGAAATCTTAAAGTTCTGCAGAGTTCTGAGGTTTGACTCTGGTCCCTGTGATGAGGCGGTTTACAGTCGCCTGTCCGTCCCCAGCGTTGAAGTGGACCAGGTGCGTGTGCAGAGACTGTAGCTCTCGCGGCTCGTGGGCTTTATTTTTAACCTGGACCTGCAGCTGTTCTCACTCTAAATGTTAATGGATTCATCGTTAGCATGAGCCGCTACGGCTTCAGGCTGCAGAGCTGACCTCTGACCTTTACAGACCTGCTTTCACTACATATATTATTTAGTGCACCTTTATTTTCTTAACGTGTTTCTGTTGCAGGTAGAGTGTGAAGGTGTTTCCATGGCTTCATAGGTGTTTTAAAACGCCAAGCTTTAGCCGTGCATGTTTACTAACCAGGGGCCTCCGGGCCCCTCAGCAGTTTCAGGTCGTTTCACACCTGGTAGGACGCCTTCAAATCAAAAGCTTGTTGGTGTCTG